>JAXQQM020086534.1:0-28535 GCA_034641835.2 Pinus albicaulis
ATGTGTTATATGGGATGAATAGTTAAAGTGCTATATTGGATGAATGGTTGAAAGTGGGAATTTAAGAGCTCTTCACCAAGATAGACAAGATGATTATTGCTTCTCGTGACCAAATGCAAAGATATATATATTACGATATTGACATGGTCAATATTTTTTTGGACCATCATGCATTTCATGGAATCATAATTTATGTTTTTCTCATGGTTGATATTTTGTTAAACCATCATGCATTGGAAAGTGGAATCATCATTTTGATTGTAGTGATGCATATGGATTATGGTGTAGGATAACCCATTGTTGATATGAGATTAACAACTCCTTGGAATTTTGTGAATTGATTCTTGTTCACATTAAATCACAGATGGAGGAAGCATACATTTGAAATATGGTGTAATTTATTCTATAAGATGTTTTAAGTTTTTCTAGGGTACACCAAATACAATTGAGAATGTGTATGTGGGCACATCAATCAACAACTCAATTCCTATGAGAGTCATATTATTGGCATAGATTTTAACACTATAATATAAACTAATGCATTAAGTCAACATCAAATTGTAAATCACATAATGAGTTTAGAGGCATCATCCAAGTGGTTCAAGATAACCATGGAACTATTTATCATTTTTAATACCATTCACATTCATTTTTATTTATTTTCAAAGCTAGATATCAAAATAAAAAATTCATTGATGCATTTTGTATTTTATTTAGTCAAGTGGGTATCATTAAAGAAGTTGAGAGGAGTGTTATCCTCCCCACAAAGGTTCAATTCCTAAAAGTGAAATGTTCATTTCTTAATAAGTATATTGTTGTGATGAATTTAAGCCATGTTGTTGACTTAACCTTATGACTTGAAGAATTTAGGTTTGACCCTTGGTACCATCCATGGAAAGAGGGAAATTGCTATGCTATAGTTTATTAAAAATTGATCCCACTTCAAAGCACTCTCAAAACTTTTGAAATTATTCCTTCACAATTATAAAGTTTTGTCATCTCAATAACATATTGTATCTATCAAAACCCTTTCACAATACTAAAATTAATGGTGAAATGTGTGTGTGGAAAACACTTATAAAAAAAAATGAAAAATTGTTCCCATTTGTATCATAGTATTAAAACACACACACACACACACACATAATTGTAGTTAGTCCAATGAGTTAGCTCAATTGGTCAATGCAAATGTTCTTGACTAATTCATTATTTCTATGCAAATATATCTATATATATATATATATATATATATATATATATATATATATATATGAGTGGGATGAAATAAAGAAAATTTTTGTCATTTAATAAGTTTTTCATTTTTCTTCCAAAACAAGTTTTTTTAGATTCTTTATAATAAAAGTATTTTGGTGACAGCTAAGTATATCATTTTTCCATTCCACGTTAAGGTTGGCCTCAACCTAGTATTAGCTTAACTTTGATGATGATACCAATAATAATTTTACCTAAAATATATCCAAAATTTTCTAAAAACTATGCAAAATTATTAAAAATTTGGTTTATAATAATTACATCAAAAATCACATTTTATAGTAATCTATAAAGTGAAATATTATATTGGATGAATGGTTAAATTTAGATATTGGATGAATAGTTGAAGGTGGGAATTTTATCTCTTCACCAACATACACAAGATGAGTATTGCTCGTCATGACCATATGCAAAATTATAGATATTATTGACATGGTCAATATTTTGGTGAACCATCATGAATTTCATGGAATCGTCGTTTACATTATATACATGGTCAATATAGTGTTAAACCATCATGCATTTCAAATTGGATCATCATTGTGATTATAGTAGTGCATATGGATTATGGTGTAAGATAATCCATTGTTGATATGACATTAACAACTTTTTAAAATTTTCTGAATTGATTCTAGTACACATTAAAGTATAAATGGAGGAGGCATACATTTGAGCTGTGTCATAAGTTATTTTATAATGTGTTTTAAGGTTGTATAGGGGTACGCTAACTACAATTGAGTAAGTGGATGCAAGTGAATCATTCAACAACTCAATTCCTATGGGAGTAGAATTACAACTTTTAACACTACAATATAGACTAATCAATTAAGCGATCATTCAATTGTAAATCACATAATGAGTTTTCAGGCATTATCCAAGTGATTCAAAATATCAAAAGAATAATTTTTCATTTAGATCCAATTTCATTTATTTTCAAAGCTAGATATCAAAATAAAAATTCCATTGATGCATGTTGTAGTTTATTTAGTTAGTTGGGTCTACTTTAGGTAGTTGAAAGGCGTGTTATCCTCCCCTAAGTATATTGTTGTGATGAATTTAAGCCATGTGGTTGACTTAACCTTGTGACTTGAATAATTTAGTGTTTATCCTAAGTATCATCCTTAATGAGGGAATTGTTATGTTCTAGTTTATCCAACATGGATACCAAATAGTCTCTAAAATTTGAAATTGTTCATTCAAAATTATAAACTTTTGTTAACCCAATAACATAGCAAACCTGTCAAAACCCTTTCATTGTACCAAAATTGTACTCTTTGAGACTGCATGTTCAAACAGCTTGTTTAGAGAGCTACCCTGAAAAGACAAGCCTTACAGCACTTTGAATCTCCGGAATTGTTGTATCGAGCCAGTCTCGATGTTTCGTTGGCCAATTTATCAAAGATTTCATTGATAAATCTGTTCATGATTCCCGATAAATATGTCATTGATAAAGTTTTTCATTGATAAATTTGTTCATGATTCTGTCTCCGCCTTCCTTGGGCAGCTTCTTCTCGGCCTTGGGAATGGGCTTCTTCTCTGTAGCAGGGGACCTCTCTGTGACAGGATTTTTCTCTGCCTTCAGAGTTGTACTTGTGACAAATACAAAATACGAATCTAGATGACATGGTAATTGTTTAAACAACGGAGCAATGAAATATTGAAAAAAACAATTTCCTGAAATGGAGATTATTAGATCCGGAATGGAGCAAAAAGACAGACACACATAATGAATTAACGACAAAATTAATTTTGTTTCATTTCATGGACAACATTAAAGCATGTTTCCTCTCCTTTCGTTACATTACATGCTTAATGGAAAACATTAATAAAGCAGGTTTCCTCTCCTTTCATTATATTACAGGCTTAATGAATGAGCAAATTCAATATAAACTTCTAAGCCAAGAGATGAATTCGACTCTATTAGAATATCAAAATATATCCACTTTCGCGTACATATTTTTATTCATTATCAATTTCCAAATAAATATTTTCATTTGGTAAATGAAAACATGTCAAAATATTCACCTATATGGATTCTCTTTTCAAAAATATTCAGTTCTACCATGGAAGGGACTTGATGGATAGCGCCACCCTCTTTGGAAAATTGAGATTATTTAGGGCAAAACTCCTTTCAAAACTATCATTTCTAAAAACTTGCAGAGACAACAACCTCGCAACCTTTCAATTTTCAGAAAACTGAGTGAATCCTTAATAAAAAAACAAAATAAAATCTACAAGACTACGCCTTATCAAAATCTCTCAAGAAATGATGAGCTTACATCTCATGTTAGCCTCATCGCTATGCTTTGATCTGTGGCAGTCCTTAGATGCCCACACATACATCAAAGCTGACTGGTGGCAATCCAAAGACACTTTGAAGAAGGACAGTAAAATTGCAGCATTATCGTACCCCTTGCATCCCTCTTCGCCATCCTGCCCCATCTCCGGAATCAACCTTATCACTCCCCATAGCAGCGCTACTATTTCTGGACGTAGCGTCATAATTTTCCCCACCTTTTCACATTCAATCACTAATTCCCTGGACTGCCATAGTATCAACACTCCTGGAGTCTCGAATGCTACTGCAACACAGAAACATCCGAGTAGTTGGATCAAGAACTTCAAGGACGTTTGTTCTAACACCAACCGGGAACCATGGCACGCAGGTCCCATACCAGACTCCAACGTTGTCATGCATCTGAGCAGTTTGAATATTTACTTCGTTTCTGATCTGTCTCATGTCTTCTCTGTCTCAGAAATCATTGACCCCATCACCGCCATCTCTCCCATTAACATCACAGCTAGTCCAGTTAATCAAAAACCATGGCACGCAAGCAACTGCAGGAAAATTTGTTCTAATGCTGACCGGGAACCATGGCATGCAAGTCCCATACCAGACTCCAACGTTGTCACGCATCTGAGTATTTTTTATTTGTCTCATGTCTTCTCTGCCTCATAAATCACCGACCCCATCACCGCAATATCTCCCATTAACATCGCAACTGGTCTTGCTAATTGAAAACCATGGCACGCATATCCCTTACACGACTCCAACGCTAAGGTAACACTCACTCATCCTAGTAGTTGCATTATCGACAACGTCTCCAGTCGTTCTCACGATATCACTTCCCTAGAAAACTTTGACCCCATCACCTCTATCCCTCACACTTGTCTGGAAAACCGTGAACCACGTCACACAATTCCCATAGTTCGATCTATCTTTTC
Organism: Pinus albicaulis; assembly: GCA_034641835.2. Taxonomy (NCBI): domain Eukaryota; kingdom Viridiplantae; phylum Streptophyta; class Pinopsida; order Pinales; family Pinaceae; genus Pinus; species Pinus albicaulis. Next base: position 4,498 of record JAXQQM020086534.1, read on the forward strand.
CCATTCGATTGCTCACCCATCCCACAACAATGCAATGAATGTAGATTTGAACAATCCCTCTATCATAAACCTCTCTAGCATTAATCTGGACCCAGCCTCCACTACCCTTCTTCAAAAATGCTTAAATTTTTCCATCGCTCCCAATAAAATCCCGATTGACAACATAATTAGTAATATAGAAATTACAGTAAAAGATCTTAACCTTATTAAAGCAAAAGAAATTAGACAAGACATGCTAGACCACCTTCATGCAACATATCTAAGGAAGAAAAACTTGCACTAATTAACCTAAAAGGAATAAAAACATAATTATCTTAAAAGCAGATAAAGGCAATGCAACCGTAATAATGGATAGGGCTGAATATGATAAAAAAATGGAGGATCACCTTAACAATAGTGGTTGCTACAAAATCTTAAATGAAGACCCCAGTGTTAAAATTCTGAAGGAAGTAACCAAAAAAATAAAAGATTCATCTCTTGACAATATCACAAAAAAGAGAATCACCCCTTCGAGCTCAATCACCCCTAGAATATATGGTGCTCCCAAGATTCATAAAAAAGACATCCCTCTAAGACCCATAGTCAACACCATAGGCTCACCCACCTACCTCCTTGCTCAATACCTTGCTAAAAAACTTTGCCCCATTACCGGAAACACATCCTCTTATGTTAAAGACTCCACTTCCTTCGTTCAGTGGGCCAAAAACCTTGACATGAAAGACGAAGATCTCATGGTAAGTTTCGACATTGTCTCCCTATATACCATGATACCTATAGATGAAGCCATAGATGTTATGAAAACTATCACAAACAGCGAGACTGTAGAGCTCCTAAAATTATGTTTAAAATCATCTTTCTTCAGCTTTGAAGGAATAATTTATGAACAAACTCATGGTGTAGCTATGGGCTTGCCTCTATCTCCTATAATTGCTAACATATACATGGAATATTTTGAATAAAAGGCCCTCAAATCCTTTCCATTCACCCCTGAGGAATAGAAAAGATATGTAGATGACGTCTTCGCAAAATGGATCCACGACAAATAAAAATTAAATATTTTCTTAACTCACATTAATAACATATCAAATCACATTAAATTTACCCTAGAAATTGAAAAAGATAGACAAATACCTTTCCTAGACATCCTTTTAACAAAAAAAGATGGGAAACTTAGCACCAAGGTCTATAGAAAGAAGACTCACACTGAAAGATACCTTCACGCAAACTCTCATCACCATCCTAAGAAAAAAATTGGCATCATCAAAACCCTAATAACTCGGGCCTCTATAATTTCAGACTCTGACCACCTTGAGCATGAGGTAGACCACCTCCGCCATGTCTTTCAACATAATGGATATAATAAAGAAGTCATCAATAAAACTATTCACCAAACCCTTAATAATAATAACTTAAAAATATCCTTTGACATCCCTAAAATCTCTTTGCCTTACATAAAAGGAACAACTGATAAAATCTCCAAAATCCTAAGCAAACATAACATTAAGATTGCCTTCACTCCCCCTAATACCATCAGAAATATGGTAGACTCAGCTAAGGAATCTATAAACCCTAGATTACAAAAAGGAGTCTACATCATACCATGCTCTTGTGGAAAAGAATACATTGGTGAAACTGGTATATCCCTTAACAATAGACTTAAAGAACATGCTGTCGACATATCTAGAAACATAACTAAAAAATCAGCTTTAGCTGAACATGCTTTCTCATCCTCTCATTACATACGAATGGAAGATGCTAAACTTATCTCCAAAGAAGAACATTACCTAAAAATAAAAATCAAAGAGGCCATAGAAATCGAAAAAAGGAAAAATAACATGAATCGTGATGATGGCCTTAATATAGAAATACTTGGAAACCCTTAATATATCATACCTCTCACAACAATTTTAAAAATAAGAAATTTTCAAAGCTATATTCTATCTCTGTTTGTTCCCGATACTATATATATATATATATATATATATATATATATATATATATATATATTAAAAATTAAAAAATTAATTAAAAATTAAAAAAATTAAATTAAATTAAAGGTATTAAAAAAATAAATAAATAGTTAAATAAAATAAAATAAAATAAAACAAAATAATTGATTAATAATTATATTAATTAAAAAATAAATAATAATAATAATAATAAATAAATAAATAAAATAAATAACTAAATAAATACAATTAAAAACAAAATTGAACAAATAATTAATAAATAAATAAATAAGGAATTAATAAATAAATAAATAAATAATAACAATAATTTAATTAATTAATTAATTAAAATAAAATAATATAAAATTAATTATAATAAATAAATAAAAAATTAATAATTCTAATTTACATTACCTGCTTAAACTGACCTCCTTATTAAAAATAACAAAACATAAAAGTTTCATCATTAATTTCTATTTATATTAGCATTCTTTTTCCCTAATCCTCACAATATTCCAAAGAATATTGGACATTTACCCCTGAAGATGGACTCACTTAGGAAGTCTGAAACGTTGGGTTAAAAACCTTGAAACAGGTTATTCCTCTATTTCAAAAAGAAATTGCACAACATGGTTCTCTTTCAAAATATACCTCCTCTGTGAAGGACTTGATGGATAAGAAAACCACTCTTTTTGGAAAATTGAGATTATTTAGGGAAAAACTCCTTTCAAAACATCATTTCTAAAACTTAGAATAAAAACCTACTTGACAGCACCAATTACTAGGAAAATAGTGAATCCTTAATAAAAAACGAAATAAAATCTACAAGACTGCGCCTTATCAAAATCTCTCAAGAAATGATGTGCTTACATCTCATGTTAGCCTCATTGCTACGCTTTGATCTGTGGCGGTCCTTAGATGCCCACACATTCATCAAAGCTGACCAGTGGCAATCCAAAGACACTTTGAAGAAGGACAGTAAAATTGCAGCGTTATCCTACCCCTTGCATCCCTCTTCGTCTTCCTGCTCCATCTCTGGAATCGACCTTATCACTCCCCACACCAACGCTACTATTTCTGGACGCAGCGTCATAAATGTCCCCGCCTTTTCACATTCAGTCACTAATTCCCTGGACTGTTGTAGTATCAACACTCCTAGAGTCTCGAACGCTACTGCAACACAGAAACATTCGAGCAGTTGGATCAAGAACTGCAAGGAAGTTTTTTCTAATGCCAACTGGGAACCATGGCATGCAGGTCCCATACCAGACTCCAACGCTGTCACGCATCCGAGAAGTTTGAATATTGACTTCATTTCTGATCCGTCTCATGTTTTCTCTGTCTCAGAAATCACCGACCCCATCACCACCATCTCTCCCATTAACATCGCAGTTGGTCCGGCTAATTGAAAACCATGGCACGCAAGCAACTGTAGGAACATTTGTTCTAACGCTGACCGGGAAGCATGGCACGCAAGTCCCATTCCAGACTCCAATGTTGTCATGCATCCGAGCATTTCTGATCTGTATCATGTCTTCTCTGCCTCAGAAATCACCGACCCCATCACCGCCATCTTTCCCATTAACATCGCAACTGGTCCTGCTAATCGAAAACCATGGCACACAGATCCCTTACACGACTCCAACGCTGAGGCAACACTCACTCATCCAAGTAGTTGCATTATTGACAACGTCTTCGGTCCTTCTCACGATATCACTTCCCTAGAAAACATCAACCCCATCACCTCTATCCCTCGCACTTGACCGGCAAACCGTGAACCATGTCACACAGATCCCATAGTTGGATCAATCTTTTCCCATTCGATCGCTCACCCATCCCACAAAAATGCGATGAATGTGGATTTGAACAATCCCTCTTTCATAAACCTCTCCAGCATTAATCTGGACCCAACCTCCACTACCCTTCTTCAAAAGGCTTAAATTTTGCCATCGCTCTCGATAAAATCCCGATTGACAACATAATTAGTAATATAGAAATTGCAGTAAAAGATCTTAACCTTATTAAAGCAGAAGAAATTAGACAAGACATTGTGAAAGTCCTCAAGAATGCTAGACCACCTTCGTGCAACATATTTAAGGAAGAAAAACTTGCACTAATTAACCTAAAAAGGAATAAAAACATAATTATCTTAAAAGCAGATAAAGGCAATGCAATCGTAATAATGGATAGGGTTGAATATGATAAAAAAAGGGAGGATCACCTTAACAATAGTGGTTGCTACAAAATCTTAAATAAAGACCCCAGTGTTAAAATTCTGAAGGAAGTAACCAAAAAAATAAAAGATTCTCCTCTTGACAATATCACAAAAAAGAGAATCACCCCTTCAAGCTCGATCACCCCTAGAATATACGGTGCTCCCAAGATTCATAAAAAAGGCATCCCTCTAAGACCCATAGTCAACACCATAGGCTCACCCACTACCTCCTTGCTCAATACCTTGCTAAAAAACTTCGCCCCCTTACCGGAAACACATCCTCTTATATTAAATACTCCACTTCCTTCGTTTAGTGGGCCAGAAACCTTGACATGAAAGACGAAGATCTCATGGTAAGTTTCGACATTGTCTCCTTATATACCATGATACCTATAGATGAAGCCATAGATGTTATGAAAACTATCACAGACAGGGAGACTGTAGAGCTCCTAAAATTATGTTTAAAATCATCTTTCTTCAGCTTTAAAGGAATAATTTATGAACAAACTCATGGTGTAGATATGGGCTCGCCTCTATCTCCTATAATTGCTAACATATACATGGAACATTTTGAACAAAAGGCCCTCAAATCCTTTCCATTCACCCTTGAGCAATGGAAAAGATATGTAGATGACGTCTTCGCAAAATGGATCCATGTCCAATCAAAATTAAATGATTTCTTAACTCACAAAAATAACATATCAAATCACATTAAATTTACCCTGGAAATTGAAAAAGATAGACAATTACCTTTCCTAGACATCCTTTTAACAAAAAAATATGGGAAACTAAGCACCAAGGTCTAGAGAAAGAAGACTCACACTGAAAGATACCTTCACACAAACTCTCATCACCATCCTAAACAAAAAATTGGCATCATCAAAACCCTAACAACTCGGGCCTCTAGAATTTCAGACTCTCACCACCTTGAGCATGAGATAGACCACCTCCGCCATGTCTTTCAACATAATGGATATAATAAATAAGTCATCAATAAAACTATTCACCAAACCCTTAATAATAATAACTTAAAAAGATCCTTTGACATCCCTAAAATCTCTTTGCCTTACATAAAAGGAACAAATGATAAAATCTTTAAAATCCTAAGCAAACATAACATTAAGATTGCCTTCATTCCCCCTAATACCATTAGAAATATGGTAGACTCAGCTAAGGACCCTATAAACCCTAGATTACAAAAAGGAGTTTACATCATACCATGCTCTTGTGGAAAAGAATACATTGGCGAAACTAGTAGATCCCTTAACATTAGACTTAAAGAACATGCTGCTGACATATCTAGAAATAGAACTGAAAAATCAGCCTTAGTTGAACATGCTTTCTCATCCTCTCATTAGATACGAATGGAGGATGCTAAACTTATCTCCAAAGAAGAACATTACCTAAAAAGAAAAATCAAATAGGCCATAGAAATCGAAAAAAAAGGAAAAATAACATGAATCGTGATGATGGCCTTAATATCAGCAATACTTGGAAACCCCTAATATATCATACCTCTCACAACAAATTTAAAAATAATTAAAATTTCTAACCTATAATTCTACCTCTCTAATTTAATTTGATATATATATATATATATATATATATATATATATATATTATTTTTTTATATATTAAAAAAAAATTAAAATAAATAATTAATAAAATAAAACAAATAATTAATAAATAAATAAATAAGGAGTTAATAAAAAAATAAAATAAAAATAGATAAAATAAAATAAAATAAAAATAAATAATAAATAAATAATAACAATAATTAAATTAATTAATTAATTAAAATAAAATAATATAAAATTAATTATAATTAAAAATTAAAAATTAAAATTTTTAAAAAAAATAAAAATAAAAAATTTGCATTACCTGCTTAAACCGACCTCCTTAATAAAAAAAACAAAACATAAAAGTTTCATCATTAATTTCTATTTATATTAGGATTTTTTTGCTCTAATCCTCACAATCTTCCAAAGAATATTGGACATTTACCCTTGAAGATGGACTCACTTAGGAAGTCTAAAACATTGGGTTAAAAAACCTCGAAACAGATTATTCCTATATTTCGTTGTCAAAATATCTTTACAAAAAAAAAATACAAACATAACGAAATTCCTATGTAACTTGAGCTACAGAGTGACTCTCGGTAAGACCTCGAACCCGCATCAAAATGGGGATGTTGGGTTTTTGGACAGTGCGAGATACACATCAACAGAAGACATACCGCGTAAACATACCTATGGATTTTTTGTACTCTGTGGGTTTTTGTATTTGTTGTTTCTGAACAGAAGGTATTTGCCACCAAAAGACCCGGTACACTTCTGTATTTTTCTATAAGGGAGATCAGCGTTTGACTTTAGTATTCGGGCCTAAGTGCTGGTAGGAACTGTTTTGTGTAGGCTGAGATAATTTTGGTTTTGGATCTACTCGTTTTACTATTTCCAGGCACATTGAAGGGGCCTTTTCCACAGCTGGAGTTTACAACAACACTCTTTAAGGTTTAATTGGTTTTTTGGTTCACTATATTTACGTTTTCTACCTGTAATATGTAGTTTTTTAAAAAAAACTTGAAAAGTCTGTGGGAGATTTATGCAAGCTGTCATGGAACATGTTTTCCCTTTGATGAAAGTATCCATTGGAGTTTTTTTAATCACCTTTTTAATGTAAGACTATCTAATGTTTCACTCATGAGCTAGAAATTATATATATCAGTGATTTTTCTACTTGAAAAAATAAACATACCTATGGATAGCGTAAGATGAGTGAGCATATAGGAGGGGATTAGACCAGGCCTGGAATTTCAAATCCCCTTCCGATCAAAATTTTATATATATCCAACCTTTTTATGTATCTATAAATGTTTTTTTATTAACAAGTATAAATAATATATTTATTTTTCCTTATAATGGTTATAAATAATATTTTTTTATAACTAATATTGGTTTTTAACCATCATAAACGCTCATCTCCTCCTATTTTATGCATTGTGCAAATTCATAAAATATTTCGTTTATGTGTAATGATGTTAATAAAGGATAGAAATTAAATTGAATGGAATGTATTAATTCCATATCTTTTAACTTTAGATTGAATTATCTTTCAATTTTTTGTTTAAGAAATAAAATTTATATTTTCAACATAATTTAAAAATTATTTTCTTAAATAAGAAATTTTAAAATTAAATTAAATTTACTAGGGAGGAATTTCATTAAGGCCACCATCTTAAATTAGGAATTCAATAGTTTTCCTCTTATTATTTTTAACCTTTCAATTATTAGTCCATGTTCTTTCTCGCTAAAGGAACTATTGTAATTGTTTCTGAGAATTTTCATTAGTTCCTACACATATGCCAAGTCAATTAATCCAATTAAACCTAATGTTTTTAGTTTATATTTTATGAAGTATGGGTCAATTAACCCAATTGAATCTAATGTTTTTAATTTATATTTTATAGAGCACCTTTTAAACACTTTTCTGTCAACATGTGAGCTTCCTCTAATCGTTTAATACTTTTCTGTCAACATGTGAGATTCCTCTAAATGTTAAACACTTTTCCATCAACATGTGAGCTTCCTCTAACTATTATTTGGAGACATATTCAATTTAGAGATCTTATTTGGCCTATGACCTTCCTCTAATAATTATTTAGACCACTTTCAGCCAACATGTGAGTTTCCTCTAACCATTATTTCGAACAATAACCGTTATTTCGATCAATACGCAATTAGAGATCTTATTTGGCCTAGCCTCATATAGAGGCTATATATACTAAAAGTTAGGATAAATGTCAATTGATTTGGAGAGTTTCAGTTTCACTCTCCAGTTTCAAAATTTTAGGATAAACGTCAATAAATTTCAATTGATTTGGAGAGTTTCAGTTTCGATTACCTAAAGCTAATATTAGTTTGGAAAACATTTCATATTTATGAATTATGTTCAGGAATTATGAACACATTTTTTATCAATTAATATGTTTAAAAACATGACTCACACATGTTGGTAGTACCCATTTGTCTTCACTTCACATGGTCTTTACCACCAAACCTTATATCGTAGCCTGCTATATATTTTGCAGATTTCACAAACAGAAATTTGTCTACACAAAATGTGTTTAGACACATTATTATAGACAAAATCACATTGGTGTAGTTCGAAGGTTTCTTGGGATACTGACCCTCCTTCTCTTATTTACATGGGGATTCTCAAGATGCAAGAAACAAATTGTTTACTTGTGTTGTCCCTTTTTGTTCTGTATTGTTGAATGGCTTCAATATTGCTCCACTTATGTCCAATGATTCCTGAATTGTCTATCAGACCAGCCTTAAACCATGACCCTGCTCCAATTTTTTCCTGGGATTGTTGACGTTGCTCCACTTCTGCCCAAGGATTCTTGCATTGGTGGTGGTGGTGTCCGATTTCTATCTTTCTTTCTACCTTCCGTTGTTGTGAGATGCTTCCTCTTGTAATGTTGCTTCTCCTATTCTCGAAAGAGAAAAGTTATGACTCGGCTCTGGCCTATGGGTTTGGGCTGGAAACAAGTTACCCTCCATCAAATAAAATCACTGATTCAAAGAAGAGGAGGTAGTGCCTAATATCACTTGAATAGAGCCTTCTTCATCAAATTCCAACTTTCCAATCTATGTTTTTTGCAGAGTAACGAGAGGTAGCGTTGAAACAAAACTTTTTTTTGTGTTGTCCACCATGCATCTTGGGTTATTGCAAGATAGACAAGTGGTAAAATAGTGGGCACACAGGATTCCGTTATCACAAGATAAAGAGACAAGTGGGAAAATAGTGGGCCCATAAGGTCACACAAGTGGTGATTTATACTTAATTAAATTATCATTTGTGTAGATTTTGTATAAGGCTAGAAGGCTTAAGAGGAAATTGAGGTGTTGGTGGCACAACGGTATATACCTCCAATGTATGTAAGCTCAGTATGGTTTAACACACAAGATGGGGAGCTAGTTATATGAACTCAAGAAAAGATCTGCCTTACAGGCATCTTGTGTCACTCCACAGAATTCCACTACAGAGCTGTAATATACCATGGTGACATGTCCAAAGGAATTGTCAAGATAAATGTTGGTGACTCTGAACTCATGCATAATTCCAACCATTATGAGGATACCGTTTTGGTATGTAATATTTTTTTCGCATGAACCCATGCATAATGCTTTAAATGCAATTTATAATCATCTATTTATAGGCAGAGTTACAATTATATTTCAATATCTTATCACTGCCTTTGTGTCAACTTGACCATTTCTCTCTGTTAGCCCTTCTACTCACATTGTTTTCAGTCCCCTATTCTGCAACTTTGTTCATGTTGTTTTCAATCCCTTCTCTCTATAACTCTGTCAAAATCAACCTTGATTATGGCCAAATGCTTGACTCTTTATCAATGGAACTTGGTAACTTGACATCACTTTTCTTTAATATGACATGGTATATAAGGAAAGGGAGGTACTTGGATTCTCAACATATGCCCTACAATTTGTGATGCAAAATTTTACATTATAATACAAATTCCTAATTAGAAAATATTGAAAAATAATGGAAAATAAATATTTTCATGAAATCAAAATATAATGCAAATAAACTAGATACTTGTAATTCACATATGTTTTTTTGGAAGTTTGCTTTATTTAATCTTTTGATACTCTTGCAAAAAGTGTGCCTTCATAGAATGCATTAGTAACTTTCGGAATGATGTATATCTATAGAATACTTCTTTGAGAAATAAAATGATGATAGTGACATACTATGAGTAATCAAAATTTCTAAAATTGTTGTAGCTGTATCACATTTCCACATTTATATTTTGAACATCTATTCTTAATTGACTTTTCTTTGAAGTAGTTGAGTTGGTCTACTTGAACTTTATCATTATAAATTCAACATGGTCCATTGCCATTCCAACATCCTGCAATTGTTGAAGTAGAGTCCAACACCATCATTTGTTTTCATCCTTTATGAAGATGACATCATATTTTGTCATATTAGGTTCCTTCTGAGGCTCTCCATACATGTTGTTTTCACTCTTAATACATCAGTTTACTTCTCTACTAATCTCTTCTCAAGAATATCCTCTAGACATTTTGACATGTTTGGTCTTATTTCTTATTTCTGTTCTTGGATAATTTCTGAACCACTTGCTTTTATTTATCTCTCCATTAGTATCCTAGACTCTGTGATTTTTTTCCATCAATTTTCCCCAGTAGCTATACTTCGTGTTATAATATATGAAATTGGAAATAAACAATTTATTTATAGACACAAAAATTCCATTTTGATATGGCATCAATCTATTGATTCCCTTGACAAGAAAAATGTTTCTTGATTCTCTTTCCATAAAATATCTCAGCTACAAGACAAATATTCTCTCAATAGCTTGGGATATTTTAATCGGATCAAATTTGTGAAAGTAATTAGAACTTAGAAGACAAATAAAACTAACACATATTTATGTATATTTGACTATTGTATCAATGATATCAACTTTATACTGAGGTGTGATTTTCTCACAACATTCATCGCAATTAATAATCTTTTTATATCACAACTCCTTTTATGTGCATGTTAATGCATATGTGTAAGTCCATGAATGAATTCCATCAGATCCAAAATAGTATTAGGCAATAGGTAGAGAATTTGGGGACACTACAAATAACTATATCCCCTTTATGCTCACCATATTCATCACCAAAAGCAATATAAAATGCTATAGGAATTGGAATCTTGAGATTACTCAACATACAATGCCCATTTTTAGTATGAGAAGGTTTCTCCCATGAATGAGACATAGCATATGGTTATAAAATTCTATAGAAATTGGAATCTTGAGATTCCTCAACATACAATGCCCATTTTTAGTATGAGCAATTTTCTCCCATGAATGAGACATAGAATATGCTCCTAAACAATTTGTAGAAACTAGGCCATAAGGCTTCTAGCTTCAATCAAATTTTGTATGAGAAAAATATAACATACAACATGAATTGCAAGCTTGAGATTCCATACAATGCTCATTTTTAGTTTGAGCAAGTTCCTCCCATGAATGAGACATAGCATATTGTCCTAAACAATTTATAGAAAGTAGGCCATAAGGCTTCTCACTTCAAGCAAATTTTATATGAGGTTGTACCATGCATTGAGTAGAAAAACCATTGCATGTTTAAATTACATGAATAAGTAATATAGGGACTGCAATGAGACTTACAAGTATTGTTTTTTAATTTTCAGTCCTTCAAATTTTCTAAATAAAAATAATTCATGAAGTTGTTTTCTTAGGAGCAAATCTCCCTTCTAGTTCTGATTCAATATCAATAGTTGCAAGATACCTTTCTCATATGCTCTTTATGCAACAACAACATAAATATAGTGACTTCAATTATTATCAATCATGTTATTAGGATAACTCATTTGGATTTAATGATTTATTTTAACTAAGTTTCATGAAAGAAAATACTCATCAGACGGTTTAAATATTCACAAGGCTTTCTTTATCCTCATAGATATAAATATCCAAGATTTGTTGAACACGCCCACTTTACTTTACTTGATTGGTTCATTTAACTCTTAAATATCTTTGTCGATATCCTGCTTATTTATCGTAAAGGTTAGTCATTGTGATATAACCTAAGGGATTCAATTATGCTAGAATAGTAAAATCTAATCTACTTCATTTCGTTTTAGAATTCTAATGACTTTCTCGACATTTTTCATAAAGCCACTTCTTCAACTCCTCAGCAATTCAATATAATTGTCCTTAAGAAAGACGAGATCCCTTGATCAAAGCGAAGGTTGAGCTGCGATACAGAAGGTTGGATAAGATTCGCTTTTCTAGGAATAAAATATTCCTGCCAATGTCCCATATTGTTGAGATATCACCATTTCATCCATCCATCGTTTAAGTTTCAACCGTACATTTGCTGAAATAAGTGTATATTGGAGTGGGCTTTGCTATACATGGCTACGATTTAACAGAGATAATATGGATGGTGCAAAATTGATAACATCGCTTTAGATATAAAGGACAATAAACAAGATTTGAGTTCAATATCTATATCTTTATTTGTCTCAAGATCATTGATGATTTATCTAGTGATTACCTTTCTTTTGGGCTTGTTTGGATTTTTATCGAGATATTGCTAAACACCGCATGATTTCATTTTTTAGCACAAACATGACTATAAATTCGTTAATTCAGAGGATGTAGATAATAGTTCAATAAAAAATCAGTGTACTTTGACTTTTTTCCAATAAAGAATATTCTTATTTCATCGTGGCTTTTTCCTTGGCTACACAAATATGAAAGAATCAGATCATTAAGATTTGGGTTTGATTAATTTGTTAGGACCATGAAACAACTACCAAAATTAAGATAACTAGAGTTAATTCTATAAAAAAAAATAGACGATGTTTGGTTTTGGCCACAGTGATACCAAACCTCAGTCTGACAGGAAAATGTTTGTTTGTGTTTCCACGGTAATACCCAAGACATGTCTAGGCTTAATCCCCAGTAAGTACGGGCTTAAATCTCATCCAATTCATTAAATAACGCATGATCCATCAGTGAACGCGCATTGCTTAGTTAATTTTCTATTTCTTTCTTTCTCCCTTAGCTCACTCTTCATGTTTATGGAAACCCAAGAGCCACAGATTATTGCCATAAATTCACTAACTAACTTGTAAGATATAGGTGGGTTACACAAAATTTCCAATGTTATTTATACAAACACATGCAAAGAAAACTCCTTCTTTGTCGTCAATGAAGATCTATAATTCTAGAAAATAGCCTGGAACATCTAATTTCACTTAGGCAAGGATTTGTTGCTCCACAACATCTCTTGATCAATTAAGTATATTTAAAAAATTAAAAAACATTATATAAAATATCAAATTCCAAAAGTAAATCAATCAAGTATATTTAAAAAATTAAACATTATGTAAAACATCAAATTCCAAAATTCCAAGAGTGAATTAAACTCAAACTTGGGAAAAAGTTAAACACGCCATTCAAAACCCTCACGGTCACAATAGAAAATACAAAACTAATTTTTAAAATATATGATCCATTTGACCCCAAATGTATGTCCCTTCATGAGGATATATATATATATATATATATATACTCAATAAAATTTAAAAAATTTAAATTTATATATAAAATATTATTTAAAATAATTGTAAACTCGTTAAAAGAGTTAATTTTAAGATTTTAAAAATTGATAATTTATTATTAAATAAATGTTCAAAAATCAAATAAAATTATTAAATAAACACTAGGATAATGAGAAATAACAAAATAAATAAATAAACTATATTTAAATTTATATATTTTTTGGTATTTTATTTATATTTTTTTTATTATTTTTAAGTTATATATATATATATATATATATATATATATATATAACAAAATTTTATAAAAATGATAAAAATGATACATAGTTTGAGAGGAGGCTAGCATGGGAAACAAGGACCTCCTCTGTTTTTAAAAACCATAATTATGTTGTCTATTGTTTTATATATAATATAGACAAATCCAAGCCATAGAAGCTAGGGTTTTTAAGTTGGGATGGGCTAGTCCAACAATCCTTTTCTAAAACACATTATGAATTGTTTGTAGTTTCATAGTAAAACACATTATCAAAACATTATCAATTGTTTGGAATTTCATATATAACATAATAAAACACATTATCAATTATTTGGAGTTTCATATGTAACATAGAAAAATTCATAAAAACTAGGGTCTTTAATCTGGGGGTTATTCCAAGCCAATAACCATCTTCTAAAACACATTATGAAATATTGGAAGAAGGATAAATCCCCTCTAGGAGATTTTCATAGTTACCTTCTCATGATTTTTGTTCATTAGATTGTTGTTGAGGTTGGTCAATAGGTCATGGTGTTTATAACTATGGGACTTTTGGAATGAAAATGGGCTCACCATGGGTGAGGGACATTTCAAATGAAAATGGGGTCACCATGGGTGCCTCTTGAGCCACATAATCTCTACATTTCCTTTGCACAACCAAATTCCATTTAAAATTTCTTCACCAATATCCCAATACAAAAGACAGCGTTGAAAAAGGCTTCAAAGTTATCACCTTCAAATATGCCCAATTGGTTAGACTATGCCCAATTGGTACTTCGGGTCCTAAATTTCATATTACTTAAGGATGATTGAAAAAATTTCAACCTAACCATACAACATTCTAATACTAACAAAAAATGGGGGAACCTTCACCAATGAGAAAATTTTGTTATTCTTCTTCAAAAACACCTTCACACTACCAATCATCCAAGCTATTAACTATAGAGCATGATGGATACCCTGTTGGAAAAATTAGCATAATAATAATGAATATGACATACATTATGTAATGCATAAGAAAATAAAATGCATGCCAATGGAGGGTATCTTTTGTTTCCTACATATCATCCTTGATTTCCTCATGTCATGTGTTATTGATAAGTTCGTCCTGATGGATGATGTCTATAATAGTAGCTTCAATTTCAAAACTTAGAAGGATTTGAGCATTTCTAATATTGTCCAAAGTGTTAATGCTTGTAGAAGATTCTAACCATGAAGGGGACTAACATGTCTCTATGGGGAGGTTAAGAAAACCAAAGATGTGTGTCACCCTCAAAACCACTTAGTCTCATCTCAAATCAAGTTTCGTGAATTTGCTTTTAAAAATTTTCATATAACCTATCATTTCCTTGGAATAAACTTAGATAAATGCTAATCTCAAAGGAATATGTATCTCACTTTTTAATTTCAATGAATATTTTTCCATCTTACTAACCATGTCAATAATTTTATTAATGATTAATGGCATCACCAAATGTTGAGCTTTCACTTTGATGTTCACTTCTTTTAATAATTATTTATACTTTATCAACTAACCGACACCTAACACATCCATCACCTCTATAATGAGACACCATAATTGAAAAAAAAGAGGATTCCAAGTTTTAAACCTATTTAAAATACAATTAATTACCACCCAAAACCTATCATCCCAACTAAAAACTTATAATTATCCATCCTAAATCAAACTTATAAGTATTCATCGCTAGATTTAGGAAAGGGCTTTAGCTTACTATTCTTTAATTAACCACTTCACCTTAAAGTAAGTCCTCATCAAATCCATTAAAAAGATATACTCACCTTAACCATTGAGGAAAGTCCCCACCAAATCCATTAAAGAGTTATACTCGCCTTCCGAGGCTTCTTCCATTATATAAAGGCTAAGGTTTATAAAGAAAGATATCATTATGATCGAGTCTAGGGTTAATGAAGCAAGATACCACTATAACCTAGGTTAAGCATCCAAATCCCATAAACGACATGAAAAACATGACCAATCCATCGAACAATTTGACTTGTTCAAGTGATTTAGCATGTTGAGAGCTAGAGGGGTTTAAATGTCACAAAGTCATGTCCTAGTGCTATTTTATGTGACATTTAAGTTTAGTATCGATTACAAGCATTGATATGAATGAGTATCGAGATTCGGGTATGTTATTTGGAGCCCCACAGTTTAGTTTAATGTACCGTGAGTAATTTTCTTGTTTATGTTTTATTTAATGTACCTTCAATCATGCTCATGCCTATGTTTGCGAAATGATGGGTTCATGATTATGGATTAAAAATACATTATGAAAATTAATGGATTTCAAATGCTTTATTACTTCTAGGATTTAGAGAATAAGTTATTGTAGATACGAACTTTAGAGAATAAATTATTATTCTTGTTGAAAGAAAATTGGGATTATTGATACTGGTTTCTTTAAGCAGTGATTTTCCTTGATAGATTGTCATTTCCTCTACTTCACTATTAATAGCAGTTCGTACTACTACAGGAAAGTTTACATCCATTTCTATTATATAATCATAAATATCGACCCACCACCTCCATTCAAATTTTATTGTAGATAGTTAATACTTTTTAAACTTGATTTGAATTGTAAAAATATGTGGGTCTTAAAAAATTGAATTCGCATGTTATTATAAATCAGAATTAATTTGATAAGATTAATGGAGATGAAGATATTGAAAATATGGACAAGCATATTATTTCAAAAGCGTACTTGAAATTACAACCCTTAATGTATTGTGCGCGGTTAAAATCTCTTTATTACCAATTTAATTTGAATTGCTAAAATACCCGGGCCAAGAAAAATTGGATTCTCAAGCATGCTATTACAAATGACAACTAATATGATAAATTTGATGGAGATTAACCGATAAATTTGATGGAGATTAACCTATATAAAGCATTGAATGTTTATAATATTCTAAATTTTGCGATAAAATTTCTGGTATTTAATATTTCAAATCCATGTTGAAGGTATAAGTTGGTTTTAAAGAAATGCAATCATTATTTTTAGGAAAGGGTTAACCATTTCATCCTCTGTAAATTTTTTTTTTTAATTAATTTCTTCAACAAAACTTAGATTTGATAATCCAAAATTATTTAAAACTCACTAATCACAACTTTATGGTGTTCGTAACTAATGCTTTTAATACAACCAATGCTAATGAGCTATATAGCTCATTGATTGGGTTTCCTAATTATCTCTTCTATTTGTAGTGTAGTTGAATGATAGTGTATAGTGTTTAGGATGATTTTGATTATTAAATCTCAATAACTATTGATATATGTATTTTCTTCAACTTACATTGTTTTTTCTATTTGGTGAGATATGTATTTTCTTCAACTTATATTGTTTTTTTCTATTTGGTGAGATATGTATTTTCTTCAACTTACATTGTTTTTTTCTATTTGGTGTGATTGTGATGATATGTATTTTCGTCAACTTACATTGATTCTTTTTATTTGGTGTAAATGTGATTTGATTTAATATATTATTTGATTTAGATCTAAGATTCATAGAAAATCCAAAATGATTTAATACTCACTAATCACAACTTTATATTATTTGTAACCAATGCTTTAAATACAACCAATGTAACAAGTGATATAGGTCATTGATTGGATTTCCTAATTCACTTTTCTATGAGTAGTGCAGTTGAATGATAGTATTTATGATGATTTTAATCACTAAATTCCAATAATTGTTGGGATATGTAATTTCGTTAACTTACATTGATTCTTTCTATTTGGTGTGATTGTGACTTGATTTAATGTATTATTTGACTTAATAATGATAAATCTTGTGTTTAAATATTTTAGCTTGTTTGTCATGGTTAACTCATTTCATCTTATGTTTTTATTAATATGAAGTGGTTAAATTATAATGTAATATCATATGCATGAAATACTTGAGAGGTTTTTCAAAGATACTATGGAAATAACCATTGACATAAGGTAATGTTGTAATATATGGAGGTATTATTACATATCAAAAATATGGTGGTAAATATTATTGGGATAAATGCACACTTAGAGCTTCATTCATATATAATTGTGTCCACATATGACCAATTTTATTTGTCTAGTATTCATTCTCTGTCATTAGGGATCATCTATTTTATTTAGCATTTCCTATTTTTAGTAAGTCTATTTTTAGTCAGTGGTGCAGCAGGGTTGGCAAGTTGCACTTAGCTAATCCCAGCCTTAGTTACTCGGTATCGGGGCTGCCTCAGAGGAGGAAACCAACCCGAACAAAACTTAAGATTGAAAATTACATTATGCGCAGTTGCGCTGATGTATCTAAGTAGCACAAAATATGCAGAAGCAAAAAAGCACTGATGGCAAGCTTGACAAAAAACATGGAAGATTTGTGCAGCTACGCAAGCCTCAATATTCATCTTCATCATCGTTGTTGGGGACCTCCTCCTCAATGGGGCAAGCAGGTGCCTGCGCAGCTGCTTCCTCCGAATCATCCACTGAACGCCCGGGTTTGTGGACCGGTGCGCAGAGGATGGGGGACTCTGGATCTACACCGTCAGGGACACGCGTCCAATTGCCATCGAAATCCATCACCCAGACATCTGAATCATCACCTTCCTTCTCCTAAACCAGAAGCAGGTCAGTTTTGCGAGGCTCAGGGTGCGTCTAGAGAGAGATGGTGGAATTTTGCGGTCCTCGCCTACCTCTCTGCATAGTGTGCCCAAGGGCTACTTCCTCCTGATCGGGGTCGAGGCTTTGGCGAGAAAAAGTGTCGGAGGAGGAGCCTTCCATCAACTCCAGTCAATTTTCCTCGCCACAGTGATAACGGCTAGGGAGAGCCCCTCTCTGTCCACCTCGGATGGTTCTCTGGTGAAGTCTGGGGGCCATTGCGCAATAAGGCAGGGGGAATATGTCAAGGGAGAGGTGCGCAACAGGGGGGAAAGTAGCGCTAGGGCTAGGGGGGTAGAAAATTCTGCAGAAGAGGTGTACAGAATGGGATGCAGCCACCAAGAGGGGACTGTGCAGTGCAACGCAGAAGATAGGGCTTTGCAACCTTCTAAAAATAGGGAAGTGCTAGAGCAGAGATAAAAAAATGAAGGGCAGAGGGAAAATATTGTGGGTTGTTCGAGATTGAGAGCTCATCCTTTTAAAGAGGAGTGCGCACATATGAGGAGGATGGAAATGAGTAAGCCTTGCACATAGTTGTGTGCCAAGACTGATCACCTGAGAAGGCTCGAGGGAAGGGGGATGGTTGCTATACGATTTAATCATGATAACCATTTAATTTGATGGATGCAGCGGGGTGCCCCAGACACTGTGATGCAGTTCTAGGCATATCATCATCATGTAGTTACGATTAGTCTGTGCAGTTGGCTAACGGTTTGGGGATATGCGAAGTTGAGTCACTTCTGCTTGAAAGATCTTATCATCTCTAGGGTGTGTGAGTATGATTGTCATCATTATTGGTTCTTTCTTTACTGCGTAAATGGGGAGGAAGATACTTCTAAATGAGAGTGTGACATTGTTATGAGAGATTCCTCCTCCAACTTTTAATGTTAGGGATAAATATTCATCTCAAGTTCTTTCCACCTTTATTTTGCAAGTAGGTCGACAGCAGTTGTGTACACATGGCCAAAGTAATGGCTGCAATGGACGTATCCAATTTCTCCGAGAACCTTGAGCTATGGGTGAGCCCTCCATCTTTTCGAAACCTTTAAAGAAGGCAATCCTTGGAGGATTTTTGTGGCTACCATAGTTATAACTTGCGAGTCTCCCTCCATCTCCAAGGGGAAGTAATGAAACTTGATTTCAATTTGAATACCTTGTATAAGCCCCTCCAACTCCACCGAATTATTGTTTTCCCAGCCGATGTTACCATAGTAAATCCATAGAGGATAACCTTGAGAGTTCCTGATGATGCCTCTGAATCCTACATTACTAGGATTTCCTTTGGACGCACCATCGAAGTTGCATTTGAAGAAGTCATTTGGGGGGGGGGGGGGGGATTTTTCAGGGGATTGAATTCAACCTACGCTTCTAGGATTGATATCCAGCGGGGTGTTTAGACTCATTTTCCAATTGTTCCATATGTGTCGCTCTGCTACCAAGCTGGGAGGTCCTCCTGACTCCAAGCATCTAAGGCCAATGTTTCGGAGAGGTTGTTTTGAATCCAGTCCTAGAGCTTCTCTGTTGTGGATGCTTTCTCTTTGAAGATGCGGTTGTTCCTTTCCTTCTAGATGTTCCAAATGAGGATGTCTGGAATGATCTACCAGAGTCTGTTTAGGAGCATACTGGTGTAAGGATTGTTCATCTAGCTGCTGATGGTGTTAATGATATTACCCCTTACTCGATTGGAGCGACAACGTGAGACAAAAATTCTATCCCACAAGAAATTAGCGGTGGGACATTGGTCCAACAGGTGGTCGATGGTTTCCATGTTTTCCTAACATAAAGGGCACCTGGAGGTTCCTACAAACCCCCTCTTCAAAATATTCTCCCATGTGAGGATGTGTTGTTTACTGAGAAGCCACAGGAAAGTGGTTACTTTTGGCCAAATATTGGCCCTCCATATTTTTTTCCAGATGAGATCTATTGGGTCAGGGTTTTACTGATAAAGTATGTTGTAAGCTTCCTTGGTTGAGTATTTCCCACTGGGCATGTGCCGCCAGTGGAGGATGTCAGGCCCTGTCTTTATTATGATTTTTATTTTGGTGCTGAGATCCTCCCAAATGTCTGTATGGCTCTCGTTGTTCTAGTCATCTTGCCATCTATGCGTGTGTAGCCATTGTCGATATCCTTGGGAGGTGTCGTCTATCCAAAAGTCTTGAACATTCTGTCTTTGCCACCCTTGGAGAGCCTCACTCCATATAGGTCTAGGGAAGGCTTGGCATCTATTGCCAGGAGTCCTCCCATAATATTTCTTGGGTACCACTTCCCAATTCCTAGAAGTTGTGACTTTGTATCATCCTTTTTTTACTACTACCTTCTTTCCAGATTTGGGATCCCGCATATTCTAATTTGTACCTGATGAGGTCCTCCTTAGGCCAGGAGTATGCATACTTTTTTTCCCATAGGTTGGCCCATGGAATGTTGGGGTTGGAGACCCATTTCCGCCAGATGATAGCTCCCATTATGTTGTTATTGTGCTAAGGATCATGCAATCCCAATCCTCCCCGACTTTTAGTGGTACAAACATCCTTCCAGTTGACTAAGGCCCATTTGTTTTTTTGTTTGGTGCCACCCCATAGGAATTATCATTGGAAGTTGCACATAGCCTTGAGGACCCATTTTGGGGCTGCTAGGACTGAGAAGAGATAAATGGGGAGATATTGCAAGACATACTTATTGAGGACGAGGGGGCTAGCAATGTTGAGGGTGGGATGGGTCCAGTTGGATAATCGGGTTTCCATTTTGTTCAACAGGTCTCGCTAGGATGAGTGATTGATGGCAGAGTCAGTCATAGGAGCTCATAGGTATTTGGAGGGCAAAGAAGCAATGGAGAATCCAAGGATGCGGGCAATGTTGTGTTGTGTGAGAGGGGGGGCTATGAAAGAAGAATATCTGCGATTTTTTAGGGTTGACCTTTGTGCCATAGGCTTGAGAGAAGAAGTCTAGAACATATTTGAGGGAGCGGGCTTCTTGGACTGAGGGGTAGCACATTATCATATTTTCATCCACAAATTGTTGGTGAGAGGAGGGGGGCTGGTTGTGGAGGGTAAACCAAGTAGGGCGCCTAACTGTATGGAGCTTTTGAGAAGGCAACCTAGTCCTTCAACCATAATGATGAAGATAAAGGGGGAGAGGGGGTCCCCTTGTCTGATGCCTCTCGAGGGGTTGAAGGTAGCAGAGGGGATGTCGTTGACCAAAATGGAGAGAAAGGGGGAAGTGATGAGACTCATGATCCAGCGAACCCAAATGCGGCTGAAGTCAAAGGCTATGAGAAATTTTTTGATTTATTCCCAGCTGAGTTTATCAAAAGCTTTGGATAGGTCGATTTTGAGAAGCGTGCCAGGATTTTTAGATTGTTTGATAGAGTGAATGAATTCATGGGTTAAAATGATGCCATCAAGGATTTTCCTGCCTTCCACATAACCTTTTTGATCCGGGGAGATAATAATGGGAAGGAGATGCTTTAGCCTATTAGCCATAACTTTGGAGATAATTTTGTAAATGACATTGCAGAGAGCTATGGGCCTATACTTACTTGGCGAGGCTACATGGGTATTCTTTTGGAAAAAAAGTGATGAAGGTAGCATTTAGCGCTGGTAGAAGCTAGTGGGTGGTGCACGATTCCTCCATAATGTCCCAAACTTCATTTTGAATGGTATCCCAGAAAAAATGAAATAATTTGGTGGTAAATCAATCAAGACCTGGAGCTTTCCCTGCCTTAAGCTCTAAGACCGCTTGTTCCACCTCAGCTAGACTCTAGAGTGGTGGCTGTGAGCAGCATCCTATTATGTTCATCCATTATCAGCTTGGGAATATGTTGAGTGATTTCCCCAATAGCCTCATGCCTCTGGTGATTGGGTTCCTATATAATGTCCTTGAAGTGATTACGCATCTCCTCAGTGATGGCCTCTTGCATTTCCAACCTTTCCCCAGTTTGGTTCTTGAGAATAGTAATTCTGTTGTGCATTCTGTGATGAATGGTGGAGCGATGGAAGAATTTAGTGTTTCTTTCTCCCTCTTTGAGCCAACTGATTCTTGATTTTTGTCTCCATAGAGCTTCTTCCTAGTTCCTTCTTTCTTCCAGCTGCATTGTTAAGGTCTTCTCTTGACTTTTTGATTCGGCTGAGTGTCCTTCCTGGATAATAGTCGGTTGCAGCATCTTCATTTTTTCCTCCAGTTCGTTATGTTCTGTGAAGATATTGCCAAAGTTTTTTTTGTTCCAGACCTTCAATTTGCCTTTGAGAAGTTTCAGTTTTGTCTAGAAGTGGAGAATTTTTGTGCCTTGCGGTTATTCTAAGGAGTTCCACCATTTGGATACCATGTCCTTGAACCTAGGGTGTCGGAACCTGTAGTGCTCAAAGCTGAAAGGTTTAGGAGCATGCTTACCTGGTCTTAACCATTTAAGTTGTATCGACTAGTGGTCAGAGCCTGCCGTAGGGATGATAGTAGCAGCTATGTCACCCCGTAGCCTAATGAGGTCTTTTGTGATGAGGAATCTATCTAATATTGAGGCTATCTGATGGACACCTCCTATTTTGTTGTTCCATGTGAAAATTCCATTGGAGTTGTGTAGATCTATAAGGTTGTTACCTTGGAAAAAGTTCTTGAATCCATTACTTTCTGATTTCAGATGCATCCTTCCTCCTTTCTTTTCCCAAAGATTGGTTATCCTATTGAAGTCTCCTCTCAGGAGCCAGAGTGGAAGGGATCGTTGTTTATTGATTTCTGCTAGGTTGTCCAGGAGCACCAATTTTTGTTGGGTGTTTTGTGGGAAGTATACATTTGTGACAAGACCATGGATATTCGTGCCAATCAAGTGAAAGTTGGCCTGGATGAAGTGTCTATTAGCATGAAATTTCTCTAGGGAGATGATTTGGGGGTTCCAGATGATTGCCAGGCCTCTAGACGCCCCATTGGAATCCACTACTATTGTGTTGCTACCTTTCCAAAAAAAATTGAAGATTGTATCTAGAGTGGAGCTAGAACATTTGGTTTCTTACATGTAGAAAATTTCAGGGTGTTCCTCAGTAATCCTTTTCTTTACTGTCCTGTGCTTCATGGGGCTATTGAGCCCTCTTATGTTCTAGGAGATTATATTCATGGGAAATGATTGGCGGTGTAGGTGAATAATCTTGTCAGCTTGGGGAATCACCCAGAGTCCACCATTTCTTTCGCTATTTCTATGGTTCTTTGCAAAGTTTTTTTCCTGCCCTTTTGCGGGATTCTTTTGTTAACTATTTGGTGTTAAGGAGTGTGCCCCCTTAGATTCCCAAAGAGGTCAGCTACTATGCTTTGGCAAAGATTTCTTCCATATTTTGGACTTGTTGCTTTGAGATACATTTAGATTCTTTCTTATTGCAAGCATCCTCTAACCCTATGAGATCTAGGCCTTCCAAATCAATGCTTTCTAGTTCTTCCTCCATGGCTTCTCGGATCGACTCTGTGATCTGTTCTTTGCCCTTTAACGTGTTGTTTTCCTCTTTGGATTTTTCCGTTGGGGTCTTCAGGAAGGTCTCAAGGAGGACCTTGTCCTGTTGAGCCTTTGAGGACTGAGCATGCTCCGTGGAGGTATTCCCAACTTCGATGACTAGTTCATTTTTGTTTTCATGTAGCTAATTTAAGGCTGCAAAGCGAAGTTGTCGCTAGTCGTAGGTCCTTTTTTGTTCTGCTGAGGGGTAGCTCTCTTGTTGTGCCTTTTTTTGCTTGCTACCTGCGTGAATCCTCCTACTTCCTGGTCATTGGATTCCTTTTCAGTCATAGATTTCTTGTTTAGGGGGAAATCTCTGAAGAGATTCCCATGTTGGTGACACTTCCTACATC
>JAXQQM020058012.1:0-10174 GCA_034641835.2 Pinus albicaulis
CAAATGAAAAAAGAGCTAGTGGACCATTTGTGTTGTTTGACTTTGCCTATTTTTGTTATAAAGTGCTCACGAACCAACAAATGTGAGCACGAGCTAAAAACTAACCAACCATTCACTAGTCAACATGAGAGATCCAAATAAACCACAAAATTGATCAGGTATTAAAATTTTGTGCAGACTACCTTGAAATTTTCTTCTTGAGAAATACCTCAAAATCCCCTCGCTTCTAATAAGCTTCCTGGCCATGTACCTCCATCCTTGATTTCCCTTGTTATATCTTGAATAAAGAATATCCCTTCAACAACCAATTTTGCGAGAATTCTACCAAGTAACTCAAAAGCCTTGTGCGCATCAATAGTAGCATCCTCCAATGAAAATAGTACAATCTCCAACCTAGAAACATCAAAATTATATATAATGGTAATTCATAACTACATGACCATAGACTCATACCAAGAAATAAATCACCAACCTATAAATGTTAATAAATAAAATTTCACTTGTGGTTTATATGATGAAGCCATTTGATAGGTTTCATCCAGATCCATATGTTTGCAATATTTGGTTTTTTTATGTGGAAAATTTTATAATGGGGCTAGATGTTTTGACCTTTTCTGTTTGGATCTAAGTTGAATATGAATATGCATTGGATTTTTGTTTTAAATGAAAACATAGGTTCTTCTTTTTCCTTTTCTGTTTTTCTCCCTTTACATATATATGTTGTGAATTTGCATAATTTTAAACAAAATAAACAATCATGTTAATATGTTTTAACATATTGCAATTTTAAAAATAAATATACAATTTTAAAATTTATAGCTAGAGTTTTGGATTCAATTCAATTTGAACCAAATAAGAGTGTGGCATTAGTCACTATTTTACTAATATACTAATATTGATAACCAGAAAAGTGTCTTTTTGAGTTGCCTATATCTAATGGCTGATAAAAGAATCCTTTACACAGGTATCACATAGGAATGTTAACCAGAAATCATTTTGGTATAACATAGGAAAGTTGACGACATTACAACATCTCTACCATGTTGATGATTGAATTATGTGAATGAGGATGGAAGGCGATCTGAGATTTTTTTTCGCTAAGGGTTTCTGAATGGCTCGGCAATCGGGGATGACGCAATATGGAGGGGGCTCTGACACACACTGCAGCATCGCAGTCCCGCGGACGATCGCATGTGTCAGCCCTGGGGTAGGGTTTCTGCTGAGACTGCCTATACCTATCGTAGCCTCCCAATTTTCACCTATCCCTTATTTCCTTTCACTGTTGCACTTTCTACGACCCGCGCTCTTCTGCAACCATTGATCGACCCGCATCGAATGCCATGGAGGACAAGCTGCTAGATTATTCCCCGGACCCATTGGAGGACGAGCTATTGGATTATTCCCCGGACCCATTGGAGGACGAGCTATTGGATTATTCCCCGGACCCATTGGAGGGCTTACTGATCTGGTCCACTTTGCGATACTCCTCGTCTTTTTTGTTCGCGCAGGCACCTCCCGCATCTGCAGTTTTTCCAGATGGATCTAGGGCTTCCACCTGGCCTCATTTTTCTCTGGAGGGATCTTCTTCCCTGGCCTACCACTCTGATTCTCCTCCATCTGCATTGTTAGAGTGCTTCCCCCGCGCCCCTCCCCCCCCCGCTTCATGTAGTCGATCCGATGCTATCTGTTTTGTTATCCCCTGCATCTCACCATTTTCTGACATCCCTCCTATTGTCGCAGTCCTCCCCCCCTCCCTGGATCCTATACCTTCGTTTCCTGCTTCTGCACCCCCTTTACATACGCCGAACTTGCCCCCGACTGAACCCTCACGAACGACGCCGCGCCCCCCTCCATCTGGGTGTTTTGCGGGCACTCTCCCTATTGACCCACCCTCACATTCAGTCGGGATGATCGAGGAACCTACCTCAGACTTGGCAGGGGAGAAACCCTCCCTTGGATCTCAACCGCGCTCATCCAGGAAGTCGAGATGTGTTAGGAAAGGTAATAAGGGTATCGACCTCGCATTCAGAGACCAAAACAGGATGGGTGATGTACTTGACACAGCAGAGAGGGTTTTGGTCGGACACATTCGGGGCCGGAAATACAACACGGAGCGAATTTGGCTATGGACTATGGAGATCTGGGGATATTTTATTGATGCTTTACCCTTTGTCATCATTCTCCCCAAAGGATGGTTCGCACTCAGTTTCAGTCGGCTGGAACACCTGCAATGGGTACTTGCCCATTATTGGCACATAGAACAAGCCCCAGTCCTGTTGAAGAGATGGAGCCCTCTATTCGACCCTGAGTGAGAGCACTTGGGTGCTAGACCCATCTGGGTTCAATTACCTGGGCTACCTATGCACTTTTGGTCTGAGGATACCTTCGCACACATTGGCAATGCTCTTGGGTCCTATCTTGATCATGACAAATCTTATATTGCAATTGGTATCATGACCATGGCTCGGATTTTGGTACATTTGGACACCATAGAGGGCTTGGAAGAGTCCATTACATTGCAATGGAAGCAATTTACCCAAATCCAACCCCTGGATTATGAAGGTGTGCCTTACCGATGTAGAAGATGTCACGAGGTCGAGCATCTCTACAAGGACTACCCACTCCTGTAGAAGAAGGCTCCACAGTCCCTGCCAACTGAATATGTTCCTACATCAACTCCACAGGCACAGGTGCCCACTCGGAAGACTTCTCAGCGTGGTCGACCCCCTCAAGCCAGTGTTCTGAATGAAGCCCCTACTGCTCTTCCACCTCGACCCCCTTCTCCGTGCATTACCTGCTCCAGAGCAGTTGCCGCACAGCCATCTGCGAGTATTACTTCACTCCCTCACTCTGCTTCTGATTTTTCTGTTGTATCTATTGTCATTCAATCATTGGTCCTCTCTGTATCTGGGTCGACATTCCCCTCCTCTCCTCTCCCTTTGTCCATGACCCCTCCCTCTATACCTTCTCCCACTCTCCCCCTCTCCTCTGAGGCCTCATCCGACTTTGCAGGCAGCCACTCATACTTTCTCAGATCCCTCTCCAAGCTATCTGCATCCCCCCCTGCGGATTAGCTATTATTCCCCCCCTCCCAAGATAGAGGTATCTTCTCGTGGCCACAAATCATATATTTCTAAAGCCATTGTCCAAGCTAGTCAGGAGGTAGCCGATGGACGTCAACACACTCTCGATAGGGTCCTTAGAGCACAGACAGCCCATGCATCTGTTCCCTCATGATTATTGTCTCCTTCAATTGACGTGGCCTTGCAAGTCAGGCCAAAAAACATGCACTTCATCGTCTATTTGAATCCACCCCTTGTGATATTATTTTCCTCCAAGAGACCCTTGGCCCTGAATCATCGATTGTCAATATTCTTCAAGGCATGTGCCTTGGATGGAACTTTCATGCCCTGGATGCTCGTGGCCGATCGGGCAGCATTGCACTAGGCATCAATCCTCGGTTGATAAATCTCCTTAATATCTAGGGAGGAAAGGGATACTTGGGGGCCAACATACAATCGACTGAATTCAAATCTCCCTTTTGCATCTTCAACATATAGGGGCCGTGCTCTAATCGACTCACATTCTGGGATCATTTCCTCAACCTCCCTCTCATGAATCATGACAGGCTCATACTTAGTGGCGACCTCAATTTCTCTCTCGGTCAAGCTGAATCATGGGGACATTCCACTCAATTCGATCCCCTATCTGAACAGATTCAGACCCTCATTGAAATGCACCAGCTTGTGGAAAAGCCATCAGTTAAAGTCACGGACAAGCCATTAGTAAAGTCACACATAAGCTGAATAGAAAAAATGCAGACCAATATCTTTGGCTTGTGTGGAGGAATTCACACTTGCTTTCATTGCTTCACGTTTCTTAGCTTCTTCAAGCTTTTTCGTCTGCCATTTAGCTTTACTAGTGGATGATTCACTGGAAACTTATTTCCATTGAGCTTAGGGGGATATTTGATATTGTTGATGCAATATTGAGTATAGTTGAGAAGAGAAATATTATTACAAAGGCTTACCAAATCTCCACTCCCGGTCCTTCCAAAATGGAGCTGATAGTCCAATGTTTATTTTCATTAGATCTTGTTGTGGATCTACCAACTCCATATTTGAATCTTTATTAGGGCTGAGAAGGTCATTCTCTTGATACAAGCATTACCAATTCATCTAATATCAAGTAGTTTCATCTGACATGTCTCCCCAAAAGAGGATGCCTTTCTTATTGAATGTGTGAGCTTGAAGGTGGGGCAACTATCGAAGGAAATCACCCTGCGTCTCCAACACCAAATGGAGTGTGTGCCAGATCCCAATTTTTCTTTTATGTTCCACCTAGCCAAGCCCACGATTGCTTTCCATGCTAACCAATTACTCTGGGAAATTCAAATAAGTGAGCTTGAGACCCGGAATTTGGTGTGTTAAATTTTCTTAACCCTAGCAACTGGAAAATGTAGTTTCTAGTAAATTTCCTTGTTGTAAATTAATTAAAGTTTCAGCTTACTACATAAAAATCGTTTTTGGTATTTAACAGGTAAATAAATAAAATCAGCAGTAGCAAATTGGACACCAATCCCACACATGCATACACAGAAAATCTGCAAATCAAAATTTTGTGTTCATTAAATAATATCTTATCATACAAAGGTTTCCTTACTGGGAACATGGTCCTTTGTGGAAAATTACAATCTCCAACAACTATAGAAATTTTCTTGACCCCTGTGCAGGTTGTACTACCCGAATCCTTCTAGGCACCCACATGACTTGCCATATGCTCAACCTGCAGTGCAGCCTTTCTATCACCTGTGTGGTTGTTTGCACCCATGCCCACAGCCCGTGCAACAGTTTACTGCTTCCTATGGCACGCGTGACTGTTCTTCTCACTTTGCACAACACATGCAGCCCTACTACAACACACATGACTGCTTTGAACCCTCCACACAACTCGCGTTTCTTTCTCAAGATGAGTATGGCCTCACTATGCCACTGTTGTTGGCTGATCTATAGAATTTTGTTGGACAACCTTATTGGGAATGATCCTTGTTGCAGAAATCACTCTGCTATAGATTTCAGACCATATACACTTGGATGAAATTCCCTTCTCATCCAATCACATGGCTAGACACTCAAATCTATTCAGAAGTACCTGTCCAGTGCTACTATCATAAACAGGTCGAGGATGAAGGAGATGATATCACACAAAGAAAAATCCCCCCTGCACTTTCCCCACTTGTTGACATCATACTAGTAAAAACAGAACCTGCCATGGAGCATCACCCTCTACACCCCTCGACACTCATATGGTAGCCAAAATAGGCACTTGAGTGGGAATTTTGATCAAACCAAGCCCCCTGACATCCTTGGGAATAGTAACACATCCCAAGGGGCCAATGGAAGACCCTTTTGTTTGATTGAGACCATGGTTACAATCTCAAAATATGCTCTACTATTGATATCAGGCCTTGCTACGCAACCAACAAGACATAAAATATATTTGCAAGTCTAGTAGGATTGTGCAACCATGGTCAACTTCCTCGTAAAGGGAAGGTCTTGATGATGCTAAACAAGAAGTTTCCTTTGTAGTTGTTGAAGTCACCAATTCTACATGGATATTGGCAAAAGATCTAGACTAAAGGGAATACCCAAACATCTAACAACTAGCCAAGGTGGGGTAAATTTCCAAGCTGAGGGATTCTAGTTAGGAAGAGATTCCAACCCCACCAAGAAAAAAATAGATTGTTAGTCACTAAACACATCACTTGATGCCAGGTTGATTATGTCTAAACAAGCGTGAGCATCATCAACTAAACATATCTAAGCACTATTTGGTATATAAAAGCTAATGTATTAGTGAACAATGTGTTCTCCATAGTCATGCATCTAGGTCCAAACTCCACAACAGCCAAAATCTCAATAATGAAGGTCCAGTCCACTCAGTCAAAAGCTTTGTCAAATGAATTCCAAATAAAAGGGGGTTGCTGGCTAGTTTTTGTGCACATTTGAAGATTTTACATGTTGAAACCATGGTATTGAGATTACTTGTTTCTACACAAAACTTGTGTTATCGTTAGACACATGGCATTGACTAGATCCTTGGAGTCTCTATTTTAGCCATGATCTTGTGTGCCACACTAAGCAATGAAATTGGATGCCAATCACCAATTGCATTTGTGGCTGCTTTTTTGGGAATGTTTTTTCCAAATGACAAAAATTGTCACTAATCATGGCTCATGGCCTTGTAAAATTCACACATAATGCCATCTAGATTCTATACCCAGAGACTTGCCATTCCTCATGTAGCTAAGTGCTGCAAAATCCTCCTCTTTTGAGAAGTCATCATTCTTCAACCTGCTCTAGTCACCAATAAAAACCTTATGAGGATTGACCCTACAATAAGCATTTCTTGCAGCCACTACATGATCCATCACAGTATAAGGAGAAAAATATTTTGAAATTGCAATTTGAACATACCTCTAATGTCAATTGGAGTGGCAACAAAATAACCATTTGCATGGACCAATCCAAGATCATGTTCATTTCCACTTTTCTTTTTAAAAAGTCAAACTAGAATTTTGAGCCCTCATCTCCCTTATGAATCCATTGTAGCTTGAAACAAACTCAGGCACCCTTGGCTATATATTCCCCTCTGCTTCACCTCCCTCTGAACCATTATGTCCTACCATGCATCCTCGCCATAGAGGGACACATTATGGAGATCCTATTCAATAGAAATTCACACCTACTGAATTCTACCTTGCTGCAACTCCTTTCTGTCTTTTGCGGGCCATCCTCCTACCCCAACCTCATGGATTTGACAATACATTGTCTTTGGTTATAGCTTATGATCCAAGTAGATTGAAATGCATTTTTTACTGTTTCTCTAATGGAGGTATGTGATGTCCCTAGGTAATTTTTGGCCTTGGGGTTCAATCCTTATCTAGTGTTTTCAACCAATTATGAAAAAAATCATAACAGCAGTGCACATTTATCAACTCAAATAATGGTAAGTACCCTTCTATATAATTCACTAATGATATAAGAGATATTTAACAGTCATATGTTTCTTCAGCAAACCACCACAAGTTAGGGCTAACTGCCTAATGAACAATAGACCTATACAACCAATAATCCACCAATATAATTCTGACTGTACTGTCAATATTCAATAGATCAGCATTCCAACTGTAACCCACACTAGCACTATCCAAGTTTGGTTGGTAATATACTAATTAACAACTCACTGTCTAACTGTGCTGCCTCCAAACTTGTTTGCTGTTAAGAAGAGCTTGTGACAACCCTTTCTCAGTGGAGTTTCCATCTGCGGTTGGAGTAGTCTCTTAACCTGGTCAAATTGTTGTTTATATCTTATGACAGTCCCCTTTTGATCCAAATTTCACCCGCGGTTTGAGAGATGATCCTGTTGCTACATCACGTCAACAAACTACAGGTTCTGGAGGCCTTCTTGGGATGTTTCATTATCAAAGACCTTGCCTGTAATTATTGGGGAGTGGTTTCAAAGCTTCATGTGATCACAGACCCCTGAAAGAGATATTTGTTGCAGCCCTAAATACACTCAGGAGGAAGGCCGCATATAGTTGATGCCCTAAATGCTTCAGATTGGGCACTAAAAACCACCTAGTAACCTACTGATCTCCTGTTTGGTTGAGAACAGCCTCACTACCTCCTGTTTGGCTTCAGTGCCTCAGAGAGGACCCATTGCAACCTTACCTTTCCTTAACCAAGGGTTCTGAGCTTGGGTGCACCATAGACAAGTCACAAAGAGAATATCTTGCTGCCCAGAAAATCTAATGGTGGCCAGGCATCCCACAGAAAGACCTCCGTTGTCTTGAACAGGACTTATTGACCAAGAACAACCGGTGAGAATGCATTTCCTTGCTTGCCAAAACGAATCATAGATGCTCCAAAATATTATGTTGCAAGAGTTGTAAAGGAGAGAGGGGGATTAGCTAGGGTGGGATCACCTCCACCAAAACTAATCAAGAGAATAAAGGAGTCTTAAAACTCTCAGAGCTCTAGCTCAAAGAAAACCGAGATAGTCCATTCCAAATTGATGATGAGAAAATGACTCTATCTCTTTATTTATAGATTCCTCATGGGGTCTCTCTTCCTAATTTAATGTGAGGGTTTACAAGCATAGCCCCCAATTCTGCCTTTTTTCTCCAGCTACCCCAAATTTACCCAATGTTGCCCCAAAACATTGGATAATGGGCTTCCCCCTTTATCAATGACTACAGCCTATGGGGTTGGATAGGCTACTTCGTCCTCCCTTGGGCACTTAGTCAATAGGGAACATTTTAAAGTAGGGTAGGAAAAGGGTCTAACCTCTATTTTCTTGACACCTATGTACTTAGAGAAGTGAGAAGACTTGGCCTGATCAATATATGTGCTCATAGAACTGACATTGTTGTAAAATTAATCATTATTCATGTGTTGCAATGAAAAATTAATCATTAGTAGATACTTGCATCACACCATGCTCTAAATGTTGTATACATAAGTGGAAAGCATGGCCCTTAATGTCTTTTCCATATAGTCAAGTGTGTTTGAAGCCTTTAAGATCTTTGTTCATGCATTCTCAAGCAGATATGGGGAAACTGTTAGTTAGTATCTTCGTAGTTGCAGTGACACCATATGGATTATCAACAAGTATGGAACTTGTTTGTCTAATTAATTTGGTCTTTCTCAGCATATTAAGGAAAACTTTGGCAAGTTCCTTTCTTTATGGGGAAACCATTGTGAAAGAGAGCCTTTTCATATGTATGACTATTTGTGGGACAAGAACACAGGCAAGTGGTTGTCATGGCAAGCTCTTGTCATTCTGAAAGACTTCCAGAAATTGATTGATTCTTTCGCAATATATTGATGATTCCCAAAGAATGTTTGTTCAAGCTAAGTAAATAATCTGCATATTCTTTACTCCATTTGAAAGGATTGGAAATGGTCTCATGAGATACCAGTTATGGGCACTATTGAACCAAGGAATTCTATGACAAGAACCGACAACTCATTCAGTGGAAATTCATCTCAACAGGGAGTGGAATGTTTGAGACCATGAGTCAAGGTGTCCCTAGAAGTGTCATGATATTGGAAATCCCATTCTTATTTTAAAACTGAAGTACTTAGATTGTTGGTTCTTCACAATATTTTGGTGATAAGGGATCAATTGCATTTCATTTGTCTAACGAGTGGTTATTGTATGGCATGTGGCAACCTTGAATCTATCTTTCAATGCAATTAATATTAGTCTCTGTTTTAATCTTTAATTTTTTTTCTTGTGTTCATTGGAATAATGCTCTATTTGGGGGTAAATGGATGGTTCGAGAAGCATGCAAAACTGTGGGATGTTATCTGTCTAACAATCCCTTCCTACTTATAGAAGTGATACAGTTGGGCAACGTTTCATGAGATGAACACTTTGTTCAATTTGGAAGAAATTTCTATATTTACTATTTAGATCAAGTTTGACTATGTAATTTTTGTCCAACATTGTCATTTTTAGGTAATATGTGGGCAGTCTTTAAGTTGGGGTCAAGGAGTATTAACTGTTATTTATTTTGTAGGCAAGCAGCTCTTATTTGACTACTTTTTGGCTCCTGGCTGTAACAACTGTAATTCTTAATGCAATATCTGTGCCATTTCCCCCTAAAATATTGTTTTAGGGTGCGTATTACTTGCAGGTCTAATCCTTAGGTGTGAGAAGAGGTTAAGGGTGCAGCTGTATTTTCTTTATGGTAATTATCTCTTTTCTGGGCCGCAGTAAACAGTAGCTTGTGAAGGAAGTCTAGAGGGCTGAGAGGCCTAGTCTAGGGTCTCCTTACTTAGCTGTAGCCACTAAGAAGCCAATGCAATAGGATCAAAGGTTGCAGACCTTTGGACAGAAGTTGTGATCCCTTGCTGTAGCGTATCTCTCCATGATATTCTGTTGAAAATATTTGTTGCAGGACACAAACAGAGGACCATTACTACAACTAGTTGTTAGGTTGCTTAAGAGAATGAACACATGGTTAAGTCCTTCTTTCTAGGCCTCATATTCCCAGGCTTGAACGCAGGTTGTAATGGAGAAATATGGAAAATTCAGGCAGCCCTAACCAGTATTAAGAATTGCAATCTAATTTCAAATCTTCTATTTGGCAATTCAGTGTTGACAT
>JAXQQM020072968.1:0-94604 GCA_034641835.2 Pinus albicaulis
ACAACAAGATTCCTTCTAAAATAGAAGATGTTATTTTATCCGCCTCTGTCCACATAGCTATTTTTCCTCCAAATTTTGCCCAATCGAAATGGTGCCTAGATGAGCTAGTTCTCATGATTAAGTCAAGTGCACAATCGAGGACTACGATTATTCCTATTTTTTACTACTTCAAGCCTAGCAAACATAGGTGGACTGACGAAGCCAATAATGGGGCATACGGTAAAGCCTTGTTCAACTATGAGAAGAAAAATCTCTATGATCCATAGACCATTAAAGAGTGGAGAGACGCTCTATCCCATGTTATAGGAATAAGCAGTTTTGTCTTGGAAGAGGATCAAAGGTGAGAATCACCTAGTATCCAAATCCATTTTAGTATTCAATTTGTATGAATCATATATACAAGTTAAGTAATTAGGTGTTTTTAAGTGTCTATTTAACTCTATGAATGAATGGATATGCAGAGCCGAAGAGGAGCTCTTGAATAATGTGGTTGAAAGTGTATTCAAAGACTTCCCTTACGGTCCCCGTTATGATGTATTTCTAAATCATAGGGGGCCTGATTTCAAAGAGACCTTTGCGAGCGATCTCTACAATCTTCTTCGTTCTTGTGGACTTAGTGTTTTTCTGGACAAGCCAGAATTCATGCCAGGACTCCCTATTATCCCTCAAATAGACGTCGTCATTCAATACGCGCATGTCAATATTGCTATTTTTTCTCCCAACCATGCGCATTCTAGTTGGTGCCTGGACGAGCTCAACCTTATGCTGAAGTCGAGGAACACCATTCTTCCGGTATTCTATAAGGTTGGGTGCTCTAAACTGCGATGCCCTAAAGATGGAGTGTACGCCCAAGCACTGCTCAATCACAAAAACAAACAGCGATGCGACTCAAAGACCCTTGAGGATTGGAAAACCACTATTTCCGAAGTCGCAAAACTACCTAGCTATGAGCTGGATGGGTGAGGATCTTCCCTATTCTTAGTCTTCGTTTTCAATTTGTTGGTCCAAATCATCTTGGTGTTAATTTTCAATTTTTGAGAGCATCATACTAGTTATTTAGTTTCTCAAAGTTAGTTGATTCTCACTATTTATATTCAGGAATGAGGAGGAGCTCTTGGATAAAATTGTGCGAAGGGTGAAGGAAGATATTGCAACATGATCCGAAGTTGTGCGAAGCTCCAAAGTGCAAAGTGTGCTGAAAAGTGTTCTGAAAGAAGATGTTCCCAAACAATGGAAAAATGTTTCAACAAGAACGAAATTCAAGCAATTTTTAAACGAGCAATTAAGATTAAGAGAAGTAATTAAAAGCGGAACATATAAGATCAAGTGAGGACAACAAATTAAAAGAGCAGCAACTAATAGTTCATCCAAGAGGAATTAATGTGGCGTGTCTTGGCATAGATGTACTTTATCTCTTTTATGTCTTAAAGACAGCCTCCTTAATTATTCAAAATGTGCTCTTCTTTTATAATGTATCTCAGTGTTTTGAAATGTATTATTAATATCAAATTGTTCTTCTTGCACTAAGGACAAGACCCTATGCAACCAACCATTAACTAATTTATATAAATAAATTTACATCCTACCGGAACATAATTTGTAACTAGCACTGCTATCCTCTCGTCTAGCGAGCAAATATTTACCCCCGTGGATTGAAATACTTCTTGATCTGGATCGATGTAAGAGTACAACTACATTTCCGAAATCCATGTTGTCTCTTCGGAACAGGTTGACCCCTTCGCTCTCTCGTGGTACAATCCTCTTCCCGCTGAGCTCTCACTTTTCCACCGGTCCACAGAAACAAGATATAGGACTGATGCCAGCAGTTCATCATAGGAAAAGGACTCACCGAGCCAGATCACTGACTAATATGTAGCAATACACCGACATCACCTGAGTTAATGGATTATACGATTTGGTTATATATGAGCATGTCCCTCAAACATTTCACCTTCCAGCCAAGCACCTGAAAAACCTCCCAATCTAGAGCGGAACTTATGATAAAAATGCTCTTTTTACCTATTCATCGCTTTACCTACCATGCATGCGGAACATTCGATCAACCCCGAGAGCCTGCTTAAGCCATTTTATCAACCTGCGAATCTATCACTTTACTTACGAGTGCTCTTTTTACCTATTCATCGCTTTACCTACGAGCATTCACCCCATATGATACACCTACTTAATATGATACACCTCGAGAGCCTGCTTAAGCCATTCGATACACCTTGATAGACAAGCCGTAGTACTCATTGCTTTGAATACAATGCCCAAGTACAGCCATAAACCACCCCTTTACCTTTAGGAGAAAAAGCCTTAGCCCCCGCGCTTACCAGACCTTTAGCACTTAGTTACTTACCGACGGTTCCTAAATGATTTAGATCTAGCTTAGGGGGACTTTGACTTGCTTCCCTTTACTCTTATTTAGAATCTTTAGTTATTTATATATGGAATGACTCAAACTCCACGAAAGCTTACTCTTATTTACCACCCACCCACCACCAGACAGTAGATACTTGACCCGGATTTTCAGGTTTTTATATAGGATATGCTGCTTCAACCATTTTGACTTTTCATGTACCTGCCTTTTTTACGTATGCTACCTCCGCCCTTGAAAGGGTATGACCAAAGGCCTTTCTTTGTGCGCACACCAAGAAGTGGTGCTTTTGCCTCCCTCATATTTTGCGTCGGGCAAGGACTCATTGACAGGCCATCGAAGCAGAATTTTTTCATCCTAGTGACCCGTATCTACTACTCGACCCAACCGGATATGCTCTATGAAAGAACTTAAAATGGTTATAGGGGCTTAGCCTGCCCGAGATTACCTCTACTTCCTTTGCTATTCCCCTTTCCGATGGGTGATCAACCGCTCCTATGTCCCCACCAGGTGGTGCTTTTTCTCCTTTCATGTTACGCGATGAACGACCCCATACCGTCCCTCCGCAACCAATAGATCTTTGGGCTCAACCGCCGGGGAGTGCTATTTCGACACCGGACCTCGGCCTCGCTCGCGCATCATTTGCCAGTCGTGCAGGGTGGGGAGGCTTTATTGGCACTATTTACTATTACTATACTACTATGAAAGAGAAAGCTTGGCCTTGTATATAGATACGGATAGCCAGTCACTATCTAATCATTCCTAAGCATCATTGGTCGGTACCATTATGGTAAGGTGACCTTCTACCCATGGTACAGGACCTCTACCAAATATCGGAGTAGTGCGTATTGGTACCACGGAGAGTAGACGGGCCTATCCAACCAAGCCAAGCGGGTGACCTCTAGATGACCTATCGGAATCGGTAACTACCATTCTTTCTTTCGCACCTCCCTTTACTTTACTGGCGATTGAAAGAAATACTTGAAAATGCTGTTCTTTCAAGTCATTTCTCGGAGATTCAAGACTTGTTTTCTAAGTCTCATCGCCGAAGCTATTCTCTGCCAAGCCGTAAAACAAGAGAGCAAAGAACCAAGCCACACTCAAATTTCATGCCCCCTCTTTTCTCTCTATGCTCGCGAATCGCACGCGTGTCAATTACCCTTCTACCCATCTAACCTTCTACCCATCTAACCATCCATACCATCCAACCCATCCAATGAAGTGAACCATCGGAATCAATTTATGGCCATCATTGCATTGGATCACACACCATGGACGTTCAGTGCGGTTGGCCAAATGAGTGAGACGGACCGGCCGGCTGACCTATTACAACCCTGTCGAGCGAGTCAATGCTCTCCCTATAAATTCCCTATCCTTTCCTCTGCATTCATCCCTCCCTATAAAGCCAGCCGCCATGTTCCCATGCACACGCCACTCACCGAATCCAAGCCGTAAACAGAGCACAAGCCACTAACTACACGAAGCCGTTGTTCACACAATGAACTGAAGCTTCGTTCACTTAAGCCGTTCACTGAAGAGTCGTTGTTAAGCCACTCACTCACTGCATGAAGCCATGATAGCATTATATAAGTGAATATACACACAAGAAGCTAAGCACCGCCCACCTTCCTTCCTTATAGCATCTTACTAAATAATCCCCTCCTTTCAGAATCATATTTGGATTGAAAGCATTTAGTATAAGCATAGAGCGCATCAACACCTGGCTTCAACTATTGGCTATTGTAAATGCTAACTGACTATGAGTGTCACTGACCTTCAATCGAGACTCCTGGCAAGTACTCCTGGCAACTATTGGCTATCAACAATGAACGACTAGCAACTATCAGCAGCACTGATCTTAAGTCAAGGAGGACCAACTCTGTGTTATCGGCGGCTATGATCTCCTATCGGCTGACTGGTGACCAGTTGGCATGGGCTATGCGGAGACCAGGGTGTAAGTTCCGATCTAGTGCCGTACCGTTACCGTACCCATATGTTAACGCGCCCAGGCACCTGTTCTTTAGATACTGTATTTTCTATGCTATGCTCTATATATCTCAGTATAGATATACGTATATATCCCATATGTGTGTGTGCACAGTAAGTCTCTCTAATCTGTGTGTATCCAGTTTGTCTGTGTAGGTGCTGTAGGAGCGATGGTTCCGTCTCGGTTAGTCATGGGGGAAAGTATTTCTTCCCGACAAGAACTCCCTTCTTATCTTCTCTTGGCAATGAGAACTACAAGTACTCCCGGCAAGAACAAGGCTATAAGCGACACCAGGCTATCGACTTGGCACAGACTATACTTAATGCACTTACCAGAGGTGCAATCTAGAGCTTCTAGGAGTGACTGTTTCCAGCCCAGTCAATTATCCCGACAAGCTTATTAGTCTAGTTAGTCCTGCCTGTAACCTTATGGACTAGCTTAAAGTCCAAGCCTTAGTCCAATGCATTTTGATTGTTGTGTGGGCAATGTAGAAAAACATAGCTATCATGCAATCTAGATATGTTCTCAATAGGTATACGATAGGTCTTGTTCTTTAGACTCTCCATCATAATCCACCTTACATTTTCATTCTTAATTTCCTAGTTATGGAGTTATTCTCGCACCACTCTATCCCTATTAATTTCTAATTACCACTAATAATATATGTTATATAAGACTTCTATAACTTCTCTATGGAGTTTGTTTTATGCTATCCCGTAAATCAATACGTTATAAAAGAAGAAACACTCGATTGCTCTTTATTCTCTATAGTCACTGAAATGATACAAGTCAAGTTGATAGGGAGGTGGATGCAAAGTCAGAGAGTAAAGTGAGTATGAACTTCGAAGCCTTCGAACTAGTCATTTCTTTTAGTGCGAAATGCTTGTCTCGATAAAAGAGAGAGCAAGAAATTGATGAATGTTGAGCTGCAAGGGTATTGATTTACCGGTGGAATGAGTCAAATGGGTGAGGGCCATGTGTGATACGAGTAAGAATAACTCCGAAGATGTTCGAGTTTTTTTATTTGATTTCATAAGTTTTTCACTATATGTACACATCGCAGTCCTTTTCGAGCCCCCATTTTGGTACGGTGCTTTATTAGGTTGCGGGAAAGGAGGCATATTCTTCCATAGATGGGAAATCGAGCTACCATCGAGTCGGAAATTACGAAGAAGGATAAGAAAGAGGACTACTTTTCACTAGTAAAGTGGGGGATCATTTTGCCTATAACGTGATGCCATTTGGGCTCAAGAAGCCCTCATTTTTGTATTCTCCAGGTTGTTATTGCAGCGCGAGTTCATTCATAAGTTTTGAGAGGGTTTACATGGATGATTGAGTAGTGATACGGATCTGCTGAAGAAACATATAGGACTTTCAGGGCTCATGTTTGACCGATGTGAATGATAGTGCATGATCTTCTCTTAATGTGAGAGAAAATGTCTTTCTGTGTCCCCCTTTGGAAAAGATATTGGGCCATATAGTTTTAACGAGAAGGTTTTCTAGTTTACCTACTGCGAAGGTTACTGCAGTGATAGATGAACCTACACTGCCCTAAGACTGTCAAATGGACAAAGAAAGGCGGGAAGATTCCAATTTCGAGATTCAACTGCATCATATATAAAGATATATGGGAGTATTCGACGAGGGAAAGAGGTACCAAAAACGACTATCCATTTGATGGCGGCGATGGCGACTGTTGTTCTTCAAGTTCCTCTCTTTTGAGGGCCCCCTCCCCCTTCTTTGGTCGGGAACGCCATCGTTACGTAACCTCTCCTCGACCTCGTAACCCTCGACAGGTCCCTTTCCCGAGACTTTGTTGTCTCGAGAGTTCGGTAGAGCCTCACCCTCGACATCGTAACCTGAGCCCGAGTGCAGTGGCGGCTTTTAGCTCGAGAGTTCGGCGAGGCTCACCCTCCGAGCACTGTTTTTGAAATAGAGAGAGAAATCGATAGGCGAAAGCCTTTGTCGAGAGTTCGAGCGAGAGCTCACTCACCCCCTACCCCAAAAAAGAGAGTTGTTCGTACGGTGGCGGCCTCTGCACACTAGAGAAGGTGAGCGAGAAATCCGTTGTCGAGAGTTGGCAAGCTCCACCTCTGACTCACCTCTCTCGTGAATAGTGAGTCGATGGCGGCCTTATAGTCGAGATTCGTCCCCTCACCCTACGGGCCTCTCCTTGACCTCGTAACCTTGTCGAGTCTCCCTCTATTTGAAGAAAATAGAGAGAGATAAATCCCTTTCGGGCCTTTGTGAGAGTTCGACAAGCTCACCCTCACCCTCACGGGCCTTTAGTCGAGAGTTCGGTCAAGCTCACCCTGAACACTTGGATTAATCAAGCGCTTAGGAGCTACAAATATATATACAGCGGCATGGCACTGTGCCTTCCTTCGGTGTTACCCATATCACTACCACTAGATCCCTACCACTTTATTATGAATGCACACTTCATGTAGTTGTGGTCGGGTCGCAACCCCTCGTCACTCGGACAGGATTTCACAACGAACCCTAGAGACGATGGAAGAGTTATGCCTTTCCCATTCCACCCGGGAAGATCGATGAAGTGCATGCATCTATAGAACCCGCTTTACTTACGACATCCACCCCTAGTTATCCATCACCCTACTCTTACGCCGAGAATACCTAGGACGATGGAGTTATGCCCATTGAGTTACCATTACCTTCTTCTCTTAGAAGGACAGGGATTACGATGAGATATAGATACACTTACCCTTACTTATGTCGCCTTACTACCTGCCCACACAGAAGACCTAGCACCTTAACTATATCACTTGGATTAATGAGGGCGGGCGTTTGTGAGAGAAGTATCATTCTTCTACATATAGTATGACTGAGAAAGTGCATTGCATGGAGATGGCATGAAATCACACTTACCCTTTGATTTACGCCTAGTTGAGGGAGTCATGCCCGGTGCCCATGACACTAATCTTAGAAGCTTTCTGAGCATATTAGAGTTACATCCTTACCTTTACCCTTCGACCTAGGAGCATGTGAGTTCTCTCCTATTACCCATTGAGTGAAGCAGGAATACTAAAAGTAGGCGGTCATGGCATGCTATAAACGCTCCACCATAGACATAGTGAAATGGCTTTCAGTCCCCTTTACTTGCACTTGCCTTGCCTTATGAATTCTTCGGGGTACCACAGAATATACCAGGTGCACGCGTATTAACTTGTATGGTTCGGGACTGAGAGCCTTATCAATTACTTACTTTCTTTTAGAAGCATCGGATTGATGGGTCACCTTACCCTTAATGGATGAATTCTGCTGTGTCCTAAGATATAACATGGGCCCCCACACGTAGTGGCTAAAGTGGCGATAAAAGCACGCAAATGACCATTTCATCGCACTCACCCATATGAATTCATTCTACCCAAGCATGGAAGGGACTGACTTTTGGAGGTCCCGTGCGTAGACGCCTACCCTCGCAAGCCAGTCTACCTCTCCCCCTCTCATATGGAGTCCCGAGGCGACTACATTCCCTCTCGCTTTCGAGTCGGAAAGGCCCATGCACCTTCCTTGATTGCTTATTGGGTGGGGGGCCTAACGGTCGAGCTATGCTTCGCATGAGTGGCGGCCTGCTAGTCGACGGCGGCCTGCTCACGCTTTCCCTTACGGTCGAGCGGCCCCTTCGGCACCTGTATATGATAAGATGAATTAACTCCATTGATTCAAGCTATGTGTGACAAGTATTATCAAGTTTTTGATTAACTACATGTTTACTCCTATAGTGCAATAGAAGACAATATGGTTCAACTCCATAACGAGGTTGGTCTACGAGTCTAGTGATGGCTCAGCATAGCAGTGTTCATTGAATGATAATAAAATCCTATTCCACGTAATCAATCACTCTTAATAGTAGTCTGTATGTTATCCATGATATTGAAAACTAATCATAGTATGAGGATGAGCTAATCCCATAGAGCTTCATATTCAACAAGGGTAGTAGATTTGTATGGGAATAGAGACTTAAAAGCTCACTCGATATGATTACATAAGTAACACGTATCTATGAACACAAGCTTGTTATTACACATGGAGAGCTTAATCATACTAGTAATAGTGATGTAAGGAATACCATAATAGATAGAAAGGGTTAATATGAGCATCGTATAAGCTTAGTATATACTAGTAATATCGGTGGCATTCATCGATTAGTCGCATGGAAGTGAGAAGCTAACACAATGCTTGAATAAGAGAGTACTCATTGTAATAAAGTCAATGGGAATAGGAGCCATGTGTGCAGTAGTTATAGGTATAAATGTATTACAGCTTCTACTAATATAGGAGTTTAAGCTTATTAGTTCATATATATGGTACATCAATTGATACCGTGTACAGTGATTAAAACTATACAGCTTCATATTCCATATCCTTACGTCAGGCTTATATGTCGGGCTAATATGCTAGAGTTATGATATCCGTAATCAAGCTATATAATACA
The DNA here is from genome assembly GCA_034641835.2 of Pinus albicaulis. NCBI lineage: Eukaryota > Viridiplantae > Streptophyta > Pinopsida > Pinales > Pinaceae > Pinus > Pinus albicaulis. The sequence continues at coordinate 8,824 of JAXQQM020072968.1, forward strand.
CGAACAAGAGCTATCCCTGCAATTCTAAGGCATATAGATTAATGATGAACCTTGTCCCGAAATAGTTGCTGCATTGTGAGTTACTATGTAAGCAATATGGGAGAAACAAGCTATCATAGTATATATGAATAATACGTAAGTTGCTTACACCATAGGCAACCTAGTATCCTTCAAGCAAACCAACATTCGAAGAAGGAGCGAGAGACAATTTTGAAGATGATGCGAGACATTAGCTTAGAAGGACTAAGGGAAGCTCAGATCTTTGGAATTCAACACTAGACCTTGAATCGCTTACAATACACGCTTGGGAAGGAATCCGCATACCCTTCTTGTACACGCGTAACTCCCCTTCAAACCCTCGAACACAGAAGCCTGAGCAGTAGCGTAGAACCCTAGAAAACAACTTAGCCACCTTAAAGACGATGCACGCACAAACTTCCTGCTGAGCAAACAACCTTACATCTCATATAAGGATTTGGAACACACCGAAACTTAGGGAGTCTTTACCAATTCATGGTATGCCTACACTTGAAGATGCTTGGAGTCTTAGAGTCGAGAACCCTAGATGCTTCTTAGTATTTACCACATACGCACCATGCGGAAGTGATTAGACTCAACCCTATAACAATTCAAGCTCACCTCTAACCTTGAAGTCATCCGGTCTACGGTGTCGATGTAAGTTTGTTCGGGTGATTTACCATGGAGAAGAAGTGGATAGGGATATCCTCGAGAGATAGTTTTGGACAACGGATGGACGATTAACTACACACCGCAGGCGGCAAGTCCACGTCACCCGAGATGGCACGGGTCTCCCATTCTCACGTATTCCCATACCCACAACCCCGAGATTCATACCGCATACCCACATCCCCCCATTATGACTCGTATGAGTCACAATGCGCTGGTCTCGTATTCTGCTCGGGTCACCGACGATACACGTCTACCCGGGGATGTGCACGATATGACGCATTCTCTCATTATTGCGATTCTACACATCCGCCTAATATGCCTAGCATTCCCCAGCGACTCACTCCGGGAGGTAAGAGGGACACATCCCACAGAGAAAAGCATTACTCCTAACTACCAACTACAACAACAACAACAACCCCTTCTTCGAGAATAGGCATTGATTGATTGGACTCGATTGATGTCACTTGATGGATAACATCCTCGAGAGATGGGCGGTACACGAGACGGACACGGATAACATGTTCGGGGGGTGGGGGATGCGTCACAATAGAAATGAATGATTCTTTATAGTGAATGATGATCGTGCTGATTGGTCTTACGATGGTAGGGTAGGGGGCGGTCCACCGAGATGAACAAAAGCCAACATATCATGATTTATTCCCAATAATGGACGTGGGTGAGAAAAAATGGATAAGCTAGCGTATATATGCAAAAGCCAAGTTACCGCACCTACCGCTTAAGGGAAGCGGCACTTTCAAGTGGATCCGCTTATGCTACCATGGCACCACCATTTTGGAGCGAGGCACTCGGGTTTAAACTTGGACCGGATCTTACAAAACTTTCTCATTCACGGTGCAATAAAATCGACTTATTAGACAAGGGCATTTCATCGGGACATTGAAATGGATTTTCTTCTTTATGAAATATACCCTTATATATAAGGCTTTTAGGATACTTATTTTGTCTGTTATTCACTATGTCTTTAATTACTGACTTTGCCTTCCTACTGACTATATTCGGCTTTGCACGAAAGAAGTTTACTGCCATAGAAATAGGAGATATAGGTGGGTCGGACCCGGAAGCTTTTCGCCTTTGGAAGCGCGAGGGGAATCGGTTGTTATGGAGTTTCCCATGTGATATGGATTTCATGGGGAAATAGAAGTCGATATGGAGTGTCACACGTGTAGGTCTACCCATACCTAGTAGGTCCTAGGCTCGGATGGATGAGGCGGAAGAACTCTTTCTATTATTCGCATCGAACCGAAAAGCGCGAGCGAGGCAGAGCTTTCGAGAGATCGCGGAGCAGCCGTAATGCAAAAACTTTTCTACTTTTTTGCGCTTTAGGACATGAAATATTCCGAGAAAAGGGTTGAATACTCCTTTAAGAAATAGAATACTGTGGGCATTTCTCGAGGTATGTATATATGTATGTATATATCACACATATCTAAGTGGGGACTACGGCGACCAAAGGGAGAGGAGCAAGTTGGGCGAGACCAACCCATATCCCACCCAAATGATCCACCCGGCGGGGCTTCAAAGTATAGCGAGCCCATCCCCATCGAGTCAATCCATTAATACAATCCCAATTTTCCCCCCATCCAACGATCCCATAACCCATGTCATCCTTCACGTACGTCTAAGGTATTGCGAGCACGACTAACTATACTAGTGAGTTCAAGGTCTGGAGCTCTATCATCTCTAGTTCGATGCGCGGGTAAGTTGAACCAAGGGGAGTGTCGAAATGGCATACCCCAGCGACTTTCTTGAGTATTCCTAGCTTTCTTTCTCTAGTAGTATCTGAGACTGCTCGAGGGGTCGATGTTCTTGAGAGAAGGGTAAGGAGAAGGTAACCGTATATCAAAGGTAATAAAGCATATCGGGTTCCTAGGAGTGTTGTTCTAGTGAGGGTTGAGGATGTGGGGCGATGAAAGGTAAACTAACTCAATCTATGGCTTCTAAGGGTAAGTTCAACATTGGTGACTAACTAAGTGATTCCAAGTCTAGGGTTGTCTAAAAGTCTACTATTTCTGGTAGGTGGGTAAGGTTGAACAAATACATACCTAGGAGGTATTGATTCGGCACGATGGGAGGGTTCTGGTCTAAAAGGTAAGAGTCAAGTGTATGAGGTAGTCACGATCCCCACCCGCATTGCTCGATGTTGCTTCTAAGAGGTGAGATGTGGTACCTCCTCGCGCCTAAGCGCCTAATGAAGTAAGTGATATAGGTAATGTGTGTACAGAGTTGGGTGAGTTCGATAGGGTAAAGTGTCTCGTCCCCACGACAATCCACTAAATACCTCCATCAAGCCGCCCCGCATTTAATCCATCAAAGGATAATGGGTAAAGCTCTGAAAAGTCCTGCGCTTGGCTACTTCAACAAATCCATCTCATCATCCATCCCTGACCATTCATCCCAAGCCATCGGCGGTTCAACGATATAAGCTAAGTATTGGCCGACCATCCATATCCGGTGCTTATAAGATAAGGTCATGGGTGTTGGGCATCACTCCATGCTCCTAGGGGTGATGAGCGGTAAGAAAGATAAGGATAATATTTGTTTCATACCCATCCATCCCTCCCATCCATCTCCCAGCAATGCTAGCTTGTTGTCTTCATTAAGAACTAGTATACGGGATTGAGGCCCGAACCTATAAGAATTGCTGTCTTGTCTAATAACTAAGTTGAGTAAGTGAGCCATTCTATAAAGGTGAGTCAATACGCAGAGTTGTTGGTTATCATCACACATAAAGGTAATACAGTAGGCTTCTCTTCAAAAAGTAATACGACTGGGTCTAAGCTAAGTTCCAACCCAAGCACGTAAAGAAATATCATAAGGCGGTAGGTAAATCAAACAGAGCGCTTTCTTTCCACGCATGATCCTAGGACCTGTGGTTCCTCGTGCCACTCCGATCATCTGTAGGCTTTTTAAAGTTCATACAAATGGATGGTAGTCAAAGTGGATTTCTCCCTATTCTATTCATTCTTTAAGTAAAGTACGAAATGATACGCTTTAGCTACCTTTAGCTTGGGTTGGAATGTTGATGTTTGGGAGGGAGGTGCCTACTTAGGGGAGTTATGTTTCTCTCTAGGTGGGAGAGATAAGAAGTACACAAGTGATATTCTAGTGCTATTTTTCCAAGAGTTGGGTGCTGAGGATCATTTTAGACGTAATTACGTAGATAAGGGATAGAGATCCTAAAGTTACTTAAACATTCATCTTTGATTACAAAAAACATGGATACGCCACCACTCCTTTATTTAGTGTTCTTGGCCTTATGACTTGCCTACATACATGCTCGTAACCTTCCCGTCGTCTAAGAGCTAGATGCGATCCAACCCACCCTAAGAGCGAGCCATCGAAGTATGAGCCATCGGAAGAGCCATCAAATCTATGAGCGAGCCATGTCATGAGCCATCCCGATGTAAGAACCGGGATTGCCTACACCCACCCAACCCCCGCTTTTGTTTCGCCTCGGCTTCGATCATCTATCTTTCATCGTAGGTAAAGGTTCGATCGCGAGGATAAGGTGGGTTTGTTTCATCGTGCCGGCCCCTCACCTAATGCGACTTGGCTTCTTCGCTGCTCTCCCCATTGGCGGTTCCTCAACGACGCGGCATAAGTGTGAAGAACCAAAATCGCTATCGTTGGATTTGATGGACTTGGTGCGGCTACCCACCTAACTCCTCTCAAACGACTTGGGTTCTTTCGGTCACGGTTCGCTAATGGGAAACAAATCATGCCGTTCATTCTAAGTGTTCGGTCGTTGAGTGACAACCTCCTCACTAACAAACTCGGGATGGTTTCGGCATAAAGCGACCATCAAATAACGAGAAAGCGAGTAGTATTGATAGGATTATTCGAGAGGTTCATTATTGAAGGTTCATTCACGAGGAAGGGGTAAGGGTCCCTAAGGCAAGGTAACACGTCATACGGGTATTGTTGTTTCATCATTTCATTGGTGCACCTCCTAATCACTCACAAAAGTTCCCTGATTGCATTATATATGTGAAAACACACAATCACAATAAGCAAAGGCACCACCCACCATAACCTATTCCAATCAATCTCATCGATTACTCCTCCTAATCGGTGACCCAGACTCAAACACTCGGGATGGGAGACATCTATAAAAAGCATAAGTTGAAACTCCTCAATAAATTGCTAGTGGTATGGGTTGGGATGAGTTCCATCACTAGATACATCATTTGATCGATGCTGTATTTCCCTTCATTTTGTCTTACGTACGAGAAAGGTAAAAGGAATATTAGGGAAACGAAGCGCGAGTGAAACTCGTGCAGACTAAGAGCCCGAGGGGTGAGCATAGACTCGTAGTATTCCCGCTCGTTGTAATTTCCCCATCTTGTTTGTAGTCCGATGGGTGGAGTTATAGATCAAAGGTGTGAGGTTCTAGGTTTGGCATGTCACTATCCGGTTTGTCTACTGGTACTTCTTGTCAATGCGGGATAATTGTTTGGGGGGAATGCGTAATGGTAGAATACGATAATGAGAGAATGTTTATTGAGCCATCTGGGTTGTACTAGGCGATTTGAATATGGCGAACGGAAAGCAGAATGGGTGAACAGACAAGAACAACAATAAAAGAAAAAAAAGCATGGGTGAGTTGAAAACGAGGGAAAAGCGGATTGAAGTAAAGCAAATCGGGATACATCGGTTAATACGATCGAAGAATGTTTGATAGTATATGAGCGAGATAATGCGTTGTTGGGTCCCGAAAGCGTCCCTCGGGCTCTGATTTCTGGAAGCATAATGGGCTGGGTAATGGGGACTGAATACGACATCGAATGGCGGGGGGATGTGTGTATCGTTAATGGTAATGCGTGGGTGAGAATGGTGGGATGTGGGAATATGGGATAATGCGGACTTTTCAGAATGCTGGGTAATTCAGGGATCAGGGAGAAAGCGAGAAGGGCGTATTGGGAATGGCGGGGGATTTTTGAATGCGTGCCCAGGTAATGTTATAATGGGAGAATGCGGATTTAACATAAAGAGGACGGAAAGCGGGGACATGGATCCGTGGAACGCCTTTCTTGGGCGGAAAGGTTCTCGTTTCTAGGTTGCATTAGATATGTTATTACACACCCGGCTTATAAACTTATAAAAGCGGTTTTAAGTAAGCATGGTTCATTGGCTCCAAAACCTAAAAAGGACATCCTCCAAGAATCAATAATCTATCTGGTTCCCAAAAACATCCAATAAAGGCATCGCCACACGTTCGACTACCGAAGACACATCTCGAGGGCCAGGGAAGGAGGTGATCGTTTTTTTTGTAGCCCATTGCCATATACAAGTATATAGCCTTCTCTCCCATGTTTCTTTGCCAATAGCCCATAGCCCAGATTGTCATCGCCCAAACGGGTCATAGCCGGTCTCATTGAAAAGAGGAGGTGGTCACGGAACCATATACCTCTCCCTCAACCTTGACCCTACACCCTCAGCCTACACCTCGACCTACACCTAAAACTCGACGAAGGAAGGAACCCCATAGCCCTAAACTAGAAACCCTCTATATCCTCGAAACCTCTACCCCTTTTAACTTCTACACCTCACAAAACTAAGAATTGCCGGGAGGTCATTGCTATGCCGATAAGCCAAGAAACAATCATTGTTGATAGCCACCGATAAGGTTTGTGCACGAGCTTTGTGTCCATACATTCTTGGTACTCGTTACTGGCACTTGATTCGGGCAGTGTGTAAATACTACTACTCCAAAATCGTTGCTAGTTGAGCCACTCGATGTTGGTACTCAATAAAGTCAATGCCGAGTTCCAATTCATGCTGCTGGGTATCCATGCAGTACTCCATGTCGAGTTTCGATGTATTCTCTTGTAGGTTTTGGAACCAATGGGAGGGATGCCTTCTTATTGGGATGTATTCTTGTCTTTTTTGGGGATGTCTTATCATAGGTTTTGGAACCGATGCATGATGCTCACGATTCACTTGCCAGAAAGATAGGGGATCGTGTGACACGGGACAAGGGAGAGTCTCCAGCGCATGTGTGATGGGAAGCAATGATAGAGCCCATTGCTAATGATTGAATGAATGATGGTGCAACATCGAAGTTATTCGAGCCAATTTGTGGTATAATAACTTATATAATACAACTCGAAAAAAATGAAACATCTTACTAGAGATTGATTCAATTTGATTCTATCAATCGAGGATTATTACGAAGAGCGACTGATTGATTGATTGATTCTCTAAACTGATGATTCTTATTATAAAGGCGTTCCCACACGAGTGAATCTTCACCGGAGAGCGAGTTCCAACCCGCCAATAGCTTGTACCCATCCATTCCCGCCCACCGCCACATCAATACACATATCATAGACCCATCGAGTCGAGCGAGGGCTAAGTTCCCCATCGAGGCTAAATTACATTCCCCCATCATTACCACCCATTAAGTCACGCATTCTCCCCTTCTCTCGGTCCCCATCCACACCCCGCATCCACGCATACGCTTTTCATCGTACGCCCTCGCCAGTGCCACCTCACCAAGGCGCGACACGCACGTATTCAGATTCAATGCATCCACACCATCCACGCATTCGATTCCATCCGCATTCAAGGTATGCGTTCGCTTCAATCCGCAACTACCAACATATTCGGGGGTGGGTTGGCATCGCTCATGCAGATTTATCTATAATAAAGTCGCGAGGATGGAATCGATTGTTGGGCGAGGGATACTCGACTGGATCTAATACACCTAGCAGCTTTAATAATTGGATGATGCAATCCGACGATACAATACACTAGGGCCTACTCAGCTCGCTACTCCGCTTTGATACCCGACATTTGCTCAAATTAGATTGATTAAGTTCTTCGCCCGACGTCGTGGGATAAAGGAAGGGGACTTAGTTTCAAATGAAAAGAATGGAGACTTTCACTTCGCTTTCACTCTCTATAGCCTTAGTAGGGCATGGGACTAATGGTAGTTCTTAGTGCATGTGGGGACTACAATACTTGGGACTATAGCTAATATTATTGAGTGCCAAGCGATGATACAATGGAATAATCCGCTGAGTGATCCAATGGGGAGGAATAAGCAATGGGAATCCATGGGAGCTCTAATGGGAATAAGCCAATGGGAATCCATGCGAAGCTCTAAATCCGCTATAATCCAATGGTAGGGCCTAATCACAGGGGGCTACTCAATGGGGGATACTCGATGTCGTCGATCCTAGAGTTGATGCACTTGATGTCGGTAGTCTTAGTCCGTACCACGTGGAGATGCCCGAGAGTTTATCCCGATGATTTAGAGGTTTCTTTCTCGCCTACCAAGTTTGGCGAAGGCACTAATTTTGCTTCGAACAGGATATTAGAAAAACCGCGTCGCTTGTAGACAAAGGAGAGCAAGGCCAACTCGAATTTCACACGGTGATATCAACTCGAATCATCTCGAATTTCATGCTACCGAGATATGATTTGATCAATTTCGAGATCACGTAATTACATATATAATATATGCATTTAAGAAGGATTTACCGAAGGAAGGATGGCTCACCCCACTTTATTAGGGTGAGCGGCTTCTCGCTCCTCACCCTTACTACATGGTCGATCAATAAATTCCTCTCCCTACTACTATTGGGGCGCTTCCTTTTTTTTGCTTATTGGGTGGGGGCTATGCTGGGTCGAGCCATAAATACCTCTCCTATTTAGTTGAGCCCACTAGCGCATCCTTTTGTCGGCGGCTTTGCTTTTCGTCTCCCTTTGTTTTGCTTATTGGGTAAGGGGCTTATGGGTGAGCAATAAATAACCTTCATCGGGGAACGTCGTAATATCGTATACAAATATATCTCATTATATATGTAATTATGCATTTCAATTGCCCTACCTTTTGGTTTTGGGTGGGGGATTTCAGTGTAAAGGCTTCTCTTGCCGGCTTCGAGTCGTCTATTTTTTCCCTTCTATAGGCAAAAAGGGCGCCGCGTGCTAAAAGAATATGAAATTTGATCCTTCGCTCGTCCGGCCACTCGAGCCACGAAGGGTTACGCTTTTTAAAAAAGCATCCGATTCCATCTCTATTTTGTGGGTTAACTCACCTTTTTTCTAGAATGGATTGTAGTAATTTAGGATCTATACTACTTAAAATGGCTCTCTCATATTGGGAAATTTCCGTCTAGTGGCATTCGATCACAAAACCCTTTTACGATGTCATGAATAACTAGAATTTGTTTCTCAATAGGAAGTGGTGAATATTGCGGTTGTTTCATAACTTCGATGGGCCTAGCACCTCTATTTAATAGTGCCCGAGTAGCGACATCAAGGTCCGACCCAAATTGAGCAAAGGCGGCTCACTACGATATTGTGCCAATTCTAGTTTTAAACTACCACATACTTGTTTCATAGCTTTCAACTAAGCGTGCGGGACCAAACGCGACGCGACGGATAAGCCGACGTTAATAGCGAGGTCTAATTCCGCGATAGAATAGCTCGTTTCCGAATGGATCCGTCCATCCGTAATGGAGATCACATTGGTAGGGATACAGGGCCGACACGTCTCCCGGCTTGTGCTTTGCAATGATGGGTAACGCGGTCAAGCTACCCGCACTGTACGGGCAAGTGTCGCGCGTTCTTAATCAATTCTTTCATTTAAGGTTTGATTTGACTTGGTTGGAGACTCTGGATCTATCATTCTATAATGCGGAGATGAGGATCTCTGTCTGCTGCGCGGGAAAGCCTATGCCCACCCACTTAGATTCCTCACCCATATGAATCGGTGAGTCGATGGCGACCTTTCCTCACCCTTCTTGTAGGTCGGGATGAGGTTGCGACTCATACTACTTATCCTTGGCCTTCCTCGCCCTCCTTGTATCACCCCGCCCCTAACTAACCCCCCTCCCTCCTCCTTTTTTCAAAATCATATTGGAGAAAAAACCTACCTCTTCATTATTCCGACCCGACAAGCATCCGCGTATCCAAGGCCAAGCCGAAGTAGCCCATCCCAAGTGGGTGAGCAAGCAGTCGATAGCTAGGAGTGTGTGAAAGTAGTAGTCCCAACCAAGTGGTTTAAAGGATCCAAGCCAAGTGGGTAGGCTAATCCCGTGTCACATCCGTAGTCCCGTGAGAGGTGTACGGTGGGAGCCCGAGAGGTGTACTTGTTTAGTGCGTAGGCCCATGTTTCTTGGCCCCGGTGGGAGTGTGGTGATCTGTACACGGTGGTCCCGAACTGATTGGCCTCGTCCTGTGGTTTCGGCTTTTATTGGTGGTCCTTGTCCCCGGCTAAGGTTGGCGGGGGCGATACGGGGGTCCCTGCGTAGGCGGGTAAGTGGGGATCGTGTCCCTATCGGTTCTAAGGTCCCTAGGTCTTATGATTAGCATAAGTATAAGCAAAGATATATCTATATCTAAACGAGAAAGCAACAATAGATCAACAGTGAGTGCGCTTTGTTCCCAAGAGCTAAGGTCGTTGGTGCGGTGTTTTTCAATATCTCAATAAATGCACAAGAGAAACTAGAGATTCTAGCAAGTAAGCATCCATCTATCACTCAAGCTCGCGTGTAGCATATGTAAGATTTCTATCTTGGTCCATCCACAATTGTATTTTTCTATCCCTGTCCACAGATACAGGTTACGTGTATCTTTAACGTAATCCTTGTGGCTTAAAAAGGTAATACAAATGTTCGAAAAGTGCCCAAGTCCCACTCACTCAATATATAAATTCTAGGAGTAGTTACTTAATTCAAGAAGGAAGTTCCAACAATCCAATGAAGGGTAGCCTTGTCCAACCGCTCGCCATTCCTAAAGTAGGTTGATCAAGGTGCGAAAGCAATATTCTAAGTGCCCAAGCAAGCCTTCCTTTCCAAAAGATTGTATATACGTATTGAATCTATAGGGCATGAGGTAGTTCCTATCGCCAGATCCCACCACAATGGTAGATCGTCCAGCTCGGCGAAGAAAGTAAATACGGCAGGTCAAAGTGTTGACCCAAGAAGCCCCTTCTTGAAAAGAGAAGGGGTTTGGCTGTATTGACTCAATAAAAAGCGACAATTCCCCACGATCCCACATGGTAGCTATAAAACTTCCATTAATCGAGTAGGGCGAGGGTCTTTCCTAAAAGCAAGAGTGTGGTTACGTGTTTTGATTCTGTGAGCACTGAAGTGGTGAGGGTTGTGCGAATAAGTGGTAAAGTAAAGAAGGCAAATAGGAAGGTATAGCCGACCTGATATGACATATAAATATCAAAGGTAGTATGGAGAAATAACCATATATAAAGGTCGGATCTAAAGCGGTGAGGCACGAAAGTGATAAGTAAGATCCAATAAGAAGTAGAGTCAAGAAGATCCCTTATTCAAAGGTGATTCATAAATAAGCTAAATAAGAAGGTGCTTAGATGCTTCAACGCACAAGTTGATAGCTTTCAAATTGTAGTCCCATCAAGCGAAAAATCCTTTAGGCTCAAGCACGCTAGCCCTCCCTAAAATAAGCAAAGAGGTCGTATCTATCATTAAGTAAGTGGATTGGCACGAACAATGACAAAAGCTCGACTGTCTAACCCCCACCCCATATAATAATCTAATAAGTTCAAAACGATAATTCATGAATAGGGAGTTCCGGGTCCAATGATCCAACAACCGAGTGGTCTAAAGCAAGTAAGGAGAGTATAGGTGTCCTAGTGGTACCCCTCGAAGTAATAATACGTAAGCAGTTTTTGGTTTTGTTGTCCCTATGCAAAGCTTTATGTTGAAGCCCGTGCAATCGTCTAAGTTCGGGTATCTATATAATTAGTATCGAGGGGTTGTAAAGAGTCGAGTTGGTAGCAAGGGTCAAACGGAAAGTCACGGGTGTAGGAATGTGCGTAGCAAAAGCGCAAGTGAGTGCCAACCCAAGCGCTCCCGTATATCATAAGGTAGTAATCTAGCAGGGCTTTTTTCTTTCTACGCACCGACTCTCGATCGATCCGCAAGCAAGCTTCCCTCTTTCGTAGCGACCTACTGACGTCGTAACTGCTACAGCGTGCCCATTCTCGTTTCCACGTGATGCCGGCCCATCGCCCGACATACCTATTCTCGCTACCCGCGCAAACAAGTTACCCTCACATTGAATCGGATCGGCCTTTATAGCATGAATCTGCCATCTTTCACGTCAATCATCTGTCTTAGTCCATTTTATCATTTCAAGCCTGTGCATTACCCACGTGATCGTACATCCAGCGTCATAAAGCTATAAGGTGAGCTCTTGATAACTTTTACTTATCTCTAACTTGATCAACTTGGCCCTCTCTAAATGGGTTACACCTACACGCTTACTCTTTACTAGGGAGAAAGCAACCAACCTTCATTGAGACGGCGGTTCATTAGTATGGGATTTCCTTTATTTGTACTTTGTGGGAAGCATGGGAGAATGACTTACATAACTATTTTTCTTTCTCTTCAAACTTGAAAAGCCGAACGTATTATGAATGAGTCATAGAGTGTAAGATGGACGAGTCATAGGGGCTATGAGTCAAGGTTGAAGTGGTTATATAATGTGCTAAAATGGCCCCCTATCTATATAATAATTGACGAGTTTCATATTTCACTTCAAGTTCCTTTTCCCAATCTTCACTTAAGCTCCTTTCGCACTCAAAGTTGGTCTTGACAAAATATAACCACCTTTCTTAGGCGCGTAAGTAGGACATATCCCTCACCATATGAATAGTGAGTTCCCTCACCATATGAATAGTGAGACCCTACCGGGCCTACTCTGAGCCCTTTGGTCAAGCTTGCGTTAGCATCCTTTGCCTACTATATAAGGAGGAATCAAAGCGGACTCTCCCTTCGATCAATAATTCATCCAAAAGGAAGATGATGAAGCTTAGAGGGTAGGGAAGATAAGCTTCTACCTCTCATCTCGTTTCAGCTTAGAAGAGAAGGTAGATTATGAAGCCTTTACCCGACCTCATGCCCCCTTTTTCTCCTATGCTCGGCGAATCGCACGCGTGTCAATATCTACATCGCCTTCACCCATCTAACCATCCATACCATCCAACCCATCCAATGAAGTGAACCATCGGAATCAATTTATGGCCATCATTGCATTGGATCACACACCATGGACGTTAGGTGTGGTTGGCCAAATGAGTGAGACGGACACGGCCGGGCGACTCTCTCCCAACCTACATCGAGCGAGTCAATGCTCTCCCCTTATCAATTCCCCTATCCTTTCCCTCCGCATTCATCCCTCCCCTATAAAAGCGCCCTAGCCATGTTCCCATGCACACGCCACTCACCGAATCCAAGCCGTATAGAGCACAAGCCACTAACTACACGAGCCGTTGTTCACACAATGAATCGAAGCTTCGTTCACTTAAGTGCGTTCACACGAAGAGTCGTTGTTAAGCCACTCACTCACCGCACGAAGCCATGATAGCATTATATAAGTGAATATACATACTAAGAGGCTAAGCACCGCCCACCTTCCTTCCTTATAGCATCTTACTAAATAATCCTCCTTTCGGGGAATCATATTTGGATTGAAAGCATTTAGTATAAGCATAGAGCGCATCAACACCCGGGCTTCAACTATTGGCGTGCTGTAAATGCTAACTGGACTATGAGTGTCACCGACCTTCAATCGAGACTCCCCGGGCAAGTACTCCCCGGCAACTATTGGCTATCAACAATGAGCGACTAGCAACTATCGCAAAAGCACCGATCTTAAGTCAAGGAGGACCAACTCTCGTGTTATCGATGGCTATGAGTCTCCTATCGGGGCCGGCGGTGACCACGGCATGGGCTATGCGGGAGACCAGGGTGTAAGTTTCGATCTAGTGCAGCACTACTACATACCCATATGTTAACGCGCACGGGCACTGTTCTTTTAGATACTTTATTTTCTATGTTATACTCTATATATCTCGGGATAGATATATTTATATATACACCATAGTGTGTGTGCACGATGGGGTCTCTCTAATCTCGTGTGTATCCAGCTTTGTCCATGTAGGTGCTACGTAGGAGCGATGGTTCCAGTCTCGGTAAGTCATGGGGGAAAGTGTTTCTTCCCGAAAGCAAAGAACTCCCTTTTTTATCTTCTCTTGGCATGAGAACTACAAGTACTCCCCGAAAGAACGAAAGGCTATAAGCGACACTGGGCTATCGACTTGGGCAATACGTACTATACTTAATGCACTTACCGAAGGTGCAATCTAGAGCTTCAGGAGTGGCTGTTTCTAGCTAGTCAATTATCCCGACAGGCTTATTAGTCTAGTTAGTCTCACGCTCGTAACCTTATGGAATAGCTTAAAGTCCAAGCCTTAGTCCAATGCATTTTGATCTTTGTGTGAATATTGTCTTAAGAAAGACATAACTATCATACAACTCGATATGATGCTCAATAGGTATCCGATAGGTATTGTTCTTTAGACTCTCCATCATAATCCACCCACCTTTTCATTCTTGAATTTCCTAGTTATGGAGTGATTCTCCCACCACTCTATCCCTATTAATTATAATTACCGCTAATCATCCGAGCTATATAAGACTTCTATAAGCTGCTCTATGGAGTTTGTTTTATGCATATCCCGTAAATCAATACGTTCTAAAAGAAGAAACACGATTTACTCTTTATTCTCTATAGTCACCGAAATGATACAAGTCAAGTTGATAGGGGGAGGTGGATGCAAAGTCCGGAGGAGTAAAGTGAGTATGAACTCCGAAGCCTTGAACCGGTCATTTTTAGTGCGAGAAACGCTTGCTCGATAAAAGGAGAGCAAAGAAATTGACAGAATGTTCAGGCTACGAAAGTTTGATTTTTACTAGTAGATGAAGCAGAATGGGTGAGGCCCATTGTGATACAGGAGGTAAGAATAACTCGAAGATGTTCGTGTTTTTGTTGATTTCACAAGTTTTCACTCTCGCTTGCATACATGATCCTTTTCGATTTCATTCGGCGAGTGAAGTACTTTATTAGGTTGCGGTAAAGGAGTGCATATTCTTCCATAGATGGGAAATCGAAAGCTATCATCAAAGCGAATTCGTTAGAGGATAAGAAGACGATTACTTTCACTATAGAGTGGGGGTTGTTTGCCTATAAAGTGATTCCATTTGGGCTTTCAAGAATTCCCCTCATTGTATTCCTCCGGGATTGTTATTGCAACGCGAGTTCATTCATAAGTTTTTTGGAGGTTTACATGGATGATTGGATTGTGTACGATCTGTGAAGGAGCATATAGGGACTACTCGAGCTCATGTTTGGCGATGTAGATAGGCATGTGATTTCTCTTAATGTGAAGAAATGTCTTTTACTCAGTATCCCCTTTGGAAAGATATTGGGCCATATAGTTTGCGAGAGAAGGTTTTCTAGTTTCACCTGCGAAGGTTGCGTGATAGTGAACCTACTGCACCTGAAAGACTCGTCAAACGGACAAAAAAAGGCAGAAAGATTCCAATTTTGGATTCAACCCACCCCATCATCAATAAAGTATATGGAATTGACCGAGGAAAAGGTACCAAAAAATGACTATCCATTTGATGGCGGCGATGGCGGCCCTGTTGTTCTTCAAGTTCCTCTCTTTTGGGTGCCCCTCCCCCTTCTTTGGTCGGGAGCCGCCATCGTTTGTAACCTCTCCTCGACCTTGTAACCTCGCCGGAGTCCCTTTTGGTTGGGCTCGTTGTCGAGAGTTCGCAGGCTCACCTCGACCTCGTAACCTTAGTCGAGTCGATGGCGGCTTTTTTAGTCGAGAGTTCGCGGTGGCTCACTCCTCCGGACCTCTATTTTTTTAGGAAATAGAGAGAGAAATCGATGTCGGCCTTTGTCGAGAGTTCGAGCAGCGCTGCACCCTCACCCCCCTGCCCCAAAAAGAGAGTTGTTTCTTTCCGATGGCGGCCCCTCACCTTTTAGGGAAGGTGAGCGAGGAAATCCGTTGTCGACAGTTCGGCGAAGCTCACCCTCACACGTTACCTCACCATATGAATAGTGAGGTCGATGGCGGCCTTATAGTCGAGAGTTCGTCCCTCACCCTACCGGGGCCTCTCCTCGACCTCATAACCCTCGGCTCGAGTCCCTCTATTTGAAGAAAATAGAGAGATAAATCCCCTTTCGGGCCTTGTCGAGAGTTCGACGAGCTCACCCTCACCCTAACGGGCCTTTAGTCGAGAGTTCGGCAAGATCACCCTAGAACACTTGGATGAATCAAGCGCTAGGAGCTACAACTATGTAGACACCGGCATGGCGTGCACACTGACCCTTCGCTGTTACCATACCACCTACCACTAGATCCCCTATACCACTTTATTAAAGAATGCACTTCATGTGGTTATCGACGTTCGGTCGTAACCCTCGTATCGGGACCGATTTCACAACTCAAACCCTAGAGACGATGGAAGAGTTATGCCTTTCCCATTCCACCGTGAAGATCGAGAAGTATGGCCCGTCTATATAGACCCTTTTACTTAGCAGAGCATCCACCTAGTTATCCGACTTTACCTTACTACCGCCGAAATCCTAGGACGATGGAGTTATGCCCATTGAGTTACCCATTACCTTCTTCTCTTAGAAGGAACGGATTGATGGATATAGATACCTTACCCCATTACTTATGTCCCTTACTACCGCCCATTTTGAAGACCTAGCACCTTAACTATATCACTTGAATTAATGAGGGGGCGCTTAGAGAGAGGTATCAATATGTTACCACCCTTATAGTATACGGGCGAAGAATTTGCATTGCATGGAAGTGGCATGAAATCACCTTACCCTTTGATTTCCTGCCCTAGTCGCAGGGAGTCATGCCCGGGGCACCCATGACCCTGATCTTAGAAGCACCAACATATTAGATTACCCTTACCTTTATCCCTTCATCCTAGGAGCATGGAGTTCTCCCTAACCCATTGATGAAAGCCGCGGGAAATACTAAAGTAGAGCTAGGCATGGCATGCTATAAACCCTCACCATATGAATAGTGAGTGACTCCGTCCCTTTACTTACCGCCTTGCCTATGAATTCTTCCCGTACCACATAAGACATTCGGGTACCACGTATTAACTTATAGGGTTTGGATGAGCCTTATCAATTACTTACTTTATTTTAGAAGCACTCGGATTGATGGATCACCTTACCCTTGACTGATTATCTGCCTTCATCCTAGGATATAACATGGGTCCCCCAAATGTGTGGCTAAAGTGGCAATAAAATGCACGCAAAATGACCATTTCATCGCACTCACCGTATGAATTCATTCTACCCAAGCACGGAAGGAAAGCTGTCTAGGTCACACGCGAGACGCCTACCCTCAAGGCGCCTACCTCTCCCCTCTCCCTTATGGTCGAGCGACTACGTTCTCTCCTTTTAGTCGAGCCATGCCTTCCTTCGATTGCTTATTGGGTGGGGGGCTAACGGTCGAGCTATGCTTCGCATGACGAGCGGCACAGATGGTCGAGCGGCCTTACTCACCTTTCACTTACGGTCGAGCGACCTTACGCACCTTATATGATAAGATGAATTAACTCCATTGATTCAAGCTATGTGTACAAGTATTATCGTGTTTGATTAACTCCCTGTTTTACCCTATATAGTGCAATAGAAGCAATATGGTTCAACTCCATAACAAAGGTTAGGGTCTAGAGTTAGTGATGGCTCATACTTAAGTGTTCATTGAATGATGACCAATCCTATTCCCATAATCAATCACTCTTAATGTGTTGTATGTTATCCATGATATTGGAAACTAATCATAGTATGAGGATGAGCTAATCCCATAGAGCTTCATATTCAACAAGTTATGATTTGTATGGAATAGAGCTTTAAGCTCACTCGATATGATTACATAAGTAACACGTATCTACGAACACAAGCTTGTTATTACACATAGAGAGCTTAATCATACTAGTAATAGTGATGTAAGGGAATACCATAATGAATAGAAAGGGTTAATATGAGCTCGTATAAGCTTAGTATATTCTAGTAATATCGGTATTCATCTGATTAGTCCCATGGAAGTGAGAAGATAACACAATGCTTGAATAAGAGTACTCATTGTAATAAATTCAATGGGAATCGGAGCCATATGTGTGAAATAGTTATAGGTATAAATGTATTACGACTCTCTACTAATATGGAGTTTAAGCTTAGTAAATTATATATGGTACATCAATTGATACCGTGTAAGTGATTGAACTATACGCTTCATATTCCATATCCTTACATTGAGCTTATATACGATAATATGTAAGAGTTATGATATCACCGTCATTAAAAGCTATACTAATACGGGAACAAGAACTTATAAATGTAATTAAGGCATGTAGATTATGTGAACACACATCCATAAGGTTATACATTGTGATTACTAGTAACCAATACGAGAGAAACAAGCTATCATAATATATGAATAATACGTAAGTTGCTTACACTATAGGCTCTAGTATCCTTCAAGAAGCAAACCAACACTCCGAATAAGAGACGAGACAATCCGAAGATGGTCCGAGACATTAGCTTAGAAGGACCGAGGAAGCTAGATCTTTGGAATTCAACACTAGACCTTGAATCCTTACAATGCATAGCTTTAGGGAAGGAATCCGCATACCTTCTTATCCGTATAACTCCCTTCAAACCCTCAGAAACAAGACTAGACGCAGTGGAACCACTAGCAAACGTTAGCCACCTTAAAGATAGTCGACAAACTTCCTACACTCAAACAACCTTACATCTCATGAAAGATTTAGAACACCATCGACTTAGGAGTCTTACTAATTCATGAAGTATGCCTACACACTTGAAGATGCTTAGGAGTCTTAGAGTCGAACCCGCATGCTTTCTTTAGTATTTCACATACACACCATGCCGATGATTAGATCCAACCTTATAAACAAATTGAACTCACCTCCGACCTTAAAGTCATCTCCAATCTAAATTGTTGATGTAAGTCGTTCGGGTGATTCATGGAGAAGAAGTGGATAGGGATATCCTTAGAGATGGTTTTGGACAATAGATGGGCGGTGATCGCACATTGCCAGGCGACAAGTCCATGTCACCCGGGGATGGCCATGAGTCTCCCATTCTCACATTCCCTACACCCATAGCCCCAAATTCTACCGCCGCATACCCACATCCCCCATTCGTTCGTATATAAAGGGTCCGACCGCCCCGGTCTCCATATTCCACCACTCGCCATTCCCGCCCCAGACACGTCACCCAGATGGCACAAGTACAACGCATTCTCTCATTATTGCATTCACACATCCTCCCAATACGCCTAGCATTCCCCGGCTCACTCCCGATAAGAGGACGCATCCACAGAGAAAGCACTACTCCTAACTACCAGCTACAACAACAACATGACCCCTTCTTCCGAGATAGGGCATCGATTGATTGGA
Organism: Pinus albicaulis; assembly: GCA_034641835.2. NCBI lineage: Eukaryota > Viridiplantae > Streptophyta > Pinopsida > Pinales > Pinaceae > Pinus > Pinus albicaulis. Next base: position 27,831 of record JAXQQM020072968.1, read on the forward strand.
CTTGATTGATTCACTTGATGGATAACATCCTTTAGAGATGGGTGGTACACTCGACGGATGCGATGATAACATATTCGGGGGTGGGAGGTACAATAGAAATGAATGATGCTTTATAGTGAATGATTGATCGATACTTCGATTAGTCTTCCGACGGTAGGTGAGGAGCGGTCACGGATGAACAAAAGCCAACGAAATATGATTTATTCCCGATAATGGACGTGGGTGGGGAAAAGAAAATGGATAAGCTCGTATATAATGCAACTCAAGTTACCGCACCTATACCTTAATGGGAAGCGGCCTTTCAAGTGGATCCGCTATGCTACCATGGCACCACCATTTGGAGTAAGCACTCGATTTACACTTTGGACCGGATCTTTCAAAAATTTTCTCTTCGCTTTCGTTGTCAATAAAATCGACTTATTGACAAGGAATTTCATCGGGGACATTGAAATGGGATTTTCTTCTTTATGAAATATACCCTTATATATAAGGCTTTTTAGGATACTTATTTTGTCTTTATTCACTATGTCTTTAATTACCCAGCTGCATCTTCCTACGACTATATTCGACTGCTCGAAAGAAGTTGTACTGCCATAGAAATAGGGGATATGGGTAGATCGGGACCGGGCTTTCGCCTTTGAGCAACGAGTGAGAATCGGGTCTGTTATGGAGTTCACCATGTGACACGCGCATATGATGGAAAATGAATTCGTTATGGAGTGTCACACGTGTGAGTCCTACCCATACCTAGTAGGTCCTAGGCTGCGATGGGATGAGGCGAGAACTCTCTATTATTCACATGAACGAGAAAGGCACGGGGCGAGAGAGCTTTGAGAGATCGCAAGGACGTGCTTTAATGAAAAAGCTTTCACTTTTTGCGTACCCTCTAATGAAATATTCCGAGAAAAGGGTTGAATACTCCTTTAAGAAATAGAATACTTGGGCATTTCTCTAGGAGGTATGTATATATGTATGTATATATCCATATCTAAGGGGGGAACTACGTCCGACCAAAGGGAGAGAGCAAGTTGGGCGAGACCAACCCATATCCCCACCCAAATGATCCACCAGCAGGGGCTTCAAAGGTATAATGAACCCATCCCCATCCAATCAATCCATTAATACAATCCCAATTTCCCCCCATCCAACGATCCAACTAACCCATGCCATCCCTCACTAGCTTCTAAGGTATTCGGCTCGACTAAACTATACTAGTGATTCAAGGTCTAGGGCTCTATCTATCTCTATTTCGTGCGAGAGTAAGTTGAACCTAGGGAGTGTGAAATGGCATACTGCATGTACTATTGAGTATTCCTGGCTTTCTCTAGTGGTAGACCTGGATGATATCGAGGGCTGATGGTCTTGAGAGGGTAAGAGAAAGGTAATCGTATATCAAAGGTAATAAAGCATACTGGGGTTCCTAGGAGTGTCTGTTCTAGTGAGGGTTGAGGATGTGGGGGATCAGCTATGCCACCTCGCAAGCTTGAGTGACACGCGTTGGGGGCAGAGGGGCGGGCACCAGTGTCGATCGGGTTGTTTCGTCGATCCGAAAAAGCCTTGTAGACTATCGCTATTTTTGAAAGGCACGAAAGGTGGATTATAAGTGGTTCCGATGATTTCAAATTGATTCATTTCCTAATTCCCATAGCTTTTCTCAACAAAGCTGAACACATCATACGGACGAGGTGGGTGTACAGTGATTGATGAGATTGATTGAATATCGATTGATGGCACACCTAGTTTGAGTGGGGCGGAAGGACGGATACATGCCCCTTGATCCTTGGTAACCTTGATCCTATGCCCTCATCCTTAACCTCCTCATTCCTCCTGGGTCCATCCTCCATCCATCCTCATCCATAAAGCCTTGGGACCATCCTTCACTGCTCAGGACATGTGCTCTAGCACCGAACCCTCTATGTACCCATTACGCACAGCCGTGACACTGAGCACCGAAACTTTGCCCTCTACCCCCTATATCTCGGATCAATCCCCAAGATGCTTAACATGACACATCCATGCTTGAAGTGTTACCGAAGTAGTGGCCGAATTCAAGATAGATGGAAGCTGTCGAGCGAACTGCAGTGGAATAAGCCAAGTCGTGTGAGTCGGGTGGGTGCATTGAGTCAATGAAACACCGGACATGCGATTGGATGATTACACGTGCAGGTTGGCAGCCGTATTGAAGTGGCCAAAGGGGACCCGTAAGTAAAGGGAGTGTGTGCAAGGTGGCGTTCACCGATGAGAGAGTAGTAATTGATTCGATGGAGCATAGATAGTTGTTGTTGTGGATAGGCTTGGTCCGGTTCAAAACTCCCCAAGAAGAAGGGGTATGGCATAACCTTCTTCTTCGTTCTATGTATGAAGGAAGGAGATAGACGGTGGTAGTATATCATGAAAGGCTTAACTTGACTCCGAGCTAAGTAAGGTTACAACGAGGTAAGGTTCTTAAATACCAACCCCGCCTAGGGTAAGGTTACTAGCGGAGCGAAGGTTATGACCTGAGTTAACTAAGGGCTATGTATTACTAGTCCATAATCTATGATGCTTGTACTCATTGAACGATATCCATTGAATTCATAGTGTTGAAAAGGGATGCGCTTTAGGCTCGACCATAAGGATAGGCCGGGTAGGGGCTCACTCATTCATATGCCCCCCACCCCATAAGAATCAAGGAAGGCACACTCGACTATTTTTTGTTCATCAATTACTCCCGACTCTTTCATTTCCATGTAAAGATCATTCCCTTCACGGGTACGTCTCTCCTACTCCAAAATACGGATACTCCCTCCATGAGCCTTGCAATGTTGTTGATCAACTCCATAATAAGTACTCGTTTTACCCACTCAGACTCGCTCCAAATAAACCGGTGCACGGCGGTAAGGAGCCAAAAGATCTACTAATTTAATGCATGTTTCGAAGATGGATAATTTTTGTGTCCAACTCCTGTAAAGGCGGAGCGATTCTATGAATAAGAGATGTTATGCGAGAGCATCTACAGGACCCAAATTATCGCAAACGAGTTCTCCAAGAACATTGAAAATTCGTCCGAGAGTAGCTCCACCAAGCTCGGAACACTTAGAGGAGCTCCCGTGTCCAATCATTTGTCATTCCTCTCATCAACCCATTTGTAGCACTCATGGCTACAACTCTAACCTTATGATTTCCTAATAATTGTTGTACCTACAAGTACGATTTCCCTGGACCTTTCTGTACTCTGGACCATCAACTTTCAATGAATTGTAAATATTAGGCATATAACACGGAGAAAAAGAGACATCCAGCTCGGGCCAATAGATTTGAGCAATATATCCCACATTTTTTTTCTATGTGTTCGTGGGGTAAGTGCCTTTCCCGCTAGGATTTGAATATCTCGGGTATGTCGAGACTCTAATCTCTGCCAATGCCCTTATGGGCTGGCTCGAAAGTCGTCTATGAAGTGGGACACGTACAAAGCTCGGACACGGATGGATCAAGAACTGGTCACCCAATAACCTCGCGGGTGGGTCGTAGTGAGACGTCGTTGGGCTAATAACAACCTCACAGTCACGTAGAACTGGTCATTGAGTATAGGTTTTTATAGCACCGACTTACCACCTTCTAGGCACTATCGGGTTGTATCCATCCAATCCTATACAATCCTCTCAAATTCCATTCAATCCGATCCCATCAAATCCGTAGCTAAACCGATTAGCCAAGTTGTCCCCCATTTGATTAGTCCATTCGAATAGCGCAGCGGGAATCCCCACCATTTGGTTAGCCCCCGCTGTTCCGTTGCCCGACACAAATGACATCATTGGATTATCCAAGTCGTAGCTCACCATCCCGTTGAGTATCCCAAGATGAGTGAGTAGCTCGACGATTTAGTCCGATCGAAATAGCGCAGCGGCCATCCAAGCGTGATCCAAGCTGACGTGAGTATCCCAACCCATTGTCATTAGCCAAGCCGAGTAGAGTGGCCAAGTGTGGAGAGTCTCCAAGCCAATTAGCCCATCCACTTATACTCATGCTTACACCCCTTATACAGCTTATACCGATTTATACTCACTCTATCTACAGCTAGCTCTATACCCTGATCTTACGTGCCTATCTATCTATCCCCATCTATACCCCATCTATATCTATCTATCTTTCTACCTACTCTGCCTATCCGCCCTAACCTACCCACACCTACTTTTCCTAGCCTACCTTTCTTACTCACCTTAGAGCGCTCAGGTCATACGGTTAAGGAAGGGGTCGGAGTGCGATGCCGAAATAAGGACCGTGGCTCCCCCGACATTGGATTAGGAGGGGAGGGGGAGGGGGGAATGACGTAGATAAAGAATGATTAGTCATTAGATATATATCTTTGTATACGATATTACGGTATCGAATAATTGATCAGCTTTATTTCTATTCATTCATTATATATGTATTATAACCAAATGTATGCTTTTTGTTACAACGAGCAAGAAATAGCAGCAATATTAGCAGTTCTTTCTATCATTTCTGTTCTCTAGTGAGCGGAAATAACGTATAAAGACTCGGATAAGAAGGATACAAATTACTATAACTAATTGTTGTAACGTGACTGTACTAGCCACCTAGTTCGAGACCTTACCTTTGACTTTATGCCTTCTGTCTAACATGGAACCCTACTTACGCGATAGGTAGGTAGTTAGGTTCTTTTTAGAACTCGACAAAGGGAGTGGGATTGATAGTGTCCCGATACCATAGCTCATTAGGTTAGGGAAAGATAGATAGATAGAGAGATAGAGAAGCCAATCAAAGATCGGATGTAGTGCTCTGGTGTATTGCGTGCTCGAATGCATTATATATACGTAAAAAGCAGGATACGGGCGTGATTCAGGATTGATTAGTCTTGGAGCTTACTTCAAAATTTGATATGCGCGAGAAGCCAGAGATAGATTCATTTGTGTATCGGAAAAGCCCTTACTTTTTATGCTTTTATTTGAGCGCCTTAACCTAAACGTATATGAATATTGATTCGTACTCGAGACCTTACTTTATGGATTAGATACGCTTTCGAACCTAGTACTCGCATTGTGAATATGATGAGTATCGACCTTAACGCCGTGCTTTCACCTATAGCCAGAGAAATATGAATTAGTTCCGGACCTCAGCTTCATTATTGGCGTCCATCGATGAAGTGTGGTGTGTAGTATCAGTGGTTTCGTGTCGGGCCCAGGACACTCAGCTTGCTCGAATGCCTTAATCGTGATAAGCTTAAGCTACAGGGTGAGCCCTGCCGAACTCTCGACCACCGAGGAGAGGTATATTATTTTGATTTCGGACCTCCCGTATAAATACCTTATATGTACACCTTTGTCAGAGAGAAGGGGGAAGAAATACAAGATCGTGCATGTCGTTCGACAGAGAGATAGTTAGTTGGTGAGTGGGTGAGTGTATGTCTTTCGTGCCGACTCTGTATGTGGCTAAGTGCCTTGAAGGAAAGAGGCCCAGAGTGCTTGCCCTTGTCTCGTGTCACTCGTCTTCCAGCAAAGTAAGTGCTCCGTCCGAGTTGGGCCGGGTGGCTAGCTCAATCGGGAGGAGTGCTAAAGAAAGAAGATCATTCAATTGTTCATCAACGACATGTAGCGTAACAACGTCAAGAAAAAGAAAGGGGGTCTTACATAAGATGTCATGACTTATGTAATGAACACCTCATCCATAACTCCCTCGAACGAGAAAGCGAAAATATCATATGTAATGTAATACAATCTTACTAACGAAATATATCACGAGTTACACAGCTGTAACGACTTACTCTCTATCTCCCTAGCTCATGAGCTACCCATATATGACAAGGAACTAAACTCTACTGTTTTGAGTTCAAAGATGTTAAGAAATGGAAGCACCATATCGATGGGCAAGGAAACCATCATCTACCCATTGATCACCGAGCACTACAATAATGAAAAGGCCCACAGTAAGATTTAGAAAACAGAGACACTACAGATGGATTATAATTTTCGATAGCGATTTCCTCTTATCATAAAATAGAAGAATGTTTTGAATTATAAGTTGGAAGACATGTACTTTCAAGAGACCACTCACACCCAAGATCATCAGACTTTGGGTGCTCTTAATGCTATATGGAACCTTTCACCCACGAAGCATACAAAGAGGAATCACATGTAAGATGAATACTTTCATAAGGTATTTCAACGGCTACAAGCCCAAGTTCGCGAAGAAGAAGGTGATAGCAAGGCTTCCTACCATCTCTAGGATGGGTTTTATCTACAAGATGAACAAGCTTGAGCATTCCTAAAGGAGAAATATTGCAACTTATAACAGATGTCACTCCTCCAAAGTGTAGGTCATTTTTGTGTTGGAAAAATAGTGATCCATGAAATGATAGACTTATAGCCCACTTGCTTCACCAACACGAGCTTTGAGGAATTAAGTTCTAGCCTTTCTTCATAGTCTTGTACGAGAGGGTCTTTGTCCTTCCGATGGTTGCAAGGCCTCTATTCTTAGGGTATCCCTCTTTATTTATACTAACTACCATGCAAAAAATGAGTAATCTCGGTTTATGTAAACAAGTATATCACCAAGCCAACACATAGGGCTCGACCTTTCTTCTTGGCTTCAAGGCTTGTTCTTGGTTGTTTTCTTTGTAGAAAAAGATGAAAAAAAGTATGGATCAAGACACCTGAAAAAAGGGGGTTCAAGCGATTACAAAAGCGTACGAAAATTTCCATCCTTGAGTTAGTTCGAAGCCTACCCTAATCGCGGGGACCAAAGGAAATATTCTATCTCGTCACGTTGAAAGCCTACCCTCGAAGCCTAACCTCTCTCCTCTCTTTCCTAGCCGATTTGTAAAGGAAATATTCTTTCGTGTGTCCTTCCTTCCTAAGAGAGACATACCCTCGAAAGGAATAACCTCTTATCTAAAGCTTGGATAGCTACCTTCGAGCGTTAGCGATAATCCCTGGCGCTTAGCGTTGGCGAGGAGACCGATCAAACTCGAACTTGCTAACGAATCTTAATATTTTGCCTCAATTAATATGTAAGGTTAGTTCTCCTTACTCCGAGTGCTAGCGAGGAAGGAGTCGACGAGAAAGGCTGAGCGAGGAGGAAGCGGCTAGCCGAGAAAGGAGCCTTATATCGTCAGACGAGGAAGGAGCGCAGCGTCGTGTGGGCATCACCTCGAAAATGGCCTCTCTATTGGGAAAAAGTATAAGGACAACTTGAAGGAAGGCAAAAATACCCTCTTCCGGGGTGGGAGAGCTTCATTCGAAAAGGGCAGGTCCGGAAATCCATCTTCTTGGCCTTGGCTCTCTTGGCTTTTCTAAAGACCCCATAGACCCACCTTCATTATTTGATAAGGGGGCGGGGCATAATAGTAGTAGTATTGGTAGCATAGCTGCTGAAATGTTCGTAAGTGGAATGAGCAAGCGAGCGAGGTATTTCTAGACTTTGGTATATTGATCGAGGATTAATACCTCTCGAAAAAGATTCCTATCTCCCGAGTAGGTTCGGTGTTGGAGGAAAAGCCATTTCCCCATTCATAAATACTTTCTTTTTCCGGTTCAGCCCGGAGGAATGGAAGATAAGATGTAGCACCCCGGCTCGGAAGAGGTGAGGAATAATTAAAAATCACTATAGTTGCTCTCCCCGGCTTCAATAACGGGGTGGGCTTTCACGCCTTTCCGTGCTCTCTCTCGCTCGCCCGGTATGGCACGCGAAGAAAGTAGCTCGGTGTAGAAAATCGCTCATGGCTTCCATCAAAGTAAAGGTTCCTTCCTCGGTGCAAAGCTCATTCATAGTTCATAGGGGGCGAGGGCATTCTGTCGCAGTGTAAGGTAAGGTCCAAAGTCTTAATTCAAAAGTCTATTCCAACCCCAAGGAGTAGGTTCGATGCATAGATTTCGAGGCTAGTAAAGGTATAAGTTGGAGTTTCCGAGTAAGAGTGTAAGTAGGTATTCAAGGAGGAGATGAAGTTCAAAAGGATGAGGTCATAGGGTGAGTTTCGTGATGGTCTCAAGGAGGAGGTGAAGTTCCAAAGGGTGAGATCATACGCATAGGTGAAAAAAAGTGTCTATTCCCAAGGGCGAGTGTGGACGAGTAGTTTATAGTAAGGGAGGGTCATATAGTAGAGATATAGGATGGCTTTCACATAATGGGTATGCATGAAAACCCACCTCCTCCTATCACCCGCTCTTTTCTTTGCATTTGTTTGTAGCAGTGGGTAATGTGCGAGGTTGTGCCACCTAATTGAAACTATGTTCGATTGCAGTTTATATACGTGAATATTCCAAACACACAATAAGCTAAAGCACTTCCTTTCTTCCTTCCTTACCCTCCTCGTAAACTTATTCCATCCCCTTTCCTTTGGCGGCTCCTCCCGTCCCGGCCACCACCCTATTGTAAGAATCAAATCTATATGAGTGCACCCACCCACCTCACTCATCGGGGTTGCGGCGCGCTATTCCTATTCCCACGAACTCTTTCTATGGCGAATGCAATGGCGAAAAGTAAAGGGCGGATGTCGGGGGTAAGGAGGGTAAGTAAAGGGTCCTCGATAAAGTGAAGACATCATTCATACCCAGATATCGGGAGTTTGGTTTGTGTAATTGGTGACCTCCCTCGGTAGTGTTTCCTTCCCATGCGCAGACACAATTAGTTTAGGTACACTTAGAAGTGGAGTGGTGGGTTACACAATCTAATTTCCCCCATACCTAGAGGTATATTCTATATGTGTTACTCTTTCTCTTTCCCACGTGCCAGTCGGTGAGTTAGTGTAAGGTGAGGCGACTTTTAGGTTGTGAGTCGTGCGAGTAAGGGTCATTCCCCGATAAACAGCACTACGCCCGCTTGCGACGTTACCCTTTCTCTAGATACCATGTGCCCGAGGAAGGTTCCGATTATCTATAGTGTGTTACCCAGCTTCGGCGTTAACTGTGAGGTTATTTTGCGTGAACAGTTTCTCATCCCCCACGCCCAGGAGGTTTAGATTCCCTTGTGAGCCCCCGATCCCGCCATTCCCATTCCCACCCGCTAGGAATGAGACCTAAACCTTTCTTTTTAGTCGAGAGTTCAGCAAGCTCACCCTAGACCATGTCACTTAGGAAGGAAAGGCTATGAACCCCTACCTTAGAATATGACCCGGAAATGAACGCTGAAAAAGCTCGATACATCTTACTGCGGGATAGCCGTGCTACGTGACAGATGCCCCATCTTACGAGAAAAGCGTCCCATCATTCAATGATGATCCATACCCTATCACGGCCCAATAACTACCCATCTTACGGAGACAAGTTACTAACCTATTCATCATTCCCCGTATCACGTAACGATCATAACCGCGTATCTCGTACCCTTTTCATCCCATACTAACTACCAATACGTGGTTAATCTATCACTCCCCAATACGATTCATTCTCACGTATCCATCATTCTCAAACGAGATATCACGTACTCATCATTCACGATCTCGTCGTACCGATAAGATTACGCATTCCCCAATACCGATCATCGAAGCTTTCGGAACCAAAAACTCAATCAAAAGTAACCCACATTCTCACTTTCTCCCGGTCCCCACATTCTCCCATTACGTTCAATCCGCATTCCCCATTCCCGCATTAGCCCGCAGTGGGTTTGCATTACCCATTAACCTTTTAAACTTCTCCCTTTCACTTGCTCGCTTGATTTTACACGATGTCGTTGATGGATGATGCTACTTCTCGATTAGGGAGGTTATATTGAAGCCATCCATGACCCGTAGGATAGGCCAAGTTGTTGATGAGCCCCCGCATGCAAGTGGGTGGTTGCTCCCGATTTATGTCCCTCGATCATACACGCCCCCGGATTAGGAAGGAGTGATCGCTACCGCGAGATGAGGAATAATGATTGATTGCTACCGCTTTATGAGTTTCAAGGGATCGAAACCGCTTTATGATACACCCCTTTTCTTTCATTACCACATTCCCCCTTTCTTCCCCCATCCACTTACCCCACCCTAGCTCCATTACCCATTCAATCCGTATTCCACGCATTACGTTCAATCCGCATTCCCACATTACGGCTACGGCCCTAGACACTCACCCGAGAAGGACCATGAAAGGATATCGCTAGACAGAGAGAGTGCGGTGATAGCCACGGTCTCATTGAGGGGAAAGAGGTCGCCATAAAGAGGTGGTCATTTACAGTAGGCACCGATAAGGAGGTGTCGCCGATAAGGAGGTGATCATTTACAGAAAGGAGGTGGTCCTTTGTCGATAGCCCCGAGCACTTCTCATGAAGGAATTCATTCGCTGTTATTTCCTTCAAGGGTGTAAAGGGTGTTCTTTCTAACTCCTATAACCCGAAATGATAGGGATGCTCGATTACTATAAAGAAAACCTCCATTTCGCTTTAATACGTTATTTTGACTATTGGTCGTTATAGCAATTACCGGTAGGAGGTAATGATGAGCGGACCCAAACCTTCCTATTCTAATTTCACAACGTTTAGAACTATTGTGTGGGGGCATGGAAAATCTAGGATTGCGCTGCGGTGCTTTTACCCTATACCCACCCGTGAGGCGAGAATGTAACCCCAGACCATGTGGCGAGACGACACGTGACGCTAGTGAGGCGAGACCCACCCGATACTATATGCTTCTGCTTGAAAAAGAGCAACGAACCAAAGACCTTAGATCTTCTCTCTTGAGACCTAGTTGTCTCTCGATTGATACCTAGATCTCGATTTCGAGACACGAATCTCTCTCTCTTGCGACCTCGACGACGATGAAAGAACTTGACGGATTACGATTCTTGGCCGAAGAAAAGAAATCTTCCAGGCACAAAAGTTAAGCATTGGGTATGGCGGCTGAATGCCGGCCGTGAAAATACTCATATTCTTCCATCGGAGCTTATTCACTCTCCTCGACATTTTTGAACCAAATTACGGACTTTGAAAACTCTACTATATTTGGTCAAGCTTGAAAATCTCCCTCTAAAATTTGTGGATCCCGACTTGATGGCATCATGATTGGACAAATTATATCACTACACTCTAGGAAGCTCATATACGTATACAAGACGAGAGGGATGAAATATTTTGGACTATATCGTAGCATGACGATTACTCACCTAAAGCCAAATACCCCTTTATCTTGGTCGATCTTGAACCCCAAATCACCGTTTGGTGGTGGTGTCTATTATGGAAGTAAAAATCACTTCAAAACCAAGTTGCTAATGTGGTGCTTGGTTCACAACAAAGATCCCTACAGGGTGACATCCTACAACGATGATCCGTTTAAGGTCCCAATTGATGCATTCTTTGTAAAATGTAGCTCAAAATTTAATTATCATTTATTTTTGCACTGCGCAAAATAGTATCTCATTTATGGAAAAGATATATCAATAAATGGTTATTCCACATAGTTAGTCGAGAGAATTTGTTTGCAATGCTGGGAATATTGGTGGAACGAGGTTCATCCTACTAAAATATGAAACCTTCCCTATTAGTATGTTGGAGCAATTGGGATCGTGTCAGAATAATCTCATTTTCCACGATAAGGCACCCAATTCGCAGTTATCGATATCTCACATTCAAACACTCTATAACTTAATCTCGTACAATGTCTCCAAACAACCTCACGAGAATGTTGTTTTCGAAACCATCGAAAAATCATTTCCGTGGGCTTATTTTGATGGATTAGCTCAACAAAAAAGGATGTGGAGGAGACTTTGTTGTTTTCTATATCTTAGTGAAGACAATTTTTCTACAAAATGTGTATGGGTTTAGGGGTAGGCACTAACAATTACTCGAACGCAACAACCTTAGACTCCTCCTTATATTTGCATTTGAGAAGGGATGCCACAAACTTCGGATCTTTGGAGACTCAAAACTTGTCATCAACTAGTTCAATCTTCAATCTGAATGTCACGTGCACACACTTTCAGAATTTATTGAAGTGAAATCTATGCTATAAAATCTTGATTTGATTATATTTCATGTCATCACATTTACTAAGAGAGAGGAATCATCTTTTCGATAGCCTTTGCGAGGGAAACATGCAACAACTTCATGGCCATTGGGTTGATACGAGAGCACCATGGACATGATTATTATCGCTTTTTGTAGGCCTTTCATGAATCAACATTCTCGGAGGCTCTCATGCCATGATGATACACAAAACATCGATGGATAGCTCATAGTATTTATCTTTTTAATTTTTTTTCTGTTGCTTTAAAGTCCGATATCTATATATTTATCTATTTTTTATGTTTTTACCAACATCACAATTATTGTTATGAACTTGAGTCCTAGACATTTCTCGGTATGTGGCTAGGCCACCAAATTTTGACATATGTGCTACATGCAACATCTACAATATGTAATTTTCAATATTTTATGATAATGAAAATTACTATTTATAGAAAAAAAATTATTAGTTATATATTATTAAATATCATACTCATTAATATAAATTATTATTATCTAAATTTATAAATTATTATTATTCAAATTTATTATGTGACCATTTTTTTCTCAAATTTCATACAAAATTTATATATATGAGAACATGTGAGCATACTTAATTTCTACACGTATGGCCTATGTTCAAACCCAACTCTAATAAGTAAAATTTTAACATATGGCTCTTTAATTTACATGAGACACGAATTGTTAAAATGTTTAAACTAGTCTTGTTTATTTTTTTGTTCGTCGTGCTTTGTTCACATGGTTTTCCCTAGTGACAGCTCACGAAAGCGTTTAAATATTCGTACCCAACAGACTAGAGGCAACTTGGTTTTTACGTTGATATCATGGACACAATGATTCGTTGACATCCGCGTGGAGATGAATGGTGCAAGTTCACGTTGTTTCAACTATCAATAATGGAGTAGTCTAGCGTAGGCCGCGTTTTAACCCGAAAGCCGTGCCCATCGAAAAAACATTTCTGCTCACTGCCCCCTTCCGCCTCGGGATCATCACATCACTATCTCTGTCGAGTTGTCGCAGTTGTAGCGGTCAGTTAACTCCATTCATCGCTTTTTCCCTTTGGTTTTGTGCCTTTCTCTGTGTCAGCGACCATCCTCCGAAACCTCAAATTTCTAAAGCGACTTTGACCTTCTACTCTCTTGATAGGCTCCTTCGCTTCCCGTTCCATTATGGTCTCCACTCACGACGCCGTTGTCGTCCCACCCAACGTCCCCGACACCCATCAACATCCATGTATCTACCATGCCATGATCCAATTTGAATTTCAAATTTCATATTTTGCGAGCTTGAAAGTTTTGAAATTTGAATGCCCTCATTGTTTATTTTTACCCAGTGTTTTGCGTTTTAATCGGAAGTTTTAGGCAAGAATTTCTAGGGAGAGCGCAAGGAAGAAAATTGAGGTAAGTATCATTTTTTTATCGGAGAGTGAAGGAGGCATGGAATGGTGGAAGGGAGTTGAGCCCTTGTTTCCTTCTTTTGGCCACCCGGTTGTATGCTTCCCATGCCGGGGTCGCTGCTCTCCAAACGGTGCCCCACCCGTCTCCTCCGTAGACTTTCCAACCTCTCCTTCTGACGATCCATGAGATGTGTGGAAAACATGTAGAGCTCTTTGAAAAATCGGAGGCATCAAAATCCTTAGCCCTGAAATGCTTCAAGTAATTTGATTCTTTTGCTTCTACCGCGTAAGGGTTCTGATTCTTTGCTTTTTGTTAGATTTAGTTGTTAGTTGCCGCAATGTTCTTCTTTCTTTCGAATCTATGTTGTAGAAACTCCCTATGGTGGAAACTCCATTTACTTTGCGTAACTCTTTTTAGTAGCTAGGTTGTAATTGCATTTTTTTAAAGCATCGTTGGACAAGTCGAATCCATATCCGAAGTTTCCTCTTAAATTGGTATTTTGTGGATCATGGTTCAAGAGGGTTGAATGTGCAGAATTTGCAATATGGTGTGTCAAAAGACAAACAATGGTTCGGTAAAATCTGATCGTTTTAGTGATTAGGCTATGAGCACGATTTGCTGAGCACGAGAATATCATTTGTCTTTGAATATTGTTATAGTGCTCTAAAGCCAAATTTTTTTTTATAAAGGCTAGAGAGGGTTTGCCCAAAAGCTTAAATGCCCATTTATATTTGAAACTTAAAAAAAATGATTTATGAACATTCAATTGGAGTTGTGACTTATTTAATTATTTAATTAAATAATTTACTCTACTAAGCATTTTTAATTATTTAATGAAATAATTACTTTGCAATGTGCTTTGGATCAAAATTTGGGAGATACCCGACAAAAAATAAGGCCACCCTAACTAGCAAGTATGTGAGCCGTATGTTTTTCGAGCTTTTTTGGTACTTTGTCTTAGTTAAAATATGTTATTGCAATATTAAGAGTGAAAAAATATAAATTTATTAGCTTTGTAATGGCCGTAAAAAATAAATTTATCTAGAATTAAATGTTTCCAAATTAAAATGTTATGCGACTCAAAATTTTAGGTATGGTTAAGCTTCACTCTTGAAATAAGTATTTTAAAATTAACAAAATTAATAAGACTAACCCAAAATTGTATGTAACATTTTTTTCCAAGACTAAAATGATATAAAATTTGGCCAAAATAATTTTTTTAAAGGACCTTTGTTTTATCAACACGAGTCCTAATAAATTTTTTTGGTACTTACAATGAACAAATTTTTTTAAGGTGTGTGATGGTATGAGGGGCGAACCCATTGTATTGTGGAATCCCATGTTTTTTTCCTAGTAACATTTACTAACTTGCAACATTGAAAAATGATAATTAATTCATGAGTGACTAATCCTTGGAATAGTATGTTTTTTTCCTAATAATTTCATTTAGTAACTTGAATACCATGTCAATTGAGTTTTAGCTTGGGTGGTTGGAAAGAATAGTTGTTATACTCCGGCCAAGTTAAGTCTTTTAAGTTGACATGTTGATACTTTGGTATAGAGTAATTTTGTTTCTTTTATGTGAGTCTATATTGAGAGTTGGCCTAGTACTAACAACCTCATCTCTCTCTTGGTCACTCTTGCCCGGCGCTAAGGGAGAGGCTCACTACCTAATACCCACAAATTTTATTGTGCAAAAAAAGTAACTTGCATCCCATGTTTTTTTCCCAATAATTGTAATTACTAACTTGTCACATTGATGAAGGGATTATTAATGCATGTTCCAAGACTCACCTTCAATCCATATAAAAAATTAAACATTTTTTATTAAAAACAAAACTAATCTTAAAAGATTAGTCATTTTCAAAAATTTTATTGTTTAAAAAAAGAAAATTGAAACCCATATTTTTTCCTAATAATTGTATATACTAACTTGTTATATTGATGAAGGATTATTAATGCACGTTCAAAGTCTCCAAACACCTTCAATCCCTATAAAGATTAAACATTCCTATTAAAAAACCAAAAATCAAAACTAATTTTAAAAAATCCACCATTTTCAAAAAATTTTGCACGAAGCTCATTATACACTGAGTATTCATGACCCCCAATGTGTGTAAGTATGTTAAAAGCCACCTAAATTTTAAAAACAACATAATGTAAGCTTTAGAAATAGCTTACATAAGCATATAAATGAACAATTAAAAAATGAATTTAAACAAATATAAATTTAAAAATATGAAGAGTTTTACAAACACTCAAAAAGAAGATATGGTAAATAAATAAAAACTCTTTTTTATACTTGGGTATGAGTAAATAAATAAAAATATAAATAAACAATATGTATGGTAAATAAATAAAGACTCTTTTTATATTTACTCCATAAACCTCTTTATATTTACAAAAACTCAAAAAGAAGTTTTGTTTAGGTGAACCCTATGGCCAAATACCATGGGACAAATTATTATCAATACCATGGGCCAAATACCACATTTATAAAAGAGGTAGAAAAAGGTAAGATAAATAATAAAAATAGATCAAATAGGAGTAGAAATCAATGTCTAATTATAGTTTGAAGCCTATGGACCAAATTAATAATATACCATGCAAAAAAAACCATTATTAACCCTAACATTAATATTTAAAATGGATTAAATTTAATAACTTTATATTAATACAATATTAAATTTGTTATATATATATATATATATATATATATATATATATATATATATATATATATATATATATATATATATAAATATAGACTCTAGATATATATGGGAGGGAAAGAAGAAAGACATATGATACAAGTGCATAAATAGAGTGAATGACAAGGGAGAGATGGAGATAAATTGAAGGAGAGGGGAGAGGAGGAATGAAGAGAGAGAGAGGGAGAGTGAGGAGAGCTATATAAGGGTAAGAGAGGGAGATGGAGACATTAATATGGAGGTGGGAGAGAGAGAGAGAAGGAGAAGAGGGAGGGAGAAGGAGAAAGGATTGGAGGGTGGAGAGAGACATAGAGAGGAAGGAGAAGTAGAAAGGATTGGAGGGTAGATAGAGACATATAAAGAGAGAGAGAGAGAGATAGAGAGAGAGAGAGAGAGAGAGAAAGAGATGAAGTTGGAGAGGGAGAGAAGGAGAGGGATATAGTAACATAGTTGGAGAGATAGATAGAGTGATGGGAAAGAGAGATAATTGAAAGGGGCAGAGAGAGAGAGAGAGGGAGATGGAGGTAGGAGAGAAATGGAGAGAGAGGAAGGAAAAGAGAGGGGACTTGAGAGAGAGGGAGGAGAGAGGGAGGGATAAAGATATGGAGTTGGAAGGGGAGAGAGGGAAGGATAGAGAGATGGAGTTGGATGGGGGAGAGAGGGATGGATAGAGAGATGGAGCTGGATGGGGAGAGGGAGGGAGGGAAGAAAGAAAGACATAAGAGAGTGACAAGTGGTGAGAGAGAGGGGAGTGATAAGGGAAGAGGGTGGAGAGAGAGTGCATATTTGGGGGTGAGATAAAGAGACAAAGAAAGAAAGAGATGGAGATGATGAGGGAGAGCAGGGAATGAGAGAGACATATAGTGACAAAGTTAGAAGCTAATGAGAGAGAGAGAGAGAGAGAGAGAGAGAGAGAGAGCGGGAGAGAGTAGGGAAAGAGAGATGGAGATGGAGGGGGAGAGAGAGGGGAGGTGAAGAAAGACATAGAGAGTCAAAGAAGTGGAGAGAGAGAGAGAGAGATAGGAGTGATAAGGAATATAGAGGGAAAGCGAGAGAGGGATAGCATGAGGGAAGAGAGAAAGAAGTGAGAGAAGGGAAGAGATAGGGGGGGAGGGAAGGGAAAGAGAGATAGATAGATTGGAGTAAGAGAGTGTATGTTTTGGGGGCTGATATAGAGAGAAAAATGGATATAGAGATATAGATGGAAGGTGAAGAGAAAGAAGAGATAGATGGAGACTCGAAAGGGAGGGGACAAACTTGTCACATTGATGAAACAACATTATTAATGCATGTTCCAAGACTTCAAACACCTTCGATCCCTATAAAACTTAAACATTCTAATTAAAAAGAAAGCAAACACTAATCTTGTAAGATTTACCATTTTCAAAATAATCATTATGGTTTGAAAAATAATATCTACATAAAGTTAATGGTTTTTAATATTTGAAAATAAAAACTAAGATTTAACACTTCTATTCTCACCCAAAAAAATCATCTTTGTTTAGGAAAAAAAATCTACATAAAACATTGAATTATTTATATTAATTTTATTAATTTTTTTAAAAAAAATAATTGATTTAGTTAATTTTAAAAATTTTTTGAATTATTTATGCCAAAGGATGTTAGTTGTAGTAGCTTGGTGAACAATTTGTTTCCCATTTCATTTTATTAATTTTTCAAAAAAATATTTGGTTCGGTTAATTTTAAAATTTTAAATCATTTATGCCAAAGAATATTAGTTGGAGTAGTTGGTGAACAATTTGTTTCCCGTGCATAGTTTAAGCCTCTCATTAGTGACATTTATGAAAAAGTCATATGTGGTGTAATAGTGGTAACTGAAGTTATTGATTCTCTAAAAAAATTAAACCTAATAAAAAAAATAAAAAGAGAAAAAATAGGATTACTTATATTAATATTGGATCATATATTTTGAGGAAATTTGAGATAATTTTTTTTTGCAAAAAATATGAAAATATCTAACACTTTTAACTTCATGTAAAGAATCATTTTTTGTTTGGAAAAAAAAGAATTGTTAACTTATATTAAATTACGTTAACTTACATAAAATTTTGGGTTACTTATATTACATTTTTGTTAATTGTAACTTATATCTAGGGAAATTTGAGATCATTAAATCTTAAAAATATGGGTTCTTTTAACCTTACTAAAATAATCATTCTTTAGTTTTAAAAATTATGTAGCTAGGCTTTATATCATTTTATTCTTGCAAAAAAATGTTACATAAAATTTTAGGGTTATTTGTTTTTAATTTTATTAATTTTAAAAAAGACTTATTAGAGAGTAAAACTTACACCTTGCCTAAAAACACTACTGTAAGTTTGTGATTGTTGGCATAGAGAAACAAGTTATAGTGAATAATGCCGGATGGCCTTAACTCTGCCCGCGAAAACCAAGTTTTTTGGCCACCTTAAAGAGTTATAAGCCAACCAAAATTGATAAAGAAGTTTGAAACTAACATCGTCTCCATATATCCAATTCTACCGTCCATTACATACAAGAACTTCGGAAAGTAAATGCTACCTATAATATACATATCAAAATGACAAAAAAATAAAAAGATTTTATAAAACTCAATCATTAGATGACTTTATAGGAGTCGGGTCCTTTACACTCAGAGCCACGCATATCCACTTGATTCATAAGTTGTAGTTGGGGCTCCATGCAAGACGTTCTGGTGGTGTTGCGGAAGGTGGATTTCTTGGATATACCTTCTCAGCTAAAATGTTGCCAGAACTTTTTCGTTTCCCTCCAATTTCTTTAACACTCACTATGACTTTCTATAGTATACATTTCAGTATCCCGGTAACTATGGATAGATTGTTGAGACAAAATATTATCAATTATGTATAAAAAATCAATTATATATAAAAAAAATAATTAATTTTATAAAAATTCTCTCAACTTAAAGATTTTTTTTTCTTTCGTTGTTATCTTTGTTTTTTACACTAAAATTGAAAGTTAAGAAAATTTCTAGCTTCACCATTAGTTTCCATTTTGCTTATTGTGAGGCTTCGTCATTTACATATTTTTTTTGAGAAGTCACCGCATTTACCATTTTATATCTTCAAAATACACTAAAATTGAAAATGAGAAAATTTATTCTCACCATTAGTTTCATTTTGCTTGTTATGTTGCCGCCATATGCACATTTTTTGTTTAGAAATTACTATATTTATCATTCTATGCTACCTACAAATTAACAAATCCATGTCATAAACTATAAACTATGAATTTTCATATATCCAAGCGACGCTACTATGGACCGGACTCTAATTTTTATCGAATTATTGGATATACGAACCTAACTCTCAAATTTCGTACTTTTTTTTTCTTTGATTTGGCATATTCGGTAACTACGCTCAAACTGCGTGCCTATAGCATAATCACTAAAAGCGATCCATTTACTTTTGAATCATTGTTCTCTTCTGAAACACCATATTGCTAAACACCATATACCCTCCTTCTTTCCCCCATCCAACTCTATCTCTCTATCGTTCCCTCTTTCTTTTCCAACTCCATATTGTTGCTCCCTCCCCTCTCTCCTCCCTCTCTCTCAAGTCCCCCTCTCTTTTCCTTCCTCTCTCTCCATTTCTCTCTTACTTCCATCTCTCTTCCCCGCAGCCCTCTCTCTCTCTCTCTCTCTCTCTCTCCCTCCCCACAATCTTCTATATTCCCCCCCCATCACTCTCTTCCTCTCTCTCGTCCTTCCTCTCTCTCCCTTTATCGCCCCCCTCCCTCTATATTCACCTCTCTCTCTCTCTCTGCTCTCAAACTATCTCTCTTTCCCATCACTCTATCTATCTCTCCAACTATGTTACTATATCCCTCTCCTTCTCTCCCTCTCCAACTTCATCTCTCTTTCCCTCGCTTTCTCTCTCTCTTTCTCACTCTCTCTATCTCTATCTACCTTCCAATCCTTTCTCCTTCTCCCTCCATCTCTCATTCTCTCTCTCTCTTCCACCTCCATATTTATGCTCTCCATCTCCCTCTCTTGCCCTTATATAGCTCTCCCACTCCTTTCCCTCTCTCTCTCTTCATTCTTCCTCTCCCCTCTCCTTCAATTTATCTCCATCTCTCCCTTGTCATTCCCTCTATTTCTCCACATTGTATCATATGCCTTTCTTCTTCCCTCCCATATATATCTAGAGTTTATATCTATATATATATATATATATATATAGATAGATATAATATTTAGTATTAATATAAAAGTTTATTAAATTTAATCAATCTTAATATTAATGTTAGGGTTAATAATGTGTTTTTTTTTGCATGGTATTATTATTAATTTGGTCCATAGGCTTCAAATATAAGTAGACATTGATTCTCGCTCCTATTTGATCTATTTTTTATTATTTACCTTACCTTTTTCTACCTCTTTTATAAATGTGGTATTTGTCCCATGGTATTGATAATAATTTGTCCCATGGTATTTGGCTTATAGGAGTTCACCCTAAAAAAATTTCTTTTTGAGTTTTTGTAAATAAAAAGAGGTTTATGGAGTAAATATAAAAAGAGGGTTTTATTTATTTACCATACATCTAGTTTATTTATATTTTTTTATTTATTTACCATACCTAAGTATAAAAAGAGATTTTATTTATTTAGCATACTTTGTTTTATTTATATTTTTATATATTTACCATATCTCTTTTTTGAGTGTTGTAAAACTCTTCTATATTTTAAATTTATATTGTTTAAATTCATTTTTAATTGTTCATTTATATGGTTATGTAAGCTATTTTTAAATCTTACATTATGTTCTTTTAAAATTTAGGTTATGGCTTCGACATACTTACACACATTGGGGTCATATAAACTCGTGTATAATGAGCCTCTAAATAAGCAAAAGTTTTTGAAAATGGTGGATTTTTTTAAAAATTATTTTTTTGATTTTAGTTTTTAATAAGAATGTTTAATTTTTTATAGGAATTGAAGGTGTTTGGAGACTTGGAAACGTGCATTAATAATCCTTCATCAATATAACAAGTTAGATATATACAATTATTAGGAAAAAATATGGGTTTCAAGTTTCTTTTTTTAAACAATAAAATTTTGGAAAATGACTAATCTTTTAAGATTAGTTTTGTTTTTAATAAAAATGTTTAATTTTTATATGGATTGAAAGTGAGTCTTGGAACATGCATTAATAATCTCTTCATCAATGTGACAAGCTAGTAATTACAATTATTGGGAAAAAGAACATGGGATGCAAGTTACTTTTTTTACACCATAAAATTTTGGGCATTGGGTAGTGAGCCTCTCTCTCAGCGCCAAGGCAAAGAGTGACCAAGAGAGAGATGAGGGTTGTTGGTACTAGGCCAACTCTCAATATAGACTCACTTAAGAGAAACAAAATTGCTCTATACCAAAGCATCAACATGTCAACTTAAAAGACTTAACTTGGCTCGAGAGTATAACAACTATTCTTCCCAACCACCCAAGCTAAACTCAATTGACATGGTATTCAAGTTACTAAATGAAATTATTAGGGAAAAAACATACTATTCCAAAAGGATTAGTCACTCATGAATTAATTATCATTTTTCAATGTTGCAAGTTAGTAAATGTTACTAGGAAAAGAAACATGGGATTCCACAGTAGAAATGGTTCGCCTCATACTATAACACACACTTAAAACATTTGTTCAATAGTAAGTACCAAAAAATTTATTAGGACTCATGTTGATAAAACAAAGGTCCTTAAAAAAAATTATTTAGCCAAATTTTATATCATTTTAGTCTTGGAAAAAAAATGTTACCTAAAATTTTGAGTCACATAGCATTTTAATTTGGAAACGCTTAATTCTAGATAAATTTATTTTTACCGGCCATTACAAAGCTAATAAATTTATATTTTTCGCTCTTAATATTGCAATAACATATTTTAATATAAGACAAAGTACCAAAAAGCTTTGAAAAAACATACAGCTCACACCTTGCTAATCTGCCGGTGGCCTTATTTTTTTGTGGTATCTCCCCCAAATTTTGATCCAAAGCACATTGCGGAGTAATTATTTAATTAAATAATTAAAAAAACGTTACTGTAGTAATTATTTAATTAAATAATTAAATAAATCTACAAGTCCAATTGAATGTTCATAATTCAATTTTTTTTAAGTTCCAAATATAAATGGGCATTCGATGTCCAAATTCTTGAAGCTTTTAGGGGCAAACCCTCTCGACCTTTATAAAAAACTTTTAGGGTTTAGAGCACTTTAACACTATTCAAAGACAAATGATATTTTTGTACCTACGAACTCGTGCCCATAGCCTAATCACTAAAACGACCATCTCATCGAACCATTGTTCCCCTTTTGACACACCATATTGCTAAATTCTGTACATTCAACTCTTTTTGCAAATCTCTTGGAACCATATCCACAAAATACCCAATTTTAAGAGGAAACTTTCAGTATATGGATTCGGTTTTAAATGATGCTTAAAAAATGCAATTACAACCCTACTACAAAGGAGTTGCACGCAAAGTAAATGGAGTTTCCACCATAGGGAGTTGCGGCAACATATATTCAAGAAAAAAAGAACATTGCGACAACTAACAACTAAATCTAACAAAAAGCAAAGAATCAAATAGCCTTACGCGTAGAAGCACGAATCAAAATACTTGAAGCATTGGGGCTAAAGGATTTTGATGCCCACGATCTCGAGAAACTCTACATGTTGTCCACTCCATCTGCGAGATCGTTAGAAAGGAGAGGTTGAAAGTCGACGGAGGAGACAAAGGGTGGGGCACGTTTGGAGAAGCGACCGAGCATGGGAAGCATACAACTAGGTGGAAAAAGAAGGCTAGAAGGGTTCAACTCTTCCACCATTCCATGCCTCCTTCATGCTCCCGATAAGACAACGATACTTACCTCATTTTCTTCCTTGGCTCTCTCCAAAATTCTCGCCTAAAACTTTCGAGTGACGAAACACTAGGTAAACGATAAACATATGAGGGCATTCAAATTTCAAATCTTTCAAGCTCGCCATAAAATATCAAATTTGAAATTCAAATTGGATCATGGCATGGTGAGATAGTGCAGATACATGGATGTTGATGGGTGTCAGACGGGCAACAAATACTTTTTAGTCTTATTGGCCCATAAATGCACAGGAAATAAATGCCCACCATTGGATGGTATAATTGTTTTATCCCAAACGGGGTGGGCATTTACTTTCCAGGTGCATTTATGGGCCAAATAGATCGCAAAAGTATTTGTTGCCGTCAAGACGTTGGGTGGGACAGCAACAGAGCGCGGGGCAGTGAGAGACCATAACGGGAAGCTGGGAAGCGAGAGGAGCTGTGTGACAGTAGAACGTCAAAGTCTCGGAGAAATTTGAGGTTGCCGAAGGATGGTCGCCGGCTAGAGAAAGGCACAAAAACCAAAGGGAAAAGATGTTGAATGGAGTTAGCTCGTTCGCCGTAACTGCGACAACTCGACGAGTAATGAGATTTGGTGATCCCCGAGCGGAAGGGCGCGAGAGGGCGGGGAAATGTTTTTCAGACAAATACTGATTTCCAGTTAAAACGTGGCCTTGCTAGACTACTCCAATTCAATATATTATCTATTTTCAACTTATTACAAATTAATAATATAAAAATTAAATGCTATATAATACTTTTAAAAAAATAAGACATAAAAAAATTTCCCAAGAGTACACCACTCAAATTGTTTTAGGTTTGGCACCCTAAGGGACAATTTGTACAACTACCGTATGTGGAATGACTTAAATTCTCGCCGACGCATGTAATGAACTAACCGCCTCATTTGAGAAAGAGAATCCGGACTCCAAAGGGGTATCATTTACGACCATCATTTACCGCATATTGCTTGTCCCGGCATGGCTCCCATGGCCATGGGGCAAGGCATTAGTACGTACGGAACATTAATGGGCGTATCGCGGGTGGGAATAAGGCTTTCCCCCATTCCTATATTCCAACCTAGTTTGAAATTTGAAATTGAAACGGCACGCCATCTTGAAGAATCGAGTTGTACATTTTCATTCACTAAAGTTGAAGCTTCGCTAGAAGACGACTTCGCAGGCCCATCGGGAACCTATTGAGCGTCCTCGCGCAAGGGGCGAGTTGAGGCTTTTCGTTCTTAGGCTCCCAACGTGGGCCCCACAAACATACACGTTGGAAGCTACCAAGCGGGTTTTTGATGAATTCTACACCGGCAAATTGAAGGATATTTAGGTGGAAGAAGACAAAGGCATCATTATTGAGCCAAAAAATCTTAGACATCATATATCAAGCGAACAATGTATCTCAAAGAACAGATTACGATCATCCCTTGGCCTAACGGCATTCGGTGGATATCCCACGTCCGTCGACCGTAATAATAGAGTCACGCACGGAGCAGAGACTCCTCAAACAACCAACATTTGGATTTTTCCTTAAGAGGATGAACTATTTTTATGGGATTTGTGAATTTTTTTAAGATGTTTAGAAAAAAATAGTATTTAAATGGGACAAACAGGATCGAGTTCGGGATATTTCACCATTTTTTGTATTGTAGTTCGTTGTACCTTTCGACCGTATTGTTTCTTTGGATTTCGAAGATTTTCAAGTTTTAATTTTTCTGAAAGATCTTCATCTATTTAGTAATGTACTGTCTCAGGACTTTGTTTATTCCATCTATATCTACATATTTTCAAGATTATTTAATGACCTTTGATTATCGCTTTCACTTTTAGATAGAGGAAAATACAACATAGTATATTTTTTCCCTAAATTTTTACAAAATTGTCTTATCCTTGTTTGGTGGTAGCGGGTGAAACGAGATATCGGACTGCGTCAAGATTAGAACTTGTGGCCTTTATTCACCCACAGTGAAAATCAATATGGACCGCGTAGAGATTCGAACGTGTGCCTTTTATTCACTCAAGTGAAAATCAATATGGACTGCGTCGAGATTCGAACTTTATGCCATTTATTCATCTTATTAATTATATATATTCACTGGTATCATCTTTTCAAATATCACGGATACCAATTTTTTGGAAAAAAATATTGGTAATCCCTGGTTTGGGAACGACCAGGGCGATTTATGGTAAGTTGGAAAAAATTGAGAACAAATATTTTTTATTATATAAAGCTCTGTCTCTCAAATTCTCCAAAACGTTAGCTCAAATTATCTAAAATGGTATAGGGTTTAACGATAAATAGAATTGTGAAATTTTAGTGGAGGAGATGTTCTTAGATTGGAGAGAAATATTCGGTATGGGTTGGTTTGGGAACAACAAGGGCCGATTTATGGTATGTTGTAAAATTGAGAACAAAGGTTTTTTATTATATAAATTGTTTGTTCAAATTTTCGAAAAATGTTCGCTCATATTATCTAAGATGGTATAGGGTTTCTAACGATAAATATAATGCTGAAATGGTACAGAGGCAGATGTTCTTAGCTTGTTAATTTCTATAGGGGCAAAGCTTGTATGCATATCTCGGCTTAAAAAACTTAAATTTTAAAGGGCGGATAAATGAGATAAAGTATTTATAATTACAAGTTTTTTAGGTTTTATATAAAAATGAATTTCTATTTTTTTTTCAATTTATAATTTTTTTAAAATTATATAGGTTGAACGATTAAATTTATTTTTATTATATAATAAAATTTAATTTAATATCTATATCTAAATATGTAAAAATAAATTTATAATAAAAAATTATTATCTTTTTTTTATTTATATTTATATAATAAATCAATCGAAATATTGTATCAAGGGGCAAATTTTTTTATACGAATACTTAATGTAATGAAAAATATTATGGAAAAATATAAAAAAGTATATCATAACATTTTTTCTAGCAAAAAGAGTTTTTTTAATTTTAGTTTACATTTTAATATATTTGGTATGAATTTTAATATATATAAAAGATTTATTTTTAATTTTAAAATATGTAAATTAAGTTTATGAGATATAGACGATGTATAGCAAAAATCCAATCATGTTTAGGGATGGTGTGACCAAGGTCAGATTGCAATCCCTAATCGATTTTTGATAGCTTAGATGTAGTTGGATCACTATTTCTCACGTCAAAAGTTAAGCAAGCGATCATATAAGCACTCACACAACTTAGCAAACAAAAAAATAATTAAAATATGTATATTAAAATGATTTAAAAATTGTATAATTAAAAGGACAAAAAAAGTTGAGTGCAAAAAGTGTCAAAGCATTAGAGATACTTATGTTATGGTTTGTGCTTTTATAATATTTTTATAACTACATAATATTTTATGTTTATTATTTTAGTTTAATAAATTGAGAAGTAATGAGAAAATAAAATTATAAAATTTTTAATTGCTTTATTTAAAATTGGAAAAAAAAATAAAATAAAGTGGAAAACTTTTCAAAAAAGTCGCACTTAAAAACAACTTGCTTCATCATATATATCAAATTGGTATAGTTAAAAAAAGAATCATAAAAGTTAACTAAACCATAACTTTGTTTAAAATAATAATAACTAGCAATTGCACCTAATGTTGCAAAGGAAACACCGTAAGGGAAGAAGCTAGAAAGAAATCAATTGTAATTAATTTGATGTTAAACAGAGAAATTAAGATATTGATTGTCAAAAATAGATATAAAGGAATTAGGATACAGATAGCGAAAACAACAAAAACTGATGATGTTTAAAAGAATGTTGGAGGGATAGAAACTATAGAAAAACCAAAATAAAATCTTCTACAAGAGAGAATGGAATTGATGTAGTTGTGGGTCAAATATAAGAGAATATCTAACATATATAAGAATGCAAAGGGCCCAAAAATGACAAAATATAGTTGTCAGAGGTGGACAGTAAGGATGCCTCTGTAAATGGTATCTATGTAAACTTACCATTAATGATAATTGGCCCTGCATTGGAAAAATATTCTAACACTCCCCCTTGAGTGAAATGTAAGAGTAAATAAAGAAGACAAAATGAGTCTCCAAAGTCAAATTCTCATCACAAATGAGAAAAACCTATAGGAAAAAGCTCCTCCCTGAAAGAGAGAAAGCAACATAAACAAAAATGAAGGTAGGAAGACTTAACATGACCCCCAAGCACAACTTCTTTTACCCCAAGAATTAATTGTAACTGAAGAAAAGTAGGTGATTCCACAGGTTTAGTGCAGATTTTTACAAGTTGTTGTTCAATAGTTAAATACTCCAAGTTGTGAATACCATCTTTCTTATTCTTCTTGGCTCTGTCCTGCAAATTGCAATGGCAGCAACCCTCATTCATGTTTGGTTGAATTTTGTTGGCAACGAAAACATATACTCAGAAGCTAAAGCCTGTGATGTGTCCTCCTGACTGTAGCCTCCTCATCTCCCACTATCCATCTGCCTTTTAATGTACCACTACTTATTCAGCTTACAAGATACAGATAACCAAAACAACGACAAACAATGATGTTTAAAAGCACATTGCATGGATAGAAACTATAGAAAAACAAAAATAAAATCTTCTAGCTGTGGGTCAAAGGAGGGAAGAACATAAATACTTTTGTGAGGAGTGACCTACGTGAGGGATTATGGCCTTTATGCATGTTAAGGAAAATATTGGACAACATGATGAAGTCTCCAAGGATAGAGATGGAATGAAGAAAAGAGAAACGTTGTCAAATAGTGTTATGAATATGGTGCATAAAATTTGGTTTCCCCAAAGGCCAATATAACTAATTTAAAATGAATTTGTTTGGTCACTGTTGAATTTTGATAACAGGAAATAATGCTCATATTTTGGATATGCTAGAAGAATTTGATATCTCTCCTCTTATTAATAGTATTGATATTTATGATTACACATGGAAAAGGAACGTGGATCAGAGTGAACATGTATCAATGGGTTAAGGGTTTTCCTAAAAATCCATTTGAAAGAGATGGGAGAGTTTTGGAGATGGAGGGGACAACAGAACTATATTAGGCCACAACCATAAGTAACAGTGGTCAAAAAATAACAACAAAAGAACAATTTTGCATCGGATTTCAGAAGGAAATCTAATAATTTATTTATTAAATGAGAGTTTCAGAGATCCAAGTCATCTTGCACCCTAGCATTGGCAGCAAGGATTTTATACTTTGTTCTTATTCTTCTTGGCTCTGTCCTGCAAATTACAATGGCAACAACCCTCATTCGTGTTTGGTTGAATTCTGGTGGCAACGGAAACATATACTCAGAAGCTAAAGCCTTTGATGTGTCCTCCTGACTGTAGCCTCCTCATCTCCCACTATCCATCTGCCTTTTAATGTACCACTACTTATTCAACTTAAAAGATACAGATAACCAAAACAACAACAAACAATGATGTTTAAAAGCACATTGCAGGGATAGAAACTATAGAAAAACCAAAAGAAAATCTTCTAGCTGTGGGTCAAAGGTGGAAAGAACAGAAATACTCTGTGAGGCAGAGTGACCTACGTGAGGGATTATGGCCTTTATGCATGTTAAGGAAAATATTGGATAACATGATGAAGTCTGCAAGGATAGAGATGGAATGAAGAAAAGAGAAACGTTGTCAAATAGTGTTATGAATATGGTGCATAAAATTTGGTTTCCCCAAAGGCCAATATAACTAATTTAAAATGAATTTGTGCAACATATACATATGCACAAATTTCCCTCTGTTTTGCAGGTAATTTTATCTGAAATTATATACATATGTTTATGTACTATATTTATTGTGGCTTAAAATATCGATAATCGTGTGTGTCTATATATATTAAATATATATATTATATATATGACAATATGCATTTTATGATAAAAATTGTAATAGTTTATAGTGAAAATGCATGGTTATGGGGCATAGGTATTTTATTTTACCCCTAATAATACATAAATTTCAAAGCAGAATCTGATGCATTAGGCTAGTGATTTTATGCAGGAATCTACACAAGCTTCTTGCCATGGGTTTCTAATTTTTCTATTATTTTATCAATTTTAACTTTCTTTTGATCTGGGTATTGTTGTTGAAATTATGTTATGTTAGATTTTTATTTTTTGGTTTGTTTTCTGTCTAGGAGTATCGTGAATTTCTGAGTGTTTTGAGTTCATTTGTAGGACTAGTTGGACATACCTATATAGATTTTAAGGGATTACTTGCAGAATAGACTATTCCGAGGGCATGGGTTTTATTCTCATGCAGAAAACTCTGGAAATTGTTCATAGTTTGAGTTTATTTTTCTAGCAAAAAGCTGGTTGAATTTCGAGATTGAGCTCAGTTTTAGTCATTACAATCTTCTTTTCAAAGCAGAATGTATTCAACATTTTTTTTGAGGAAGGTGTTGACAATGGGTCGTTGTTTTTCAGATTGTGAAGGAGTTGAAGGAGCTTGGCAGGATTGTAATCCCTGTTATAGCCATGAACTTTGTGGTTTATGTACGTGCGATGGTGTCGGTTCTATGCTTGGGAAGATTGGGAAGTCCAGAATTGGCAGGAGGTGCACTTTCAATAGGTTTTACCAACATCACGGGCTACTCAGTTCTCTTTGGTTTGGCTTCAGGAATGGATCCTATTTGCAGCCAAGCATTTGGTTCTAAGAATTGGGATCTTATAGGCCTTTGTCTACAAAGGACCATACTAATTCTTCTTACAGCTTGTGTGCCCATAGGCATCTTATGGCTCAATTCGGAAAACATCATGCTGTGGATGGGCCAAGATGCCGCCATCACAGCAGTTGCAAGCACATACTACCTATTTTCGCTCCCCGATCTTCTTACAAATAGTCTCCTGCAGCCTCTTCGTGTCTACTTTCGATCACAAGGCATTACCACACCTATGATGTGGTGCTTTGCTCTAGCAGTAGTTCTGCATATACCTCTAAATATCATCCTAGTCTTTGTTTTTAAATTTGGTGTGCCAGGGGTTGCAATTGTTGCAGTTCTAATGAATCTCAACATGGTGTTCCTCTTGGTTGGGTACCTCTACTTCTCCAAAGTATACAAGAGGACTTGGACTGGTTGGTCTGCTGATTCTTTCAGAGAATGGTGGCCTCTCCTAAGCCTAGCCCTTCCAAGTTTCTTTGCAATATGCCTTGAATGGTGGTGGTATGAGATCTTGACTTTGTTCGCTGGTTATCTCCCCAATCCAGAAGTTTCAGTGGCAACTGCAACAATCCTCACCTAAAAAAAAAGCCTAATGTACACTATCCCTCTAGCACTTAGCTCACCTCTGGTACCGACTCGTGTTGGTAACTGACCCCCGATCTTTGTCTTTCCATAATGATGGTGTTTTGTATGGAAGCTGAGCCTTGGCTGGCTTGGTGAAGGATGACGGTTTGCTTTGTAAGCCTCAGAATCTCTCATTCTGATGATGTGGAGGAGATAGCCTGAGAATCTCTCATTCTGTCATGATGAGGAGGATAATGACAGTGATGCTGCTGCTCTGCTTTGGGCTTAAAGTCCCTGAGAATCTACGAATCTTATCAGCAGAATGAATGATATCATTACTTTTTTTATCAGTCCAAAAGCAACATACCCCTTTAGTATTTTCCAAAAAAGAGTTTTGACGACCACTGATCTGGGAGCCGGTGGAAGTAAAACGTTGTCAAATAGTGTTATGAATTTTGTGCATAAAAATCGATTTCTCCAAAGGCCCAATAACCAATTTAAAATGAATTAGTTTGGTCACTGTCGAATTTTGATAATGGAAAACAATGCTCGTCTTTTGGATACGCCAGAAGAATTTGATATCTCTCCTCTTATTAATAGTGTTGATCTTTATGATTATACATGGAAAAAGAATGTGGATCACAGTGAACATGTATCAATGGGTTAAGGGTTTTCCTAAAAATCCAATTGAAAGAGATGGGAGAATTCTGGAGATGGAGGGGACAACACAACCATATTATGCTACAGCCATAAGTAACAGTGGTCAAACAATAACAACAGAAGAACAATTTTGCATCATAGGCTTTCAGAAGGAAATATAATAATTTATTTATTAAATGAGAGTTTCACAGTGCAAGTCATCTTGCACCCTAGCATTGGCAGCAATGATTTTATACTCTGTTCTTATCTTCTTGGCTCTGTCCTGCAAATTTCAATTGCAACAGAGCTCATTCCTGTTTGGTCGAATTATGTTGGCAAACGAAACATATACTCATAAGCTAAAATTTTCGGAAGTTGATTTCCCACCTTTTGATAAACAACCACAATCAAGATAAAGCACTCACAGGTTCCAAATTGGCTAAAGTAGCATCTGTGCTGAATCACCATTTAAAGCTTGGTCTGGTAGTGTTTCATGTGTTCTTACTTGTACCAAATGTTAAATATGACGTAGCCACTGTCTGCAGTTTCATGCATCAAAATGTGGAAGGCCAGTGTAGCTTATAAAACATACTAAATCATAAAAAAAGTCAAAATGTGGAAGGCCTGTGCAGCTTCTAAGACACACTGAGTCATAAAATTAATCATCAACTGAAAGATAGCAAGTGAAGAATTCTGGCATATTTATAGTAACTACAGCATGTTCTTCATCAAATATCGGCAAATGCGTTATGAATTTAAAGGGCCCATTCCCATGGCAGGTGTGACAGTTTACAAATACAAACCAGACAAGTTGTTTGATGCACCTAAAAATATGTTTCGCGGAAATTATTATCCCATTTGTAACCATATGTCATTACCTGCACAACAATACAAGTATTATTATTATTCTCAATATGCTTTAAGCAATGCTTTTACTATTAGACAGTTTGTCAAACTGTTTCTCAGAATTCTTTTTAAAATGCGTCAAATATTTCATTGGTGAACAAAAGAAAACACATCATGCAATCCACATGATCAGGCCAAAGCTTGAATGTGAAAGCTTAAACGTAATTCTGGAGATGGAGGGGACAACACAACCATATTATGCTACAGCCATAAGTAACAGTGGTCAAACAATAACAACAAAAGAACAATTTTGCATCATAGGCTTTCAGAAGGAAATCTAATAATTTATTTATTAAATGAGAGTTTCACAGTGCAAGTCATCTTGCACCCTAGCATTGGCAACAATGATTTTATACTCTGTTCTTATCTTCTTGGCTCTATCCTGCAAATTGCAATGGCAACAGAGCTCATTCCTGTTTGGTCGAATTATGTTGGCAAACGAAACATATACTCATAAGCTAAAATTTTCGGAAGTTGATTTCCCACCTTTTGATAAACGACCACAATCAAGATAAAGCACTCACAGGTTCCAAATTGGCTAAAGTAGCATCTGTGCTGAATCACCATTTAAATCTTGGTCTGGTAGTGTTTCATGTGTTCTTACTTGTACCAAATGTTAAATATGACATAGCCACTGTTTGCAGTTTCATGCATCAAAATGTGGAAGGCCTGTGTAGCTTATAAAACATACTAAAACATAAAAAAATTCAAAATGTGGAAGGCCTGTGCAGCTTCTAAGACACACTGAATCATAAAATTAATCATCAACTGAAAGATAGCAAGTGAAGAATTCTGGCATATTTATAGTAACTACAGCATGTTCTTCATCAAAGATCGGCCAATGCGTTATGAATTTAAAGGGCCCATTCCCATGGCAGGTGTGATAGTTTACAAATACAAACCAGACAAGTTGTTTGATGCACCTAAAAATATGTTTCGCGGAAATTATTATCCCATTTGTAACCATACGTCATTACCTGCACAACAATACAAGTATTATTATTAATCTCAATATGCTTTATGCAATGCTTGCACTATTAGGCTTGAGTTTGTCAAGCGCTTATAAATTCTTTTTAAAATCGTCAAATATTTCATTGGTGAACAAAAGAAAACACATCATGCAATCCATAAATCCGTTCAAACTTGAATGTAGACTTAGCATGTTCACGGAGATGGAGGGGACAACACAACCATATTGTATCGGGTATATTCAGTTTACGGTGGTCAAACAATAACAACAAAACGATTTTGTCTTAGGCTTTCAGAGGAAATCTATTAATTTATTTATTAATGAGAGTTTCATAGTGCAGTCGTCTTGCACTAGCATTAGCTGACAATGATTTTATACTGTTCTTATCTTACTTGGCTACGTCACCGCAATTCTGGTAGCCTTGAGCTCATTCTATTTAGATGAATGTGGCAGCGGCAAACATATACTCATAAGCTAAATTTGGAAGTTGATTTCCCACCTTTTGATAAACGACCACAATCAAGATAAAGAACTCACAGGTTCCAAATTGGCTAAAGTAGCATATGTGCTGAATCACCATTTAAAACTTGGTCTAGTAGTGTTTCATGTGTTCTTACTTGTACCAAATGTTAGATATGACGTAGCCACTCTCTGCAGTTTCATGCATCAAAATGTGGAAGGCCTGTGCAGCTTATAAAACACACTAAATCATAAAAATTCCGTCTGAAGGCACAATGCTGACTTCTAAGACACAGATTTGAATCATAAAATTAATCATCAAGCGAAAGATAGCAAGTGAAGAATACGGCATATTTATAGTAACTACAACATGTTCTTCATCAAAGTCGGCCAATGCGTTATGAATTTAAAGGCCCATTCACATGGTAGGTGTGACGGTTCATGCCGACGGAACCAATTTGTTTGATGCACCCAATAACAATATGTTCGTAAATTATTTTCCCATTGTAACCATACGTGATTACTGCCACAACAATACAAGTATTAATGTATTCTCCTTTAAGCAATGCTTTTAATATTAGACGAGTTTGTCAAACTGTTTCTCAGAATTCTTTTTAAAATGCGTCAAATATTTCATTGGTGAACAAAAGAAAACACATCATGCAATCCACATGATCAGGCCAAAGCTTGAATGTGAAAGCTTAAACGTAAGAGACAACATATCCTCTTTGGCACTAGCTCCAAGTGAATCTAATGGTTTATTTGATTTAATGAACCTTAACATCGATTAGCTATTTCTAATTTTGCATGGTACCAGTGCCCAGATAACCTTTCATCTTAACTAAGAGCTCGCTTTCTGGCCATGTTAGTTGCTATTTCTGTGACAAATATGTATATGATAGATCCGGAGCAATGATTTCATTTGAAGGCCTTACAGCCCTTCAAAATTCAGTTCACAGATCATGAGGTGGGTGTTTCAGTCCTCTGAAATCTTGCTGAACAATTTGTGATGTTAGAAGATCCCTCGGTGTTTCGCAGAAATACATTAGAAGAAACAATATCATGTGCTCAAGATATTGGGAAAGAAGTTTGTTTTCTCTTCCTCTTCATATTTTCTTCCAGTTCTTGGTATATATCAAGAAAACTATTGTATGATTCTAGCATGATAATTAGCTGACTGCATTTAAGCAAAATTTCATAAAAAGAGAAGAGAGTTGCAGAGAAGCAAATTTGTTTTTGTATTTGATCGCCAGCTCGAAATAGGAGTATTTTCAGAAGTTGATTTCCCACCTTTTGATAAACGACCACAATCAAGATAAAGCACTCACAGGTTCCAAATTGGCTAAAGTAGCATCTGTGCTGAATCACCATTTAAAGCTTGGTCTGGTAGTGTTTCATGTGTTCTTACTTGTACCAAATGTTACATATGACGTAGCCACTGTCTGCAGTTTCATGCATCAAAATGTGGAAGGCATGTGTAGCTTATAAAACATACTAAATCATAAAAAAAGTCAAAATGTGGAAGGCCTGTGCAGCTTCTAAGACACACTGAATCATAAAATTAATCATCAACTGAAAGATAGCAAGTGAAGAATTCTGGCATATTTATAGTAACTACATCATGTTCTTCATCAAAGATCGACCAATGCGTTATGAATTTAAAGGGCCCATTCCCATGGCAGGTGTGACAGTTTACAAATACAAACCAGACAAGCTGTTTGATGCACCTAAAAATATGTTTCGCGGAAATTATTATCCCATTTGTAACCATATGTAATTACCTACACAACAATACAAGTATTATTATTATTCTCAATATGCTTTGAGCAATGCTTTTACTATTAGACAGTTTGTCAAACTGTTTCTCAGAATTCTTTTTAAAATGCGTCAAATATTTCATTGGTGAACAAAAGAAAACACATCATGCAATCCACATGATCAGGCCAAAGCTTGAATGTGAAAGCTTAAACGTAAGAGACAACATATCCTCTTTGGCACCAACTCCAAGTGAATCTAATGGTTTATTTGATTTAATGAACCTTAACATCGATTAGCCATTTCTAATTTTGCATGGTACCAGTGCCCAGATAACCTTTCATCTTAACTAAGAGCTCGCTTTCTGGCCATGTTAGTTGCTATTTCTGTGACAAATATGTATATGATAGATTTCATTTGAAGGCCTTACAGCCCTTCAAAATTCAGTTCACAGATCATGTATCCCATTTGTAACCATACGTCATTACCTGCACAACAATACAAGTATTATTATTATTCTCAATATGCTTTAAGCAATGCTTTTACTATTAGACAGTTTTTCAAACTGTTTCTTAGAATTCTTTTTAAAATGCGTCAAATATTTCATTGGTGAACAAAAGAAAACACATCATGCAATCCACATGATCAGGCCAAAGCTTGAATGTGAAAGCTTAAACGTAAGAGACAACATATCCTCTTTGGCACCAGCTCCAAGTGAATCTAATGGTTTATTTGATTTAATGAACCTTAACATCGATTAGCCATTTCTAATTTTGCATGGCACCAGTGCCCAGACAACCTTTCATCTTAACTAAGAGCTCACTTTCTGGCCATGTTAGTTGCTATTTCTATGACACATATGTATATGATAGATCCGGAGCAATGATTTCATTTGAAGGCCTTACAGCCCTTCAAAATTCAGTTCACAGATCATGAGTAAAACAAAGACTGGCCTTTGTAATAAACGGAAAAGTATGGATATTCATGTCAATATTGCAGTATGCATTTACTGGAGTATAAACTTCCCTGCTCCTATACCTTAGATTCTGAGGGGTCTAAAACCCGAATAAGAGCGGGGACAACCCATCAATGCCTACAAGTAAAAACATTAGTACTCACTATAGTTCTCTAACTAGAACAGTTGCAAGTAGTTCCGTCTGTCCTCCAAACTGATCCCCACATTTATAACAAAACTGGTAACCACACCTGAAATAGTGCCCACAATAATGTGTCAATTCTCGTTCTGCTAGTAAGCTCCCTTTTCAGATTGGAAAGTGTTAGGTTTATGAACTGCTGCAAATAAGTTACAGGAAGACGAAGACCATCCCATATTTTTTTAATGAGAAACAATTATATATATATAAACACCTGCATGCTCAATGAAATCTAAAAGCAATCTTCTTACATAGATAACATTAGAGGAGATTTTCAAGACTCAAACATATTATATTGAAATACTATGGGGAATGACAAAAATCTATTGCCACTACTACTTTAACTTAGAAACACTTAACAAAGAAACAATTATATTTATCAAAATATTATTAACAACATCCCTAATAATTGACTACGAAGTCATTTAGCAGGTTACTCACCTGCAAGTCATGTGACAGCATCCCAAATTTCTTCCAATACTATGGTTGCAGCGTGCAGACCGTTGCCATCCATTCTCTTTGGCAAGCTTGAATAGCATTAGACTGCCTTCCTCTCTCTCAGAATCTGACCATTTCTGCAATTTAGAACAATCTAAACCTGCATGCCATGGCACAACACATTGGACACAGAACAACCCTCGACATTGAGAGCAGTCTGATTCTTTATTAATAACAATAGCTACCTCACTTGAGCACACTACGTCATCAGGCACAACGTCCTTCAACAAGAGTGCCGAACAATTCCCAAAAGGGCAATAGAGCATTTGAGAAGGGGGAATACCGCCTTACACCAATGCCAAACTCCACTGCTCAAAAGTTTGTTTTGGAAGGATCTGTATGCACTGTTCAGGCATCAGATGCTCGGTGCAATTGGGCATAGGGCAATCAATGGACACCAAATTTTCTTGCAGTTTATTACTGATATGCAGGGTTATGCAAGTAGAACAAAAATGTACAGGGTTATGCAAGTAGAACAAAACATGTGCAAGCAAACCCTGTTATCAAAAAATTCAGAAGGGTATTTTTCTTCTAAGCAGATCTCACACACTTGTTTCATAACAGGGGAATCTTCATTTCCCTCTACCCCTTCCTTTCCAATCTTGCTCTCATTATTAGGCGAGGAACCCTGCAAACAAAACAAGCAGAAATGATACCCACAAACTTGTCTCGGTTCCCAGAGGAACAGAAAGAGGAAAAATAAAATAAAATTGCACTCCTCCATGGCTATGAAGGATTAATAACCCACCTTTGAAGGAATAGTGGAAGAGCTTGCACTTGAATCTGAAGAAGAGTGGGCCCTTGCGAATTTGTATAGTGTCTGTGCCTCTTGAGTCTGGAGTGGCTGCCGTGGACATGCACACACCACTTCCTCCAATAGAAGTTGCAGACCCATGAATGCTTACAAGTAAAACCATCAATGCTTACAAGTAAAACCATTAGTACTCACTATAGCTGGGCAAGGCCACTGAAATATAAAAGAGGTGAAGTCATTGATGCCATGCCTATACCCAATCCCACACAGATTTTACCCATTATCAAAAAGGCAGGGATTGGTGCAGGAGCCATGAGAATTGACCCAGCAGAAATACAAGATCGCTTGCAGTGGCATTTTCAATTAAGGTATCCATGAAAAAGAATTCGTTCAAGCAGAATGGGATTGTGTCAATTATCATCAATTAAAGGGCTCTTTCAATTCAAGAGATACGTTATTGAAATTCATTTCTAATGTAGAGCTCTGCTGACCATTCAAATGCAGAAGCCCTCTCGCAGATTCAACTCTACAAAACAATAATAGAGCATTTAGGACAGTATGCAGTCACTCCCCTAAAATAAAAGAATCGAACATGATCATCACAATGGCCAAGAGAATCGCAGATGTGTAGTTGCCTGCCCCTGCCATTCTCGCTCACGCTCACAACAGGCTAAGAAACAAACCCTGTTATCAACACACAGACATCACAATGCCCTACCTTCATAACTACATTGTAAACTAATTTTTGGATCAAGGGTTGAAAATGTTTGAATCGTCTAACATATAATCTAAGGAGTTCACATTATGACACGATGCACATCAGCAAAGTTGTTTTCAAATAATAATGCCTTACGGCTTAAATATATGATAAAAAAATTAGAAAATAATAATGCACAATTTAGGTTATTGAAACATAAATTAAGAAAAGAAAATGATAAAAACAATTATATTACACTGAAAATTAATATATAATTATGATTAATAAATTTAATAAATAATTTTTATATAATATAAATTAAAAAAGAAAAAAGTAGATTTATGGTTTTACTTAATACAACCTCAAAACCATAATAGAAGATTTCCATGTACATACAAAATATTATCAACATAGTTTGATATTAAAGAGATTCTCTAAGCCTCTCACTAAAATAAATATAAATATACGATATAAAAATTAGAAAATAATAATGCACAATTTGGGTTATTAAAACATAAATTAAGAAAGGAAAACGATAAAAACAATTATATTACACTGGAAATTAATATATGATTATGAAATATCATTTGTGACATTTTTGATGAATTTCAACATTATTAACAGGGACAAATTTGATGAGCTCAGATTGGCTCATTAGTAGAGCCTAACATCAAGAGGGTTGAGGAGAATTGAGTTCATGACTTTTCATTAGCATGTTTTTGTTTTTTTTTTTTTTTACAGAAACGGTTGTAGAATATTATTGAAAACTTGGCCTAAATGCCAAAATTCTGTTTACAGAGTGTAGAGCCATAGCCCAAAGTGCCTCACCACTCAGGATGAGAATGGGGCTTATGCTTGACCTCCATATCTTAAAAGATGCTGCTATGAAATCAATTTCATAAATTTTTCCAAGTTTATGGATACAAAGGAACTGATTAAGAAGAAGGCAATAAAACATGACAACTAGTTAATTTAAGGAATAGGTTCCCACGTTTCTTCTCCGTCTCTCATCATGTCTCCAGCAGAAAGAAGGGCTACTTTATTGGCTTCTAGATCCGCGTCCTTGTTATTGATTCTCAACACATGAAAGAAATTCAACTTCTGGAAAGAGTTTCCCAAGTATTTGATTCTAGTAATAAGCCTTGCCAGTCTTAAATCTAGTGGTGAAGAATTTGACACAATAGCATTAATAATGATCTGAGAGTCGCCTAAAACATTTTCTTACCTGATGTTTAAGGCTTTGAGAAGCTTGAGACCTTGAAAAAGAGCCAATGCCTCAGCTTGGTTGTTGGATGAGAGGCCCAAACCCCAGGCGAAGGAGTGAGCCTTTTTTCCATCTGATTTCAAAATGACACCACCTGCACCAACCTTTCCTGGACTTCCCTTTGCTGCCCCATCGAAGAAAAGGGAATGCTTAGATTGATTTTTGATCCAGTCATGAAAATCTGTTTATGTTTCCCTTATTTGCCAAGCTTTGGGAAGGGAAACATTACTTTCAGGTTTTTGAAAATGCAGATCAAGGAAAGAGCCGTAGTCTATGTCTTGCTGACTAAGGCTAGAATCATCTTTTAAATCTCTCAGGCATTCTTTTAACTGGAATTTTATCTTGACTTCTATGGATTTGGGGGTTTGCTCCATATTTCTGAAGATTCTTTTGTTCCGTTCGAGCCAGATCTGCTAGCAAATTATTTTGGGAAGAGAGGACCATGCAGCTTTGATTACCTTATTTGTTGGAGGGGGACCCGGATACCTGTTCAACCATTTTGTGAACAGTGCAGGAGTGGAATTTGGGAGAACGAAATTGGGATTCAAGATGCTCAACAAATCAATCCAGATTTGCAACGAGAATCTGCATTCCAACATCAAATGAATCACGGTTTCTGATTTTTCTTTACACAGGGTGCACCTTGAAGGTTCGTGAAACCCTCTCTTCTGCAAATCTTCTTCTGTCAAAATTTTGTTGTGGCATAATAGCCAACAGAAATGATCAATTTTGGGCCATGAGGGGTAGTTCCATATTCCTTTCCAAGGCTTCGGGTTTAAAGGGACGTGAGGTCTCTCCCTCAGTTTGTCATATCCCATCGCAACGGAGTACCCCCCTGCCTTCGAACCCCATCCTCTCGTGGATTTTTTACTTGCAAATGTGGGCACCATACCATGAAGCTTGTCAAGGAGCGTTCGCCATTCACGTTGTAGCTCGGGTGGCAAATTAATTTGGCTCCAGCTTGCCCAATGAGGACCATGCCAAACAGAAATGTCCCCAGAAATGTCCTCAGACTGTAGGCTCTTTTGAGGAATATTGGAAGGCCTAGGTACTTGAAGAAATGGGAGGAAACAAAGCCCAAACAGTTAGCAATAGAGGAAAGAAAACTGGGCGGAGTGTTCCAACTGTAAATGTGACATTTTCTCTTGTTTAAAATGCTACTAGAGGCCTCATAATAGTCATCCAACACTACTTTGAATCTGGAGGCTGAAAGGACAGAGGCAGCCCCTAGTAACAAGGTGTCATCTGCAAATAGGGTGTGATTAATATTTTTGATCCCTCTTTCTATGCAAAGCCCATTGATCTCCTGATCTTGTAGCTTCTTGCCTGAGAGAAAACTGAGAGCCGAGGCTTGGAGGAAAAAGAGCAGAGGAGAGAGGGGGCACCCCTGCCTAAGACCACTTGTGGCTTTAAAGAAGGCAGCTGCTCTGCCATTCACTAAAGGAGCGATCCAGGGCTCCGAGATGCAAGCCCGAATCCAATTTATAAAGCTCACACAAAAACCAAACTTGCTCAAGAAATTAAGCAGAAAACTATGCCTTACTCGATCAAATGCATTTGCTAAATCAAGTTTGACAACCATACCTCTTTCATTGCAGTGCATGCTGGAGTAGATTGCCTCTTGGACTAATGTAAAGTTGTCCACAATTTTCCTGCCATGAATGAATCCTCCTTGATTCTCTGGGATAATTTTGGGGAGGATGAGCTTCAGTCTATTCGCAATTACTTTGGTAATTAACTTATAACCAATATTGCAGAGGGAGATCAAATGGAATCTATTGAAGGTTCTGGCTACTTTCGCCTTAAGGATGAGGGCAAGAAATGCAAAGTTAGTGCTGCCTCAAATTTTATGACATTATTAGGATTTTTGGACCATTTTGAAGATATCTTTTTCAACTACCGACCAACAGACTTGAAGAAACTTGGCTGAAAATCCGTCCGGTCCTGGAGCCTTGTCGGGATCCATAGCGAAGAGGGCACCTTTGACTTCATTATTGGTGACTTTGGCTTCTAGAATAAGATTCATGCTGTCTGAAATCGAATGAGGAACTACATCAAGCAGATCTGGATGAGGGTTTGGATCCATTTCCTCGCTCTACAGACTTTTGAAATGAGAAAAGGATGCTTTCTTGATGTTTTCAAAGTCCTTGTGAATGACATTCTCTTCCTTGATCTTGGAGATGGAGTTGAAACATTTCCTGGCCTGAGCTTGCTTGTGGAAAAAGGAAGAGTTCCTGTCCCCTACTTTAAGCCAAAGGCTTTGGGACTTTAGCCTCTAGTATTCTTCTTCAGCCAAACAGGCCTTATGGAAATTTTGTTGAAGGTGGGCCTCTTTATCTAAAATCTCTTTGGTTATAACAACATCCTCCACTTGGAGTTGATGGGTTTCTAGAATGTTTTGAATTTTTTTTCTTTCTATTGCTGGGTTGGGCAACAATTTGGTCCAGCGTTTCAGGGCCACTTTCACCCTTGTGAGTTTTTCCTCCCAGACAAAAAAGGGGGAGCCTTTAACAGGCATTCTCCAACTATCCTTGACTAAGAGCATGAAGTCAGGCTCCTTGCCCCAGAGGAGACTGAATCTAAAAGGAATAGGGCTCGGATCAAGATGAGCCTGAAGTTCAAGCTTGATGGGCTTGTGATCCAAGATGCCAATGGAGAGAATATGCATTCTAGGTTCTAATCCTAACAAAAGGAAGGAGCTTTGAATGAAGAATCCGTCCAGTTTGGCTGCAATATGGCTTGGACCTATTCTTTTGTTAGACCAAGTGTACTTACCAGAAACTGGCTTGATGTCCAGTAGTTCCCAATCCTGCATAAGATCCTCCGCCCATTCCCTTTCTGGATCTCGAACAACGCTGCTTCATCTCTTACCTGACGAGAGAAGGGTGAGATTGAGATCACCTGCAATGATGATATTTTCCAAGCTTTCTAGGTCAGCTTGGCTTCTTATAGAATCCCATCAGGCCTTTTTTACCCTAGCATTGACTGGGACATACACGTTGAAGAGATAGAAAATCTCTTTTGTAACTAGGCACTGCATTTGTAAAAGCAACCAATGAGTATTCTAGGTTTCTGAAATTACTGAGAACTTGCTAGCGTTCCAGAGGGTTCCCAACCCTCCCGAGGCCCCACGACTAGAGATTGCTTTTGCTTCACTTCTGTTCCAAAGTTTCTTACTTGCTTGCAGGAAGACTGTGTCTTCCAATTTGGTCTCCTGGACAAGAAGTATGTCAAGGACTTCTATCCTTATTAAACCTCTAATGGCTTCTTCTTTTGCTCTGCTCCCCATACCTCTACAGTTCCAGGAGATGATCTTCATTATTTATGCTTCTGATGGGCTCCCTTGGTGCCTTGGGGCTGATTTCTTGCCATCTTCGGTTTTGAAGCTAACAGCTTCTCAAGAGTTGGCTGGCTACCCTAGAGCTTTTCTTTATACATTTCCTGCTCTCTTTTTTCCCTATCGTCTTGCGGCCTCTTGTGGATATCCTGACCGAGGCTTGAGACTTTCCTATTTCTCCTTGTTCCTCTGAAACTTCTGATTCTTGTTCTTCCTCCTCGACTTCTAATGGGATACCTTTGGAGCTTTCTGTAGCACTTGTTCCCTTGGGAGAAACGGAGGGAGTGCCTTTGTTTGGAGAGACTGGTTTTTGGATCTCGACCTCCTAAGAAACCTCTATTTGCTGGCTTAGAGGGTCAAAATTGTTTTCTTGTCCCTTTTTTGGAGGGGGCTTCTGAGCGTGGGCCTGAAGAGGGGCATTTCCATTGGGGCCTCTGGGATTTTGAGCTTTGTGAGAAGTCTTTTAACACTTTACTTGATTCTAGCCCTCCTCCTTACCTTTCTCTGCCTCAACATTAGACATGCATCCTTTGGAAAAATGGCCGTAGACATGGCATTTCTGGCATTTGGAGGGCAACTGTTCGTAATCAAGTTTGTGCACATGGGACCAGCTGCCAACATTGATTTTAATGACCTCCGGGAGGCCCACCTCTAGATCTACTTCTACGTAGATTCTGGCACAGTCATATTGATCTTTTTTGTTAGCCCAATCTATAAATTTCCCAAGGGCGTTGTCGATGTGCTTCAAGGAGTCCCAGTTCCAACAGTGCACAGGGAGGTTTGGGAGCAAAACCCACATCGGCACCACCGTGGGAACATCAACAGCAGGATCAAAGTCCGGTGTCCATTTGTTAAGATAGACGCCCTGAGGACACATGAAGTAGGGGCCATTCTGGAATATCAGATCCTTATCATCTTTTGAGGAGAACTCGAAGAGGAAGTACCCTCACCCAAGGAAATAAGAGGTAACACTGTGCTTGATCAGAGGAGCCCAGGTCTTTTTAACCCATATCTCAGTAGATTTTGGAAAAAGCCAGAGCCCAGTGAATTGGTCCATGAGGGCACGATCAGCTAAGGACAGAGCTACTTGAATGGGGGTCTCTGGAGGCATAGAAATTTCTAGAATATCTTAAAGCTTCTTCACAAATTTGGCTGCTTCGATTTTTTTCTTCTGAGGCAGGCCAACCAGAAGCTGATTGAAGGAGTCAACAGCCGAAGCAGGAGGGGGGGGGGGGGGGGGGGGGGGGGGAGGAGGCTCCTTGGGTGAGCCCTGCGCCTCCATGAGGGCGAAACCCTAGGGTAGGGCCACTACGACTACGCAGATTAGGTTGCAGACATACCTCACGCGTGTAGCAAAAATTCATTAGCAAGGTTTTTTTAATGACGGGAACTCAACCAATTAAGCTAACCTTCGAGGCTGATTAAGCACAATGATGAAATGATTAGTTATGATTTTATCAAATATTGAATGGTAATGTAGACATATATTTGGCTTAACATGTTTTATCTTAAGATTATGAGGGATTATGTTGAGGTGGTTGCATTTTCCATTTCTTTTTTCGACTCTATAGATCAATCACAACATGAAATGCTAGAAATAGACATTGTTTGTGGGATAGTCTTACTATATTTTTCATTACCACAAAACATATTTTCTATGAGTTTTCAATTTAGGCATGATGTGTTAAAGAGGCTACCTTTTCCTAATGTTGTCTTTATAAGCATGTTAAACTACTAAATCATGATTACTTTGATTAATAATATATTTGCTTATTTCTATTAGATGGATTATGAATTATTTAAGGTTGTATGAGAAATATATATTTTCCATTCTTTTCATAAGTATTAGTGTAATGTTTGATTTATTTATTTATAAGATCTATCATTTGACTATGTGTGTCATGTTATCCTTTATTTCATGTGCAAAGACTTCCTTTACATAAGACTCTATCACTCGATAATATGGGAGTTGGTCATATTGAATCCATCTAATTTATATTAGGAAAACACTTAACCACATTATTTTTCTTTGATTTGATATTTTTATTTGAGTTTAAGTGGCAAATCAGGAACACATTATGGAAGCCCACTTATAACTCGAAGCACATCAATTGTGAAGTGACCACTTGGACCAAACAATACTTTAGGGTGTTCATGCACTATTGCAACTCTCCATAACATGTTTCATCCTTCACCAAAAATTTCTACCATCAACTCCATCTATATTCTCTCATCCATGTAGCTACATGACCTTTCTTAATATAGATCTCGAGCTAGTGTCGATCCATAATTTG
The DNA here is from genome assembly GCA_034641835.2 of Pinus albicaulis. NCBI lineage: Eukaryota > Viridiplantae > Streptophyta > Pinopsida > Pinales > Pinaceae > Pinus > Pinus albicaulis. Next base: position 72,720 of record JAXQQM020072968.1, read on the forward strand.
CACATACTCAACTTCCACTCAATAATCATATACTACACTTGTCTCACCATAACCTAGCCTTCCAACCTTATTTTCACTTATCAAATCCATTTGATATCTCATTGGCCTAGCTCTCAAAGTTGATCTTACACAATCCATCCCAAAGCCACTAAAGTAGTTTTTTCAACTCTTAGGTTCTTAGTAACAATATTTCATTAGGCTCTAAATTGCAGGATTCAAGGTGAATTTTCACACCACTTCTCGTTGCTCCTATAATGAAGATTTTAGTCTCCATACTTCGACCTTGGACACCACCTTTGGTTTAGGCATATTTTCCCTCACTCCATGCTCGCACATGTAGCCTATGTGATTGCAACCTACTACTCCTCCTGCACCATTCTCTCACCTTGGATTTCATAACCCTAAGCACTACCATTACATGTTTGTCTTTATACATACTTTGTGTTAGTTTTTGTAGCATCAGATGGTGTTTTAGTCTCGACAATTGTCAGAGAGGATAAGAAACACTAGGACTCCAGAACCTAGAAAAGGTTTTAGGAAAATCCTCCTAGAAATGCCTTAATTAAGTTAATTAATCAATAAATATTTTTTTCCTAAGTCTAACTTAGGGAAAATGATTAATTAACAACAATTAATTGAGGAAGGTGATATTTCTCTAGAAAATCACACAGATCGACTAGGAAATGATCTCATCCATTGATTATGTTTTAATCTTGGCCATTGGATTCCCTATTAGATATTATAGGAAGAAGTCAATGGGTAGACGAAGGAATACATTGGAGATTGATTTCCTTGGGAATTTTTATTTTTCCAGAAAGTAGCAACATTATTTTGGTAGAGTTTGAGCTAGAGAGGGGACATAGAGATAGAGAGGGGCAAAGATAATGAGTCTGGAGGATTTTTTCTAGTTCTGGAGAGTTAGAAAGAGGATGGAAAATTTTTTCTCCAAAAGGTTGTGCAGAGACAACACAGAGCCTCAAGTGAGTGGTTCGATTTTGCTAAAGGGGGGGACTTTTTCAGTTCCAAATATTTGGAAGATTTTCCAGAGGGATGAAGAAGCATTTTCCCAGTCAGCAGAAGTTTGGACAACTAGATTGGCAACTATTTCAGGCAGTGTGTTTGGAAGGTAGTTCTAGGTGACATAGAGACTGTGCAAACCACTTGGATGGATAACTTTTCAGAGGTCAGACAATGTTAGTATTGCTCAGAGAGAGGGTAAAATACCTCAGTAAATTTTTGCTAGTATTTCTCTTGGGTAGATTCTCCATGTTTATGATATTTATTATACTCAGAATTTCTCATTGCTGCTTAATAATAAAAACCCTCACCCGTTGCACCCATTTTCCCACATTGGGTTTTTTCGGGGACTTTTGTCGAAAAAAAACGATGTTATGTTTTTGTGTGTGTGCTAGTATTTTCTCAGTTTCCAATTTATCTTCCTTAGTATTTTTATTTTTTATGATTGCAACGTGATTAATTCATTGTTTTCATAGAAATAAACTGCACAGTTAATTTATCAGTTAGAAGAATTAATTCCAGTTGCTGTAATAGAATTTCAGTAGTGAAATTTCACACTCTGATGGCACTAGTCAATGCTTCTTTCTCCTATCCAAACCTTACATGGCCAACCTTGTCTTATTCTCCCACCCATTATCCATGTAGAACCAATTGGTTTTGGGAACCATCATGACCATATCTTGGTCTAGTCCACACAAGTTCTCTTGATATTGAAGGTGGTGATTCAGTTTCCCTAGAACTTGGCCCTCATGAAACCTCATGTCACCTTACATTCTGACATTTACCACTAGGATATAGTTTCTACTTTATCCCATACCTAAAACATCCATGACATCGATGACCACCATGATTAGAGTCATGAGAAAAATTCATGGCCACCTTTATCATCACCATCCTAGCCACACAAATTCCTTAGAATTATATCCATGACCATTCACTAACCAATTTTCATGGGTCCTTCTTCACCTCTGATACTACATATACCATTTCCTTGTGTTTGATTCAAACCTTGAGGGTTATCCTTCTCATGTAGTGGCTCCTTCTTGTAGGCAGTTCACAACCACTTTAGTTCATTTTTAGTCCCTTAATATAAATGAAAAAAGTGAGACTTAAGCTTGACTAGCTCATAACCAATTCTCTCATACCAATGTTATTGAAAGAGAGAGAAAAATAAAAACATAATAGAGACATAAAAATAAATCATAATAAATACACTAGAAAAAAAAAATTCATGGTTCACATCATATGGGCTAAATCCACTAAAAAATTGATAGACCCTTTATGTTATTGGAAAACCATTCAAAATATTTATAGTCTCCATACTTGCAACAAACCCAACCCCCTAATGTCATATTAAGTTTGTGGGGCATAATTAGACTTGAAATTCAAAGTTTATTATGATGACAGGGTTATCAAAATTCCTGTTTTCTTCATCACCTCAACTCATATTTCTGATACTACCATCACCTTCTTGTCATATAGAGTTTCCAACGATATAAATTTCATCTCATTCTAAACTCCGGGCACAAAGTTATTCCCACTTGAAATTTTACCCCCTTTATACCACATTAGCACTATACAATCAATGTGGATGACACATGGTGGTCCTTGGCCATATGCCATTCCCACGTTAGTCCACATCCATTGCCAAATTGTCTTATTAGAGCCTCACCATATCAGGAATTTTATAAAATTACACATCCATAAATATTCCAGTGTTCTTGCATGTCGATATATTGGTGGCCTACTCAATGTGCCACCTCATGCTTCTAACATCCAATTGTATCCCATCATGTAGCTAAATTTGACATGCTTGATAGGTGGCACCTTTGACATGTATACTGAGAAATTGGGATATCAGATATTTTTGAAAGCATAATCCCTCACAAAGTCTCGATATGTGAATTTGATATCTCAGCCTACCATACAATCATCACCTAACACATGGAAGATGTTGACGTGTCCTCTAAAACATGGAACTTGTTGATGTGTATCATGTGTCACTCGTATTCATATAGTTGGCATACCAAAAATGAAAAATTTGGGTGACACATTGTACATATGGCATAGCCACATCATCATTTATGAAATTATCATTACATCCCTCCCCAATATTTCCTGATACTTCAATATCTGAGGTTGTCTATTGACACACCCTATTAGAAAGATGTTTGTTGTTAAGAGTCATCTGTTTACTAGAGCCACACCATATTGGAGAAATCCCAAAGGATTTTATTTTAACTCTTTCAAGGCCTATTATTATCATAACCCCCTCCTCCTTTGAGGATCTTGGTAATGGCTCCCATCAGGTCATGTGACGAGAGGCTAGGTTTGAGGCTTCCAAAAATCCAAATTTCAAATAATGCCAAAGGATTTTCTTCCCAATAGCTTCTAATATTTTCAAGCTTTTCACCCCCTTCCAAATTCAAAAATATTCCCTACCTTTAATGAGGTAGCTCAAAGCCTCCTCATCTCAATTTCTTATACTACAAGGAGGCCCACATCCTAGCTTACCTCCATAAATAGAAGGATCCTAAAGCTACCATCCTCATATAGGTTTCTCTTCACCATCATGGTCTACATAGTGAGGCTCGATGATCTGAAAATGGAACTATTTGTAAATGCTATGCAAAGCATCCATTTCCATTTAATTTAGTGTGCAAAGTGTTCTCCATGACTTGCAGGTTAAACAAAGTAGTTTTGGTAATGTTTATGAGTTTTATGTGTGAGGATTTGTTAATTAAATTTATTGTTTAACATATAACAACAGAAATACTCAGCAAGTAAAATTCACCATAGCATAACACAACAAAATGTTGAGGCATTTCACCCCTCCTGGGCTACATCTGCCAGTCCAAGGCTCCCTAATGGCATGTCCTTGTTTTATTAATTTGCTCAAAATGCTTACAGAGTGAAAAATATGCCTAAACAGGAAAAGAAAGCTATGAATTTGACTTCAGAAGATAGAAATAAGCTAAAAATGGCTTTTGTTTCACCTCAAACAGTGAAGTACAACCTAATACAGCTCCATCACCCTAATGGCCCTGATGGCTCTTTCCTCTTACCTGAAAAAAATATGGATGAAGAACACCTATTTTTTCTCTAAAACCTGTCCCAAACTCTCCAGAATGCTCAAGAAACCCAAAATTGACTAAAATTTCATCTCATTAGGTCGAAAATTGAGAAAGTTATGACCCAAACAAGATTTTGCCCAGTGGCACTAGAAAACCTCCTCCAAAATTGGAGGAACTCTAGTTAAACACCAAAAAAGGGGAATTGCTCCAACTGGCAGAACTACATGCTATTTTAGGGGTAGAATTTAATGCTAACTATCAGTTTAAGTTGTGTTCACATGCGAAAACTTTGGAAAACTGTTTATTGGCGGATAAGTTCAAACCCCGCTCCCTCAATCATAGCTTGCAGGTCACATGGGAAAAGGGGCTAGCACCAAGGTGCTTAAGCCTGTTCTCCACCGATTGTCAATGGGGCTTAACCCTTGGTTCCTAACGGTGATCACATGGCATCAGGCTTAAGCCCTGAGGGCTTAACCACCTTTCTTTGCCCGTTCACAATGCACGACCCGACTCTAGTTCACGAGTGCCTGACTGCACATTTACCCACGACTCGACTGGTCGTTTAACTATTGCCTAACTCACCTCCGTTTAAGATCTTGTGCTTGTGTCATGTTGGTCGGGTTGACCCTGCCCAAGGAGTTGGGTTGAGGGTTCGACCCTCATGCCCTCCAACCTTTTCAAAGCATCTTTTCAACCAATGGCCTGGGGCCACGTGGAAGCCTCCAGGCAAGCCACATGGCACCCTCTGATAGGCCTGTATAAACTTAATAAAATTGAAATTTTTCCATAATAATTGTTTTTTACCAATTGACAAAATCATAGTAAAAAAGTCCTGTTTTGGAGGTCACTAGACGAATTCAAACCTTAGTAACTTTCACATATGACATCGGATTTGAGTCCCATTCACGGCACTAGAATCACAACAATGAGGCCTTTCTAGTCGTTTATATTGCAACCAATTCTGAGCACTTCCATTTTTGAGGATTTTTTCATCTTGGACATGATCTCCTAATCACACCTCCCCAATGGGAAGCTTTTGGACCCCAAAAGCTCTCTGAATTATAGAAATTGAAGATGAGGAGACTGATTCTCCACTCTTCCAACCTTGAACCACTGAAATCTCCCTGATTTCATCACATTGAGCTTCTCATAAAAAGATAAATTCTTCCTTGAATCTGTCGACCGACTATTGCTAACCTTGACTGTGTCATGCTGCAAATTTTTGAAATTTGTAGAATAGAAACTAAAATTTGCAGAAAACCTACTACTCCTACAATGGTCTACCTTCAAAGGAAACTGGAAATAAGATTGACCTTGCCAACTGTCCTTATGGTGATTTTTTTCCAAATGAGCCATGTAATTGTGTTGATTCCTGACCAAGTTTTCTTGCCATAGCAACCTTCCATTGTGAAACCAGCATTGATCCATGCTGAACTTTGTGTCCTCTTTGCTTGCATGCTTTTCCCTTTCTTGGATTCTTGCACCACTTTGCACTGACACTTTTTTATTTGCACCGATCGACACCAAAGACACCTTGTGCAACATCTTGTCATCTTCTTCCAAAGACGACCTGCTTTTAGACTGAAACATTTCATCATTTACATCAACAATAACATGAAAAGGATTATATACAAATTTTTTTTTCTTAATCATCAACAAAGTCAAATTTTGACTTGCATTGACAAGCCTTTTCAACCGCCCTACATTCACTAAAGAAGATTCTAGCTTCTTCCGATGTGCTCTCACAACAAACTCCTTGCCATCCTTGAATAGGTGATACTTATTCTCATGGCGACAGAAGATCACTTTTCTGTCATATAAGTACGGACTACCCAACACCACACCTGTAATGTCAAGAGGTACCACATCTAATTCAACCAAGTCAACATAATGAGCTGTGATGGTGAAGCGCAACATGCACTTCCTTGAAACTTGTAAATTAACATCCTTGAAAATCCATCCAAGTGTATATGGCTTTGGATGTGGAATGGTTTCAAGTTTCAGCTTCTTGACTAAGTCTTCTGAGAAGAGGTTTGCTTGAGACCCACTGTCAAATAATATGTCTATCTTTGTGTGTTTGGAAATTATCCTCACATGAAACAACTCTATCCTCCTCTTTGCATTTGGAACTTCTATGTGACAGTTTAAAGTGCTAGAACTGTGATTTGTTTCCTTTGCAATCTCTGTTATAGCATCATTTCTCACCTTGACATGATTCATGATTGCTACATGGCTTTATGGGCACCCATTCCTACAGACTTGGACAAATTCACTTAAAAACAGTGGAAAATCCTTCATACGCGACTATGCTCGTGTTTTTCTGCGTGTATACGCGAGTACAGCTAGACTTTTCCGCGTATGCCATTTTAATGATTAAAAAATATATAAAAATCCCTAATTTCGCGCTGGGTTGATGGTTACTCGGGTAGTTCAACCACCCCAGCCCGTGGCCAACTGTTTCCAACTGCTGAAACTACTTGGAGGGACTATAAAAAGACCTCATATGTATGGCCTAAGGGAGAGAGAGAATTATTATTATTATACTCCGTTGGTTCCCTATCCAAGTCTGATTCCCCGTGCCTCCTGCACTTTCCCAGTTCATTTCAGGAAACCCTTGTTTCCTTGAGATACACATCCCTTTATATGTTATCTCGCATGCACTCATTTGGAAGGAGTCTTAGCGAGGCAAGGGCTGGACGGATCCGGACGACGGTCTGCGAAGGCCTTGGAAGGATCAGGTGATCTCTCCACTTACTTTTGTACGTACTATTTTTATAATACAGAAGTATCATGCTGTTCCCGAAATAAACGTGTTAGTGTATGCTTTAATGTATAAAGAATATTTGTTATACAAGCATTCATGATGATTTATTCAATGTTTTATATGAATCTCACTAACATATAGAGTAGAAATATACTGTACAACTTGTCCTTTGTGCTGGTTTCTTCTTGTATTTCAGGTGAAAGAGGAAGGACGGTTGCAGTGAGTTTGAACTCCACGTGGATCTACTTCAAACGTAGGACCAACGGGTAAACCTCTCATTCTACTCGATTTCGTTTTTATGAATGTGCATGATCGTGTGAGTCTCTGTTAAGTAGTACGCCCCTGCTCTGTGGAGGTTGAATCCCAACCAACCTCTAGGGTGTTAAATCCCCGAAATAGAACTGGCGACTCCGCTGGGGATCACATTTTTGTGATTCTCCTGTTGGGTTGTTTCAGCTGTTTGGTAGGATACCAACAGTTTTTTCTGTCTTTTACAGTCCAGTTTGCTTTCTTGCAGTCAGTCTGAAGCTTTTATACCTTTCCCAGGCTTGTACTTTTATTTTTCATTATCTTTCTTTGTATACGCAGTTTTTCTTGCACACAGCCGCGTATACCCGCGAGTTTGTGTAGAAGGAACCGCGTATACGCGGGTCTCCCTCAACACAGACGCGTATACACGCCTGTTGCATAACTGCAAGGTCGCGTATACCTAGGCTGAATTTGAAATTTCAAGATTCTCGTGTTTTTGGTCTTTTCTGGCTGTGGAGGCCTGTGTCTGCAGAGTCTCTGTACTTACTGGAGTGTGACAGAAGTGGTTTTAAGTCTTGGTTCTCTTTCGTTTGTCTGAAAACTGATCTTTTTGGCGAAGTGTTCTTGTTGGTGCTAGCACTCCTGGATTGAGTTCCAAGATCGCTTTCTGAGCGTTCTTGGCTGTTCTGTTTTACCAGAACAGAGAGCTTTTGCTCATTGACTCGCTCCTGTCTTTGTGTTGTGCTTTGCATTGCGTTCTTTGCTTTGTTTTCGATTGGTTTTCTTGAGTTTCATAAGCTAGGGTTTTGTTGCATTTTTCGAAGATCTTTTCTTGTTTCTTTGGAGTTTTGTGTTGCAACGAATTTGCACTATTTCTCTTGGCCGTTTGATTGAGTTTTTAGTCTTCCGTTGCCCTTATTGATCTTGCTATCATTAGTTTTATAAGGTTTGGGGGCATAGTTGGAGTTTATGCTTCAAATTCGGTCTCGTTTTGGCTTGGATTGGGATAGTTGTTCTTGGTTTTCTTGAAGCTCTTGATTTATAAAACTGAAAAGCCCAAAAACATTTGTTTTGCTTTTTGTTTTTGCATATCAAAAACTCAAAAAACATTGTTTCTTGTTTTTGTTTTTGTTGTTGCCTTTTTCATTTTCGTTTGGCTTCATCTTTTGGGACTTTAGTGAAGTTTCTTGCTTCTAGTTTCCCGCTTGATTGTGAAGGGAGGTTGTCTTTTGATTTCTTCTTCTTCTTGTTGAGTATTTTGGTGTCTTATATTAAGAGTTCTTGTTTGCAAGAATTAGCTTTCTGGATATCAAAAGATTAGTTGAAACTGAAGGAGCCTTTTGGGAAATTTCACCTTGTTTCAAGGGACTTTCTGCATCTTAGAATTTACATGCTAGTGGTCATTTGCATTAGGTGCATCAATCATTTAGTTAGCTTCTTAATTTTTGTGCGTGTGAGTTTGTAATTCGAAAAGAAAAATACATTTTTAGCCTCGTAGAACTTACATAGAAATTGCTCTTCATCGAAAGACTAAGAATTGCATGTGCATGTAGTCAGGTTTTTATTAATTTCTTTTGCGTCAGAACATCATTGGTTTCAACTCCATATCCTTGTGACTTAATACAACAGCCCTTAAAATAAGCGATTAAATCTAAAATCAACTAGCAAGTTTTATTTAGTGTCAATCACCAACTAGCTAAGTTGTAGGGCCTTGGAATAGGAGAGAGGAGAGTTAACTCTCCAAGGCCGCTCAAACAGACATAGAAGTTTACTAATTGAGCGAAATCCAACTCCGTGAGGTGGACTGGGAAAGCTCTCATCCGAGAGTCAAGCGCGAGGGGAAGTGAAGGTTAAGAAGAGGGATACCCCCCTCCGATTAGCTGAATCTGACCTCAAGACCGTTCCGCCCAGCTTCTGATACGGATTGGTGTCCATAGTTGTCGTTCCTAGGTTCCACACAGGTGACTGCGGGGGGGAATACCCGTGGTACCTGAGGCAGACGTCGCATCACTTTCAGCAGTACTTCTGGGGGGTGCCCTTGCGAAGCTTGGGTGCTTGAGTCGGCAAAGGCCGCTAGGAGGTCGGCGTAATCGTTTATGTTACCTCGCTAGTTGTTCGGGCCCCAATCATCCTGCATCGTCGAAGGTCTCATACTTCTCTTTCTCGTATTTTGGTGTCCTGGCCCTCATCAACGGAAAGCGAAAATACTTCGAGGTCGTTTCGTCTTTTTCGTTTCTCAGGGTTTTGATTTTAGTGAGTGCTCTTTGCTCCTAGCTTGCCTAGCTTTTCACTTTTCTTGAGTCTAATATAATAAATTTGTAAAAGTGGCCGATCAAGCGCCTCGACGTTCGAGGAGAGTCCGGGGGTTATCTCCCGAGAGTGCAGAGCCTTCTTCGAGAAGGCGTAGGAGCGATCTAGCAGGTGGTTTTCACCCTGTAGAGTCTGACACTGTGGAGAGAGATCCTCCACTAAGGTCTGAAGGTTTCGTTGCCGATTCCGGTGTCGGTTCCGAGAGGAGCGTTTCGCTCACCTCGAGGGTATTGTTTCCTCAGGAGGAAGATTTTCAGATAGAAGATATACCTGAGCCTGCAGCTACAGGTCCATCTCCTCTTCCTCTTGATCATCCGTTTGTTATAGAGTACATCGGACCGGAGTCCGAGAGACCGCCGGATCTTCCTTATCTTTCTTATCTTTCGATGGCCACGACTGGGAACGCGGCTTCTACCGTGAGTGCTGCGGGCATTCAGACCCCTGCTTCTGTCGAGGCAGGGGGCACTCTTGCTCTATCTTCGAGTGCTTCTAGCACTGCTATGTTTGGCTCTGGGTTCACCCAAGCATATGCTTCTCAACCTGGTCCCTTCGTTTCAGGGATGTCCACTGTCAAAATCTCCTTCCTTTGTCACGGTGAAAACGTCGGACGAGCCATGTTCAAAACGTCTGGGTGATCGCACTTTCTTCGTGGTTTCCCTTGGGACCGGGGCATGTCCCTAGTCCCAATCCTTCTTAGGTCGTTTCCTTTACGTCCTGCATCCAAAGCCTAATCCTTGGGCTCAGGGGCCAAGTTCGACTGCTTTTATGGGGTGGAATCCTATGTTTGCAACGTCGGGGGCAGGGAATCAGTTCATCGCGAGTCATCCAGGGAATGCTTCTTTCCCCGCATCGAGTGCTTATCAGTATTTTTCTCCTCTCTCTAATGCGTGGAACCCCTATCAGGGGCTTTCCTCTTCAGTCAATACTTCAGCGGGGGGAACTAGCCTGGGTTATGGTAACTCGGCGTGGGGAGGAGGTTCTTCTCCGTTTTCTACGGGTCCTTTCTGGCAGCCTGGTGCCTCATCAAATCCAGGCTATTATTTTCAGAATGTGGGAAATCCATCCCATCAAGGATGGAATTCTCAGGCTCCGCCGCGATTACCATTTCTGGCAACGTTAAACTTGCCAGACTTGGTGAAGTTAACTAATGACCCGATTCGATATAGTCCGGGTTGGCCTCCGGTTCCAACCAAACTTCCTTCAGATATTCCTAAGTTTGAAGGTAAGAATGGTGAAGATCCGGCAGACCACGTCACCACATTCCACTTATGGTGTTCATCCAACTCTCTGATCGACGATTCGATTAGATTGAGATTATTTCAGCGCACCTTAACTGGAAACGCCGCGAAGTGGTATATAGAGCTTACTGGGGGCAGTTTCGCCACATTTGGAGAACTCGCTGTCACTTTTCTTAACCATTTCCAGTTGCCTGTCAGATATGAGGCTGGGACCGAACTCCTGGCTAATTTTAAGCAGGATGAGGCAACTCACATTTCCGATCATATTCAGGAATGGAGGAGAAGGAAGAGGCTAATTAAAGCCCATATTCCAGGTGAGTTCCTTCTCGAGTGGTTTTTGAAATCGCTTCAGTCAGATATTTCAAAGGATGTATCCATGTCAGGGGTATATTCCGAGGATCAGGCCATCTTTAGGGCCCAGCAGTTAGAGTTGATCTATTCTCAGTCTGGCATGCTTTACAAGTATTTGCCTAATGCTCCTCGCTCCAAATTGGATCTATCGAAACCTAAACCTGGTCCGCATGGTGACGGACTTGTCGGATCGGTCAGTAGTAGTGCAGCCAGCCTGCTTTCTCAATTGCAGCAGTTGTCTTTACAATCTGCTTCTTCTGGTCAGGCTGTGCCTGCTGATTCTTCACCTTCCCAGTCTTTGTCCATTAATGCCGTCCAATCTTCTGAACCCAAAGGAAATCAACAGTCCGATGGGAAGAAGAAGGGACGTAATAACAAGAAGAAGGGCAAGAATGGGAAGGGCAATGCAAATAAGACCAACGAGTGTGTTGGTGAAGGGCAAAAGGAGAAAAAGAAAGTTAAGTTTCCGTGCAAGCTTTGTGCTGGAGACCATCTCACGCATCTTTGCCCAAAAATTCAGGATGCTCAGCGCCTGTTATCTTAGCAAGGTTCTTCTAGTTCCCAGGCTGTGCTAACAAACCCTTTTCCCCAAGGGCAGCAATTAATTGCTGGCGCGAATCAAAATCCTGGGGCTTCCTCTGGAGGTCCTCAGGAAGGGGAAATTCCATCGAATATCTTTATGATGAGTGCCCACGTGGATGTCGCTACGAGATCCCGTGATTATGGCGGAGAGGAATCTTCGAAAGCTAAGGAAGTTCCTGATGCTACTGAGCCGCTTCATATCACGAAGCCAACCGTCGAGTCTATGCCTCGGATGCCAAAAGCATCTTCTAAGAGGTCAACGATTAATCCAAACATGAGGGCTGCCCAGAACTACTCGATTGTGGAAGATCTGGCGCAGAGTCCTTGTGCTATGTCAGCTTTAGAGGTACTCCAGTCTTGTCCGGCTCAGCGCAGTGCTTTGCTCACTGCCATTGGAGCTATAGATCCGAAAAATTCTCTTCTGATTACCTGTGATATGAAGAATTTTAAGAAGAGACTTCCTCATCATATGGCCTTCCATATTAAATCATCGTACCGGAAGACTAATATCTTTCGCACGGTCGTTGATGAGGGTGCTTCTACTCGCGTGATGTCTCTCGCATGCTGGAAGACACTAGGATCTCCCAAAGCTGTTCCATCTAGCACTATTCTTACTGCATTCGATGGCCATTCTCATAGGCCCCATGGTATTGTCCCGGCTTTGCCCATCTGTGTTGGGGGCAAAATCGTTAACATAGAGGTTGAGGTAGTAGATGCAGCCTTGGACTACAACCTTCTGTTGGGGAGGAACTGGATATATGATATGGATGCCATTGCATCTTCACTATTTCGGATAGTATGTTTCCCCCACGAGGGGAGGATAGTTACGGTGGATCAACTGGACTGTCCTCCTGTAGACCTGGATGCGCCTCCTGACTCATCTGTCCCTAAGTTGGACAATACTAAGGAACCTATCGAGAATCTGGGAGTTGGAATGTATTCTTCCCTGATGGGATCTTTTGATCTTCCTCCTCCCAAGGTGTCTATCAATGCTATTTCATCCTCCAAGGCTCCCCTTCGAAGAGAGTTCTTTCGAACTCATTATTTTTCGAACCCTTGGACCTTACCTTCCCCAACTGCCACTTTGGAGGAAGGGCAAGTTTGTGGAATGGCATTCCCGATTTCTGCAGCTGAGATTGCATATCAGTCTGTTGTTGACACTGCAGAGTCTGATCCAGCTCCTCTTTCGCCGGAAGAGTTGGATGGTGATGTGGCTCCGGCTTGGACGCTTACTTCTTCTTCTGCCCAGGATTGTCTAGATACCACTCTTCCATCCGAAGAGGCCATCCTGGAAGCAATGACAGGTATAGAGAGACCGTGGGATGACTTGCATCATCGGTCTTACTTCCTACCTGACTTGAGCGAAGTCGAAGCTAGTTTTCCAAGTCCTCAGTCTCCTGGACCTGTTCACCCAGTCTTGAGCCCCTTAGCACCAGCACAGGTTTATGCTGAAGGGAACATGGCTGTGATCTCTCCGACTATCCCGATGAACATCTCCAGGAATCCCAACATTATCGAGAACGTTTTCATTGGAGCTGAATGTTCCCGTGAAGAAGTTCAAATCTATACCGAACTCTTCAAAGAGTATAGGGATGTTTTTGCTTGGTCTTATGAGGAAATGCCTGGCATAGACCCATCTATCGTCCAGCATGAGATCAAGACGTATGAAAACGCTAAGCCGATCAGGCAAAAACTTCGTCCGGTTAATCCTAGGAAGGCAGCAGCTATCAAAGCTGAAGTTGAAAAGCTGCTTAAGGCGGGATTCATTTTCCCAGTTCCTCTGACTGAATGGGTTTCAAACCCCGTTCCCGTTGATAAAAAGCAAGGAACAATTCGAGTGTGCATCGATTTCAGAGACCTGAATAAGGCGTGTCCTAAAGACAATTACCCCACACCGTTCATTGATCAGATCATTGACGAGTGTGCCGGTAATGAGATTTTCTCCTTCATGGATGGTTTCTCTGGTTATAATCAAATTACTATCCGTCCAGAAGATCAACATAAGACCGCATTTATTTGTCCCTGGGGTACGTTTGCATATAAGAAAATGCCTTTTGGTCTAAAAAATGCTGGAGCTACTTTTCAGCGGGCCATGTCTTACGCCTTCCACGACATCAAGAAAATTATAAAGGCATACTTAGATGATCTAGCTGCTCGTTCTCGAAAGAGGATGGATCATCCAGGACACCTCCGGCAAATATTTGAGAGATGTCGTTTTTATAAAATTCGTTTGAATCCGAACAAGTGCGTTTTCGCGGTAACATCCGGTCGGCTATTGGGATTTATCGTGTCTAGTGAAGGGATAAGGGTAGATCCCTTCAAGGTTGAGGCAATACCTCGGTTGCCTCCCCCGTCTTCAATCCGTCAACTTCAAAGTCTCCAAGGGAAGTCTAACTTTCTTCGGAGGTTTATCGTTAACTATGCTGAGATTACAAAGGGATATATGAGACTGTTGAAGAAAGGAGTCCCATTTCTTTGGGACGACTATGCTCAACGCTCATTCGATGCCTTGAAAAAGGCATTGACCTCTGCTCCTTTACTGAGTCCACCCGATTATAGCAGAGATTTTCTTTTGTATCTGGCTACAGCAGAATCTACCATTGGTATGGTTCTGGTTCAGGAGGATGATGCTCTGGCTGAGCATGTTATTTACTACCTTAGTCGAGGACTGGTAGGACCTGAACCGCGATACACCCCGATAGAAAAATTAGCCTTAGCAGCAGTTCATGCTGTGCAGCGACTCCGGCATTATATTATTCTTCGCAAAACTTATGTCTTGGCAGCTGCCAATCCATTTCAGTTTGTCCTCAGTAGGCGAGTGATTGGGGGCAAATATAATAGATGGATCGTGATTTTACAAGAATTTGATCTAGAGTTCATGTTTGCCAAATCCAAGAAGTCATTAGTTTTTGCGGAATTGATCTCCGAGTTGCCTTGTGGAGAGGCGATGATCTATGATGAGTCCTTTCCGGACGAACACTTGTTTCTGATCTCTCCACAAGATCCTTGGTATGGGGACATCATTGTATATCTCCAGACTGCGAAGTTTCCCTCTTCTTTTTCGAAAGATGAGCGTCGTAAGCCGCGTCACTTAGCTAAAAGTTATCTGATTATTGGTGATGCTTTGTACCGTCGAGGGGTTGATTCAATCCTAAGACGCTGCTTAACTTTCGAAGAAGCTGAGGCCGTGCTCAATGATTCTCACGGTGGAGCTTGTGGGGGTCATTTATCAGGGCTTGCTACAGCCCAAAAGATTTTGCGTGTTGGCTACTTCTGGCCCTCGATTTTCAAAGATTGTATTGAATCGGTCAAGAAGTGTCATCCTTGTCAAGTGTATACTCGAAAAATGCGCGCTCATCCAGCTCCGCTTTTTCCAGTCGTTACTGTCGGACCCTTCACAAAGTGGGGTATGGATTATACTACTTGTAACCCGCCTTCAGCAAAAGGTCACAAGTACATTATCGTAGCAGTAGACTACTTTACGAAGTGGGTCGAAGCTATGCCTACTTTTGGGAACGATGGTGAGACTGCAGCTCTTTTCTTCTTCAACCAAGTCATCGCTCGTTTCGGTATACCTAGAGAGATTGTCACCGACCATGGTAGTCACTTTCAGAACAGTATGATGGCTGAGTTGGCTCTTAAATTGGGTTTCCGGCAAGAGCATTCATCTCCATATTATCCTCAGGCCAATGGGCAAGTGGAAGCCGTGAATAAATCCTTGAAGACAATTCTTCAAAGGACAATTGATAAAGCTAGATCCAACTGGCATATTATGCTATATCCCGTACTCGGGCATACAGACGCGTTTAAACTGTGAATCGGCTTTACTCCGTTCAGTTAGTCCACGGGTGGAATCCGTATTTCCCATTGGAATGCGAGATTCCTTCCCTTAAACTCGTCGTTGAGCTTCTTCCGACACTTCTAGTCTGCAGTGGCTTCTTCATCCGGAAAATCTTCGATGAGTACCGCGAATATTCGCTTGCGCTGAACGAAGCGCATAAAACTGAGTCAAAGTCCAGTACGATAAGGCGGTTAAGCCTAGGGTCTTTTCCGAAGGTGACCTCGTTTTGGTCTATGCCCAAGAAAAGGATGCCTTGGGGGCAGGAAAGTTTAAATCGATGTGGTATGGCCCCTATATCATCAAAAAGGTCCTTAAGAAAGGAGCGTATACCTTGGTTGATTTCGAAGGAAATGAGTTGTCGGAGCCCCGAAATGGGCTCTATCTGAAGAAGTATTATGCCTAGGCTTTGCCCCGGCATTTTGCTTTATATATAGTAGTTTTTGTCTTGTACATATCTGTTTGATTTTCGATTTTTTGATGGGATGGTGATGTTTTTGATCTGCTTTGGCAGGTTGTGTTGATGTCATGAGTCATTATGGTTTCGCCGATGGTGCTAGTAGACACACCCGGAACTTAGCTTCCGCGGCTTGGGTGCTTCATTATCCTTCCGGTCAGCTGTTGGTATCAAGAGGGGTCCGCATTGGTCCTGCTTCCAATAACGTAGCAGAATACACTGCAGTCATTCATCTACTCTCGGAGGCAATATCTTTGGGTGTTGATTCGTTGGTAGTTTTCTTGGACTCCAAGCTGGTGGTGTCGCAGTTGAACAACACTTATCGGGTACGAGATCCATTTTTATTACGATTGTTCTTGAGGGTACGTTTGTTACAAAGGTCATTTCAATTTTTAACATTCATTCATATTCCTCGAGCTGACAATTGGTTTGCCGACTCATTGGCTAATCAAGCTTTAGATTGGCATATTAATCATTCAATACAATAAAATCTAATCATCAAAAACATCATACATTTGATACATTTATCACATCACATCAAAATATCGCCGTATATATATCATCAGTATGTCAAAAAACTTTACAAAATTTTGGATCCATCAATGCCGTACAAAACTTGGGCTTATGCCCCATCATGTTCAGTCTCAAAAAATATACAGTCATCCAATATGAAAATCTGTCTAATCCTGAGGACCCTGCCCAACGTTCCTATAGAACATCACTGCAGTGGCCACACGGCGGAACAATCTAACCCAGTCCCGGGGTACTCCTACAACCCGTCTCTGGACGGCTTCTGGCAAGTCCTCCACAGCAGCCAGAGGGATTTGGCGGGTTAGTCCCTCCAAGTTTCTCTGCACGGCCTGGAGTGTCCTGTCAGAATCCGCTGTCTCTGCCTCACCTCTGCGGCGTTTGTGACATGCTAGGCCCTCAGGACGAACTGGTCCAACATCTGAAACATGATCATTTTTCATTTGTCAGTCATTATGAATCCAATCCAAAAACATGTTTGTTTTTCATACATAATTGAAAAATCCAAAAAAAAATCATATAAGTTAAAATTTTTGAAAAAAAACTTACCGACTGCTCCCCATGCTGCACCGGGTGGAAGTACTAGATCTGGATCTCCTCGGAAATCCATCCCGGCATAGGGGTAGTCATCTACCGCGATGATCTGTTCTCTCCACCATAAGAAGAACTCATCGTCCCAGGTAGTTCGGGGTACCTCGCTGCCCCCCAGTCTCTTCATCATGTCTGCCCAACGGGCAATTCTTGGGTCCCGAGGGCTGCTGATAGTTGAGATGACTTTGGGTCTCAAAGCCGGAACTCTCTCGAAGAAGAATGTAGTCAAAATGGTTCCATAGCCAAAGTGTTTTGTATGTGTTTTGCGAATGGAGGTCAGTTGTTCAGTAGCAGGGCAGTGCACCAATCATACACATGAATTAAGCACTCTACAGCTATGCTCATGTGCGCCCTGGACGCCTGATGCAGTGAGGCAGATCCTGCCACTCTGCCGATGGTGACCAGGAGGATCTTCATGTGCAAGTCCCTGATATCTCTGATTGCAATCTGTGTGCCTACTTTTTTGGAATCTTCTATGCAATAGAGTTGGACATAGTCCTCCACGTTTAACCCTCCCAGGGGCTTTCCGTGCAAATCCACTGGGTCTCCCCTTCTGGAGAGTCCAGTGATGAAGTATATATCTTCCACCTCTATGCGTAGTGGCATTTGATCAATGATGAAACAATCCTGATCCGGTTCCCAATAATTTACCAGCATTTCAAGCAATCTCACATTACTTTTCATATTGGGCATTTTGAAAATTTGAATAATCCACAGTTTCGGAGGACATTTTGTGCTGCGCGATCTTCCATGACCTCTTGGTCTATTGCACTATGCTCGCGTTCCCTCCATGAAATTGTCATCCTGAAAAAATTCATTAAAATTTGCATTAGAAACTCATTTTTGAAATTCGTACTTGCGCATACGCTAGTTTCGCTGTGCACAGTCGCGTATACATGCGACTTTCCTTCTTTGAACCCGCGTATGCGCAGATACGCGTTTTTTAATAAGGGTTTCCAGGTAAAAATCCACTTAATTTTAAATTTTAAACGGACAAAATGAATCAACAGGATGAATAAGGATCCTACCTGAAGTTTCGCTGAATTCCGACGGTCGGTTGTTGCTGATTTGACGAAACAAGTTTTTTAGCTCCAGAGCTCTTTTCCAAATCAGCTATGCAATAATGAACCAATTGAGAGGTAATTTGTGTATTTATGGCTAAAAAATTGAAAATTTTCGCAAAAAATTTCCTTGTGCTTATTTTTTCGATCTGTCTTATGCTGTATAACTCGATTGCTTGGAAGTGCCCAGTTTGGTATATTTCAGGTACATTTTGACATTTTCGAGATTTTTCCTGGTTTCTGGCCCATGTGTTCAGACTCTTCATGGCAGGTATATGATCTTCACTGGCATATAGGTTAGGGAATCACTTTCCGTTGCATCTTGCATTCTAGCCTCCATACTGATCACTTGCCTTAGGGTCGATCCCATCAGGTCATGAGTATTATACCCATTTCACTCGCCGATTTTTAAATTATGACTTGATGGTAGAGCCTTCCTTTACATGGGCTTCCTAGTTAGTTCCTCGCTATCACTTGTTGCCCATGCTGCTTTTTATGTAGGCTCGGGAGTCCTCTTTAGTCCCGCCATGTCTTTCGTGTTGAAGCTTCATTCTTCTCCTTCATCACTTATCTTTTTCTGGCTTATACCCTAGAGGCTCCCCGGTGTCGTTAAGTTGTATTACTGCATTGCATATTGGCTGCTTGTTTATCCTGGCCTTTAGCCGGCTTCATTTGGACTCGATGTTTAAGCCAACTTTTGACCTTGACTTTCTGTACAAGTTAACCATCGCATGCACTTAGCTATCACGACTTGACACCTTTGTACCCATGGATGGAACGTTCCTCTGAGTATCACTGACCAGTTTTCGCCACCTTGCATTGAGCATAGGATTGTTCCAAACCCCGGAACTAGTGCATCTGCTTTTTTCGATACTCGTTCTATCCATTGTATCATAGCATTCTTTTATTCTTTTTCGGGCTTATTATGAAAAAGACAAAAAAATTAAATATAACAAAAAGAGCGGGAACGGGATGTATCTTCGTTATTTCGATGGCAGTACAGAGTCAGTTTTGTCACCCTTGAACAAAGCACATATACTTATATATATTTCCTTCATTTGGGATGGTTCTAGTTTGACCTAGGTTCAACCTTTACCATGTTTCACTTGTCAGTTCTCCCCCGGTCGGTTATCTCTTCCGATCATATGGAGAGTTTGTTTTGCCTCCTGCAAGACAGACTTATACAGTGTCACTTTTTACTGCCATGGTCATCACAGAGTCGTGCTTTTGTTCAAGGGAAGTCTAGCCCGAGTCGGCCATTCTGCGGTGTCTCTTGACTCATTATTCAGTCGGCCTTCCCGGTCTTGTCAGTATCATGTTCTATCACATCAGATGTTTTGGTCTTCTGCTCGTGCTGGTTTGAGAAGGTCCCCATTGACTTCTTGTCGGCGGGTTTGTCTCTTATTGACTACGACACATTGCTCTGAGAGCAAACCTAGAGCTGCACCTTGGGCCTATTTCTATCATTGATAGGTGACCTCGTGCTCAGCATTTGATCATCATCATGGGTCTTTGACTGAGTGGTTTCCCCTGTGTTCGACGTCAGCACACATTATCACACTTGGGATTCGTGCAGTACCTGGATTTCCATTTGACCCTATCGGTGGATTTCTCGCCTCTGTGTCAGCTTTCATTATTGGTTGGTTCAGAGGGTTTCTTCCGGGCGCTAGCTTCATCTTGTGCATGTCGGAAACGTACTTCGGTTTTGGTTCCATCACTCTACTTCGTCCGATTCCTTCCAAATCTTGGCCTGCGGGTTACACTCGCGCTGGACTGATGTGGGATGCCTTAATGCCTTCCTTCCAACAGATCTTTTCCCATCGACTCCGACTCATTGCTCTGGGAACAAGATCTAGAGTCTTTTTGTCAGTACCTTAGGGTTTGCAGTCATCAGTGGCAGACTCTTCGCTATCGACAATGAGGATTCATCATTGCCTCCTGATTGGTAGATTCTTTCAAGTGTTCGACTTCAACTCATTCATTCACACTTGTCAGATTGTACTGGGGCACCTTGACACTCATTATCATTATCGGTGGGTTGTCTCGCGTTGGTTAACGGGAAACATCATTGCCCGCTAATCCAACGATTTCTCACATGGTCGACTTCAGCTCATTTATTCCCAGTGTGTAGAATTGTGCCGTTGTGATCGGTGAAGACCTCGGGTTGCATCAACATTTCTCGGTTCACTGTTGACAGTTCTCTCAGTTTCTGCCAGTGTTGCCGTCCACCCTTATATGTTGCAGTTCAGCACAGCAGCATCTTATATGTTGATCCCCGAGTTGCGTGATTGTACCGTTTGATCCGCCTTTTATGATCCGGTACTTGGAGATTCAGTTACTTGATCAGACATCCAGTTGCACTATCTTTGATCAGCTTTCTATATGTGATACTTGGACATTGATACAGACTTGTCTTTCCGGGCCCTGCTCAGATGATTCACTATGTACTTTCAGTTCACTTATACTTGTATACATGTTGGATCTATTCAGTACTTTCTATATATATGATGTATTTTTGACTGAGCATGGGTATGCCCGCCTCAGCATGAGTTGACTCTCTGTTTTCTTTCATTGGTTTTTGGCAGGCTGAAATCTGGTGAAGTCCTCTCTTGTCCTTGCGAAGTTCTTTCTATGTGCATAATACATTTCGGCCATCATGTACCCCTTCTGACCTCATATATTAGGGGGCATCCGTTATAGCATCATTTCTCACCTTGACATGATTCATGATTGCTACATGGCTTTATGGGCACCCATTCCTACAGACTTGGACAAATTCACTTAAAAACAATGGAAAATCCTCCATACGCGACTATGCCCGTGTTTTTCCGCGTGTATACGCGAGTACAACTAGACTTTTCCGCGTATGCCATTTTAATGATTAAAAAATATATAAAAATCCCTAATTTCGCGCTGGGTTGATGGTTACTCAGGTAGTTCAACCACCCCAGCCCGTGGCCAACTGTTTCCAACTGCTGAAACTACTTGGAGGGACTATAAAAAGACCTCATATGTATGGCCTAAGGGAGAGAGAGAATTATTATTATTATATTATGTTGGTTCCCTATCCAAGTCTGATTCCCCGTGCCTCCTGCACTTTCCCAGTTCATTTCAGGAAACCCTTGTTTCCTTGAGATACACATCCCTTTATATGTTATCTCGTATGCACTCATTTGGAAGGAGTCTTAGCGAGGCAAGGGCTGGACGGATCCGGACGACGGTCCGCGAAGGCCTTGGAAGGATCAGGTGATCTCTCCACTTACTTTTGTACGTACTATTTTTATAATACAGAAGTATCATGCTGTTCCCGAAGTAAACGTGTTAGTGTATGCTTTAATGTATGAAGAATATTTGTTATACAAGCATTCATAATGATTTATTTAATGTTTTATATGAATCTCACTAACATATAGAGTAGAAATATACTGTACAACTTGTCCTTTGTGCTGGTTTCTTCTTGTATTTCAGGTGAAAGAGGAAGGACGGCTGCAGGGAGTTTGAACTCCACGTGGATCTACTTCAAACGTAGGACCAACGGGTAAACCTCTCGTTCTACTCGATTTCGTTTTTATGACTGTGCATGATCGTGTGAGTCTCTGTTAAGTAGTACGCCCCTGCTCTGTGGAGGTTGAATCCCAACCAACCTCTAGGGTGTTAAATCCCCGAAACAATCTCTTTCCCCTTTAAGTTCTTTAGTACCATGGTTATGCTTTTAGTTTCATCTCTTGATTCAGACCCTAAGTCTTGTTCAGCTATTGCAACCGTTTTTCCCTTTTCTTTGGCATTATCTTTGGTTTTAAATTTTTCTGGCTTCAATTCCGAATG
>JAXQQM020087410.1:0-30623 GCA_034641835.2 Pinus albicaulis
CTAAGGGTCCCCATTTTATTTAGTAAAAAAATAAAAAAAAGGGGGGTTGTTGCTAGCCACAACATGTCCATGGAAATCGCACAAAGAATAAGGGTGATTGGTGCGCAAGTGTTTAAGTTTCGGAAGGGAATCGGGTATGGTGACATAGACCTCAGGAATATTGGATTTTGGAAACATTTCATTGACCACAGTTTTAAGATGTGGTAATTCAGGACAGGTATGGGTAGTGTGGCCAACAAAATCACACAAGGCACACTGGATGGGATGCTTTGGAGGTCAAGGAGGGGCAGAGTTTGTCGGGGCAACCTTGTCCTTTGATGCCCCCCTGCTCGCATTGCTATTGTTACCTGACATGGTAACAAGAGGAGGTGGTTCCTGATGAGGTGACTGAGGTACTGGTGCGGCGGGAGAAACCATGGGTATCGGTTGAACCGGGGTCAAATCAAGATATGGTTTGGGTTGACCAGGCATGGTAGTGGCGGGGGGGTCAAGGTACCATATGGGTATACCCAAGGTCAAGTTGGGGAGGGATAGGGTGGCCAAGATAGGGGCAGAATAAGCTCCAGGAGGGGGAGTAAGGAAAGGAATCTGACCAGCAGGGAAATGGCCAGGAGGAATGGGGCGAAGGGGTTGGTCTCGGGTGGGATCGACCCAGGAGGGTAGAGAGGCATGTGAGGAATATTTTGGGAAGGAGATTCTGGAGGAAGAAGGTTGGCTAGCGGGGGCGAAGGGCTAGGAGCTGGTGGGGTTGAGTGAGGTTGAGGTTGCTTACTAGCCAAAGTGGGTTGTGCAAGGTCAGCCCAAGATGATTGCATCATGCAAACGTTCGCCAAGCTAGGATCAGATACAGGAGGAGGGTCTAGAAAGGTTCCAATTAAGGAGGAGTCTTTATAGACGCCGGGGGAAACACTGGGAAACGAATCAATGGTTGGCTTATTAGTGATAGCAGAAATAGTGGACTCGGGGGAAGTCTGAGATTTTGGTTCATGATATGTCAACTGGTCGATGGTGACAATATTTCGATTATGCGGGAAAAACATCTTTCGGTGGACTTCGGATGGGATGACAGACATAGCATAGGTGTAACTATGCCTTAAAATAACGTTATAGTCAAGACGGGCGTCGATAACTTCAATGTCAACACAAACAATATTGCCTGCAAGGGTGATAGGATAGTTACGAAATAGGCCAATGGGTTGGGAGGCGCGCGATCCCACGCACGAAGGGTGATTGTGGAAGGGGCTAGCTCAGGAGATCTGAGTTGTTGCCAAACCGAAGGAGACATCACACAGGTAGATGCCCCCTCATCAATAATACACCAAGCAACGTTGGCATTTCGGATTTTGACAAGGATTTGGAAAGCAACAAAAGCAGGTAGGGGGGGATGGTCTGACTGACGGGCATCGAAAAGAATCAATTGGTCATCGGCAGGATGTACAGTGCCCACAACGGATAGTAGAGCCTTCCTTTTGGAAGGACATAATTGGAGGAGTTCCAATGTTGAAATGGCAACATGAGATTGTGCCAAATCATCTACTATGCTATATGAATGGGCAGCCCGACTAGAGGCAGCATTTCGGCATAATGGGCCCTTAGGAATCTTGGTACGAACCTCAGCTTTGGGCAGAGGGATTTGCAAGGGCCCATTGCGTGTCGACAGAGGCTCTCTATGACCTCAAGATGGAGACTCGGAGACAGATGGAATGGGAGGCGTGGAGGACTGACGAGACCGAGTTTGAAGATTAAGGTTGACGGTGAGAGGTTGGTCATAGGCCATCATGAGAATCTGGTAATCAGAGGAACTAGAAGGGGAAGGTTGAGTGGTTACTGAGGCATGAGGTGGTTGAGTAGCCACGAATCCTTATTGAGGGAAAGGATCAGTAAACACAGCGGGTTGAGAAGTAGCCGTATTGGGAGGCACAGTAGGGGAGGAGTGTTGTCCCCGCACAGTGGCCTGAGACTCCCACATCTGCCTCATCTGTGGTAATAGGGGACAATCGTAAGTGTAATGACCATAAACACTGCAACATGAATAGAGCTTATTGGTGCGAAGTGTCTTGTCTGGCTTGGGTTGAGAACCCTGCAGCTGGTTGGCAGTGTTGGAAGGATTGGATCTGCGATTACCAGGGGAAGATGGATTGCCTTTCCTCTTTCTTTGAGAAGGAAGAAGATGAGTGGCACCCTGCTACACAAATACTTGTCCTGGAGGGGGTAGTAAGTGCGGTTGCGGGGGTGGAGAAGGCAAGGGAGTGGCAGGTTCAAATGCTAGAGGATTTGGGACACCAGGCTGTGGGTAAGGATAAGGGGTAGGATGGGCAACATTGAGGTAATCAGGAGTGTGGGCAAAAGGAGGAGGCATGCCGTATCCTGGATACATGCTACCTGGAGGGGGAAAAGTGCCGGGGGTGCTAGCCCCTCCTAGGGGAAAACCATAGCTCAGAGGAGGTTGAGAAGAGGTATGGGACAATGTTCCAATGATACCGTCGGCAGAGGGAGATGCCCCCGGGGCATTAGGGCCACCGGGTTTGGGGAGGTCAGGAAGGACGATATAAACATAGCCAGATTGAGCATAGATAAGGTCATCTTTCAAGGCTATTTGGAGGGTGGCCTCTTCGGTTTGGGGAAAATGGGATGCGACATCTTTGCTAATGGGAGGTAAGAGAGAGTGAAGGAACCAGTCCATATAAACCTGATCTTCAAAAGGGGGAGTGCGACATAAGCTTCGTCTTCTTTGCCATTCCTGGACATGAGTGGAAAGGTGAGTCGAAGAGGATTGATGAAAAGAAGTCAAGAGTTCAGTACCAATATCGTATCCAAGAGGGAGCTGGAAATAGGATAAAAGGGCTTTGGCAATGGTCACAAAGGTGGTATGGGAGGAGGTGGCTTGATTGACATACCATTTAGAAGCTTTGCCGGTAAGCGTGCGCTAGAAAAATCGAAGACAGATGGAGTCATCGGTGATGGAATTGGAGGAACACCACATGTGGAAAGATCGGATATGGTTTGAGGGATCTTCACTAGCAAGGCCTTCGAACTTGGGAATGTCGGAGGGGAGCTTGGTTGGCATAGCAGGCCAATTGACATCGTGGCGGATAGGATCATTAATTAGCTGATTGAAGTTGGGCAGACTAAGACCGGCCATATAAGGGAGCAAAGGTGTAGTCGAGGTAGGTCCCGTAGTGGTTCCACTAGAAACGGACACAGCAGTAGAACTAGGGTTGCTGCTAGTAGTAGGCCCTAAACTAGATATAGTGAAAGTAACATGGGGAGAACCCGAACAATCAGAAGAAGAGTCAGAGTGTGGACTCGGGGAAGGACTTACTCGATGACAATGGGAAGGAGGAAGTCGACCAACCAGAAACTGAGGGTGAAGGCCAATAATTCTCCAGGAGGTGAAAAATCAAGTCGAAACAAGGGCAGAGAGGTGCAGTGTCAATTGATTTTAAATTCTTTGCCAGGCGGTATTAACCAGGCTCTTCTTTGCTTAGGGTCAGTGTGTGGCATGCGTTAATTTTAATTGATTAAACCCAGACGTTTTGAGATTAAAAGAAAAAGTGTGCTCCGTAACTGAAAATAAATCTGCATTAAATAAGACGGAAAGAACAGAAAATTAACAACTAAAAATGCATCAATCTAACCCAAGAAGGCGGGTCTCTCAAAACAAGTCTATAAGAGGGAAATAATCTACTCAAAGCACGCTAAAAGAGGCCAATAGATCTAAGGTCGAAAGGGATGGGGATCTAAAGGAGAAATCTGTTGAAAAGAGGTGCAGAGAACAACAAAGAGGCAGAGGCAAGGTTGTTGCTAAAAAGGAGGGGATCAGCTAACGGTAGAGGGGACAAGGAGGCAGCCCTAGAAATGAACCCAAAAAAAACTATATGAGGTGATTTGAAAGGGATAAGAGCTGATCGAAAGGGATCTGAAAATGAGGTATTAGATCTGAAAGAAATAAGGCTGAAACTCTGGAAATTCAGACTTCTGAAACAACAAATACTCGCCCACAAAAGGTGGAGGGTACTAGAGCCCAAAGGGGCAAGATTCCCACTTAGTTGACTAAAATAGATCAGAAACAGGTCTAAACGGGCAGAGACAGAGGTTGGAAAACCCTGACAGAAGCTTCAAACAAACCCAGAAAAAGTACTGGAAAATTGCAGAAAAAAGTGCAGGTCGCAAGTTCTGACCTGTTTTTAGTCCAGGTCGCAGGTTTGGGGCATAAAAGTGTGACCTCAAGACCAGGTCGTAGTTTTTGGGCCGATAGGTGTGACCTGCAGCTTAGGGTTTCTCGGCGACAGATTTCAGAAAAAATTGTCGTTTCAGCTGCAGCTGATGTCTGTCACCTGCGCAATAGGGCCAAAAACACACAAAAGTTAAAAATTTGGATGTTTGAGGGTTTTAGAGGTGAAAAGCACCATAAAAATAGGAAAAACATAAAAATGAAGAGAAACCCTAGGGTCTGAAATAGCTGGATATGAAGGAATATATAAAACGAGAGTGGTCGCAAAAGAAAACCCCAACGGAGTCGCCAATTGTTAGTATGAATATTTCGTCGTAAAAGACCACTTTAGCTACCCATAACAAATATCCCTAACATCGATTATGGCTGCCAAATATCTTTAAATCTACAATTAGGTGATCCAAATAATGTTGCACAAATCCAGATCTAAGCATAAAAGACATTAAGCATATAAAGTAAAATGTGGCTCCATGCATCCAATAGACAAGACAAGAAAAATGTATTTGAAAGAATATTTATATTATATTAAAAAGGGGGAACCTGAGAGGAAAACAAGAAAGGTGTTTTCCAGTTCTCCTCAATGGGATGGGTTCTTGAAAGTCCTCAACGTTTCAGATCTAAAATTCCTCTTGTTGTTGTAGAAAACCTAGACAAACATAGAACTCAATGGGAGCTCACAAGGCAAAAATGGAGAATGTGACCTAGTATAGATCCAGAGTGATCTAATGCAATGGAGGTGACTAATGAATGGGGAAGACCCTTCTATTTATAACAAAATATTAGGGCGATCTAGAACTTGGTGCATGAATAAAATATTATTAAACAAATTCTAGAACCACCCTTTAGGAATATTTTATTATATTTGTTGGAGGGAAAAGGATTTTTGACTTGGGTCAATTCCTTTATTTATAAATAATAAATAAATAAATGATTTCTTTATTATTTTATGGAAATGGTGGGAATATAATTAAATAAATAATGATTTATTTAATCATTTATAAATGATTTAGTCAAATTTAAGTAGGAATATTATTTCAATAAAGATTTAAATAACTTATTCCTAGGAAATAATCAAATAAATAAGGATTTATTTAATTGATTTCCTTGTTTTGGGTTAAATATGACCAGGAAATATAAACGAATAAGTTATTTCACATGGTGAAAACAATTTTACTTAGGGTAAAATTAGTCTTACATGGTGTACTTGGGTTCATCTAATGATAATAGGTTAGATGACCAAAAAATGGTGTAACAGATTCTCGGAATTGAGCAAACAACATCCTAACAAAATATTGGGGCACCTCATCATTTTTTTGGAACTTCCCGTATGCATAAATGAACTTCTTATAAATATAAGGTGCAATATTCGAATCATTGAATCTTGCAATCTTAAAACATTTTTTGTCTTCAGGTTCCAAGTCAAATAGTGACAAGGCCATTTCTTTAGTGACCTTACTTTTAACTTCAAAGTAGGAGTGGATACCAATCACTTACGCTCTCCTCCTATGCATCATGTAAAAAAAAAACTTGGTTTGATGGCCCAACCCCATGATAAGTCTCTATCAAACTCTCCAAATTGTGAAAAAAAATTTGGAGACAATTTCGACTAGGCATTGAGAGATTACAACTTTGCAATTCATTGCGTAATCTCATGGAATGCTCCTTCATCCCATCAATAGTAAGTAAGGAGATGGTATCTTCCCAAGGCATCTGCTCAGGAATATCACTGGGATGTGTGTAAAGGGAATCATAGCTCGGATTTCGAGAAAAATCATGAACCCTACTACCTCTCCCCTTAGGAGGGCGACCACCACCACCTGTAACATGTTAAATTATTTCACATATTAAAAATTAAATAATTTATAAGGAAAAATTGTATTTAAAAAACTTGTCTCGTCATTTGAAAATACCTCGTGGAAAAACTATCCCTTCGTCTTCGCTCATATTAAGATTGTTCCCTTCTAAGGAATGAACGTCTCTACCACCCACTGTACAAAGCATTAAATTTTTTTATAACAAAATTACATGAGACAAACAATAAGTTTCACATTAAACATACGTAAAACAATAAATTTTCCTTTATATTTTACCTGAAGGAGAAGTATCCAAGTGTGGGATGGATGCCACAGGTTGGGACATTGTTATCCTTTGCCCCTCACCAGCAATATGACCAACCCCAACTCCTACATTTGCACCTATGGAGCATAATCTTTTCACATTAAACACATGTCATTTGAAAAAAAAATCACCTGTTCAACATTGAATATAACATTAAATTGAACATTTTGACTAGCAACTGATCTAATGTGTACCTATACCATGTATAATATAATCCTCAGAATGGGCTCTATGAAATTGGGGACGAATGGGAACAGTTCTATGGGGCTCCTATTGTTTTATTTCATGTCTAGGCACACGAGTCATATGAGTGTATCCACTTGTGCAGGACAAAAAAAAATCACATTAATCAATTTCTCACAACAAACAATAAATATAACTTACTTGAAAACATTACATAACTAAACAACCAATGTACCTGATAATCCTCCTCTCATGGAGGGGTCTTTGGAGGGCTTGCCTGATGCCATTGTTGCTATAATATCAAATCAAATTTCTGCCCCTCAAAAACAAATTAGAAAACAAATTATCAATCAACAGTCATGTCATCAACCAATGGATAACAGGTACTATTATTCCAACATTTTGAAGCCAACAACAGTATTAGTTATATGGTATAAAATGTATGGTAAGCATTTTTCAATGTCTAGAATTTTGTTAGCAATCTCATATAAAAAGTTAATGTTAATACTTTTTTATGTCTATTTCCTTTATCATAAAATTTTAGTTATTAACCTCAAAATTTCCAAATTTGATTTACAATCCGAATTAAAACCTCTCCTATTTTCCTTTGCAATAAGTTAAATTGTCTCTATGAGGACATGGTTTGTGTCAAAGCACAAGGTTACAAGGTTGAGGTTACAGGGACACAAGGACATATAGGAACACATGCTTAGGTTACGATGACAAAGGTCAAAGGTTACAATTATGCGGCAGTGAGGTGGAGCAAGCTATGGACATTAGCATACGAATGCTAGCCAAGTTTACAAAAACATACATGGACACGGGTCAAGGCTACAATGACTCACCAAGTTATGGGACCGAGGTTACATGCCATACAAGGATGTAACCAACATTCCTCTGCTCAACATGGCTTCTCTCTAACTATGGATGAGTAAACTAGATATTCATGCATGTTCATTGATAAAAATGCTTTCTCATATGTTTTTATTGATATTGATCTTATCATTTTATGCTTTCTATGTTATAATATGTATGTGTGAACGCAATGGAAAACCTCATACAAACTTCATCATAAAATTTAAATCCAAATCAAAATTAATCATTTACGAACTCAAATTTGAATCCAAACCATGTGACATAAACATACATGAATATATTTTTTTTTAATTAAAATTTTCACATTTTATATTATTTTGGTAAATTGGTTCAAAAGAACAAGACAATGCAAGTGAGTTTTTTATTCTAGTTTCGTTAGACCCTCACCTGGTTGATTTTGGTTCTAGTTTTCAAAACAGGGTATCAACATACCAAATGTTGAAAATATAGAACCTACTATTAATGGATGAAATCCTATATTTATTAATCTTAAAATTGGCATGGATGGTTGGGGCCTAACCCCAAAGGACTAGGATGACCCGCCACCCAATGCTAGGATTTTTAGTCTGGAATAACACTTAGTTAGTATTCAAGGGAAAATTAAACCATGATGAGGTTTACTATGGAGGATCTAGAAACTATAAAGAAAATGAAAACCCTTATTGAGGAATATAAATCAGAAAAAGGTCAGCTAGAAAGAGATGCAAGCTAAGATAGAGAAAAGGTGAGAGATTGTATAGAAATGTAGCCATAATTTTCAAGGTTGCTCCTCTAAATCTATAATTGTTAGGGAAAACTTTAGAAATGTTTCTCCCATTCATTAAAAGCATCCCACATTTTCACTTTCAATTCCACAAATGAGAGAGTATTTTTGGTTTTCTTCCACCTTCCTCCACCACTACTAGTTGCACTCAGCTCACCATTGAAAGCATTGGAATAAGTACAAGGAATATGCTTATGAGTACATGGAGAAATTGTGGTATGATGAAGATATCCCCTTCAATAGTTCCTACTTAGCTTATTATCAATCTACTCTAGAGTTCATAGTTGTTGTTAGTAAGAGCTTCAAAGACCATTTTTATATATTAAAAAAAAAAAAAATTTAATCCATAAATGACTAGTTTATAAAGATTGAAAAATCATGGGGAGAAGGAGGCAATTTTTTCTCAAATGGATGGAATTATGGAAAGTCTCTTACCATGATTAATTTCCTTTTTTATTTTCACACAAGGATCCTTGTTTTTTAGATCAATAAATGCATCTAACTAGGTGAAATATGCAAAATTTTTATTTCAGCTATGGAATATGATTGTCCTCAAGCTGGGTGTGGAGAATTTTGTTTAGGTTATCATTGATAATGCCTCTAACTATGTTTTTGTTGGTAAGAAGTTGGGTGGAAAAATACCCAACCACACTACAAACTCCATACATTGCAACTACCTAAACTTTGCATATTCGGTGTCTAATTATTTCGATTTACATTGAAGTCCATGAATATGTATTTTTTAATTATTTTTTAAATATTTTATGTTGTTTTTAGTAAATTGGTTCAAAAACTAGTCTATATGGATCACTTTCTTGTTTTGGTTTGTAGAACCCTTAACTAGTTGATTTTGCTTGTGGTTTTCAAAAAATTGGTCTCACCTTACCAAAAGACAATAAGCCTTTTGGACATACCAATAATGGATGGGAACCAATTATTGTTATGCCTAAAATTGTTGTGGATGATTGGGGTCTAACCCCCAAGGACCATGGTGATCCACCACCCAATCTTGCTTTATGTTTATCCCAAACCTTGACCCATTATACTTTCACATACTATACATTTTGAAGGATTTGGTAAATATTGTTATTGTTTAAGGGGTGTTTGATAGACATTTGTGGGAGATTTTCTTTAAGGACAATCAATTTTGATTTTTGACAATGCTAGTGGAAATGACACACCACTTAACAAATGCACTAACACATCAGAGGTTGAGCTCTGATATCCATGACCACATAGTCAAGTCCACTGAAAACATCAACCCTCATTAAATTAGAGTTACCCAACCTATAAACACTCTTGGAAATGTATTTCTGAAACATTGAGGATGTAATTCCCAAGACATAGTAGTTGCTCATTGACTTTATGTAATTGTCAAAACAAGTTTTTTCACTCTAGGTGTTATTAAAGTATTTCATTTATTTTATATATAGAAAGTATTCTCCCTTGAGCACCATTTTGTATTTATACTAGAAAATATCCATCTTCAAGACAGATGTAATAAGCACCAAGAGGGATCAAGAAAATCCTGAATGCAAATATATCGATATTTGAAAGATTCAAGATTAATATGGATCTATATTTCCAAATTTAATTTTTATTTAATTTTATTTTTTTAACCAGGTCAAGAAGTTCTATAGAATCAGTAACTTTGAAAGATCAACTACCACGATTACACTAGGTACAACTAATTTAGAAATGCCACAAACATATCAGTTACAACATATCTATAGAGGCCTAAATCTAGAAAGATGCGAAAACAAATTGTTCACCAAACCACTGGAGCTAAAATAATTTGGCCTTTAGTTTTTTACATCAACTCTTTCTTCTTCTTTTTTTAGATTAGGCAACGGACATCAATTTTTTTCCATTTAAGTTTATTAGTTTTATGAGTATGTATATGACACATCTCTTCCACAAAGGTTGTAAGAGCACCTCACTTCTCTCTATACAATAAAGTCACTGATGTTGGATAATTGGGTGAGAAACGAGTAATTTTCATGTCTCTCTTTCCTGTATCGTACTTCTTGCATTCTTGAAGTGATTTACGACATGTAATTAATTGTATATTTCCAACGTCCCTCTAATTGATATCAAAGTAACTTACTATTACTAATAAATGTACCTCGAACAAGAACTTCTTGCATAGGCTTCAAGAATTAGTCTGAGACATTTCTTTGGTGGTCACTAAGAACTCTATCTTGTAATTTCACTTGAAAAATAAAAAAATGAATGTGAAAGTCTTGTGTTTTGAAGTCAATTATTCTTATGAATATACATGAAATGTTCTAGAATTTCCATAACATTAGTGACTTCGATTAAGACTTAAACATAGCCTTACATTTCAAGATTGAGATAGATGAAAACTAAGATTGAGGAGAATAGTTGCTAGGATTGAGGAGATTACTTATATTCTCTCAAAGCATAAAAAGGACAAGAAAGGAGAGTTCATTCACACCTCATAAAGTAGCAAGAGAATAGGAGAAGGGAAGAGCACATTGAATGAGAATATGAGCATATCATTGAAGTGACTAGCAAGCAAAGTAGACTATACAGTAATGTATCAATATTTTCCATACACAGACCATACATATTTAAATTTGCAGGGCATACGTCATATTTTGTGATTGCTCAAGTGTATTCAATTATTAGAGAACAGGAAGATGAATCTACTATTTAGAACAAGCAAAAAAGGGTAGGTTATATTGTTCTACCATACTATGTAGCTATTTAAAAAAAATCAAGCTATCCTAAAATATTCTTTAAATCCACAATAAAATAAAAACAAAAACAAAGAATGAAAACCTAAACATAAATCCATTATTTTTTAAACTCATTATATTCAATACAACATTTTTATGTTTGGAGATGTGAAATTTATCACAATATTATTCAGATCCCTGGTCTTGGAGTGAAATCACCAGTTTTTGCCACCACTGCTAGGGTTTGTTACTGTTAGAATTTTCTATAGCAAACAATGGCTTCAACAGACGTAGATATGATTCTCATGCCCTCTGGCAAGGGCTCTAGCTCTCAATCTAGACCAAGCACTTCCGCCAAGAAGGCCAAACGTTTCGAAATCAAGAAGTGGAATGTTGTGGCCCTTTGGGCATGGGATATTGTGGTTGGAAATTGTG
Organism: Pinus albicaulis; assembly: GCA_034641835.2. Classification (NCBI taxonomy): domain Eukaryota; kingdom Viridiplantae; phylum Streptophyta; class Pinopsida; order Pinales; family Pinaceae; genus Pinus; species Pinus albicaulis. Next base: position 11,312 of record JAXQQM020087410.1, read on the forward strand.
CAATTTTTTAGAGATCACATTATGGACCTCTGTATTGAGTTGAATGTGGAAAGGGTTCTAGGTCTCAAGCTGGACCAAGCACTTCCACCAACAATGCCAAATTTTTGGAAATCAAGAAGTGGAATGTTGTGGCCCTTTGGGTGTGGGATATTGTGGTTGACTCAGTTTTGGTTAATTAATTTGTTGTACTATGCTGAGTTTTGTCTGGTTTTTCTGAGATTAAGTTCCCTAATTTTTTGAGTCTGTGTTCCCTCATATTTTAATAAGACAAGTTAATGTCGATTTTTTCCCAGACACTATGTTGACTCTCTACTTTGGATTTGCTGAGTCCAATTTTTTTTACTCTAGTGTTTGTTTACACATATTAAATTAAAATTGTTAGGGGATTTCTTCCTTTTCGTAAAATTGGCACCTAAGAGGAGAAATTTAAGCAGGGTGCAGCCAGGCAACCCCAAAACAGCTGAGGGATCTCTGGCTGTAACTATGGATGTTGGGTAAGTTCCCTGAATGTCCCCCATTTTCCACACAATGTCCTAGGGCAGGAGAAGGTATGCCCGAAGGAAAGGGGATGTTCCCTACAATGCCCCTCCCCCATAGTATTTCCATACAACAACACACTAATACATACATATATGCATACACCATATGTGTGTGAAAGTCGGTGGTTGAGTTCCAGTTGTGTTATAGTAAGTCCGCACGATAGAAATAACATTTTAGCCTATAGTGTTTTTAACTAAAATGCAGTTGGATAACAGAATTTGTCGGTATGTTAGGAATGAATTAAGGGATTCCAAAACAAATAAGAATTGAAAAGGAAGTACCTAAGCAGGCTTAAGACTTGAGGTTTTTGTAGGAGGAGGGTTAGCCTTAGGCAGCTATTTCTTCTTCTTAGAAGTCAGAATAGGACTAGTGAAGGGATTATTTTGCAGTATGTTGTCATAGTGAAGAACCTTGCTCCTGTGCTTCTTGATCTTCCTCTTAATTGAATAATCTTTGGATTTGTGCAATTTGACCTCGGAAAATCAAGCAAGTGCAACAAGTGAAGAGACTTACCTGGATAGAGGAATCACGATGGCTTGAATGCTCAGCGAAAACAACAATTCCAGTCTGACAGCTCCAGTAAAAAATAATAGCTCTATTTTGGGAAAACAATAGCTCAAAAATGAAAATGACAATGCAAAATGTCAGGCGAGACAAGAATTTTGGGTTTTTATATAAGAATAAAATTCTCAGACGAGAGTTAAAAAAACTCTTTGACGAGAGTTTTACAACTCTCAGAGGAGAGTTTCCCCGAGAGTTTATGTCAATACAACTCTCGAATGAGAAAATACTTAACTCTCGTTCGAGAGTATTTTAACTCTGGTTAAGCCCAATCAAAATCTCGGGTGAAACATTAAAAATATCTCGGATGAGAGTTGTAAAAACTCTTGGTCGAGAAATTGAGTTGACTATTTTCTCAGACGAGAAATTAAAAATTTCACCCAAATTCTATCCATCCGCCAAAAAGTGTTTCCCAACTTCGGGATTTCACCCGAAGGTCTGAGATTCCTACAACTATAATTATAGTAGTAATAACATAACCTAGTTCAACTCCAATCCTATTGCATAGACACCCTGAAAATATTTTATGAAACCTAAATATATTAAAATTGAGAGCGAAACAACATAACGTTTTAGAAATTTATTATGGAATCTAAGGGCTTCACAGAATCCATAATACCGAGAAAGTGTTTCCCCTTTGACATATATTTAAAGTCCTTGTCCTGACACACTAGGTTGGATGGATTGATCTTCTCAGAGATTGTTATGAAACCAGATCCAAAAATAGAAGAAAAGAGAGACCAATGCCTTAGAAATAAGTTGCTTCGAGAGGGAAACCTCCTTTACATTACATAAATGAACAATTCTTGGATGATACAATTGACCAAAACCTCCCTCTATATATAGGAGTCCATGGGATCATAATATAATCCTAACCGACCTAACAATAATAATGTAAGGGAACAATATTAACAATATTGGGGTTACACAGGTACACCAATAGCAATAAGGGGGTTACACTAACAGCAATGAGGGATTGTACTAGTAATATAGGGACCTAACATTCCCCTCTCCTTCAAAAAATTTTGTCCTCAATGCTTGAGTAACTCTGGATGCTTCCATATAAAATTCTCATCCTCCCATGTAGAATCTTAAGTGGGTAAGTTCTTCCACTTGATGAGATACTCTGAAATTGATCGATTATGTAGCTGTCGAGTTATTGTTTCCATGAATACTTCAGGTTTCAATATGATTTTTCCTTCCTCATCAAGTTTTTTCAATATTGTTTGAACTGGAATTTTTTCCCCTAAAACCTTCTTTAAGCATGAAACATGGAAAACTAGATGCACTCGCAAAGAAGTAGGAAGCTCCAATTTGTATGCCATAGTACCAATCTTTTGCAACACCTTGTAAGGACCATAGTACTTTGGTGATAATTTATTATCCTTCTTAGCTCGCTTGTGGGACATTTGTTTGTATGGTTGTAGCCATAAAAATACCCAGTCTCCTACATCAAAAAATTATCTTGCTGCGATTTTGATCTGCCTGTTGTTTCATTTGATTTTGTGCCAAATTTAGGTTTTCCTATAAGAGTTGGAGAACTTCTTGATGATGCTCGATGTGATATTCCATTGCTTGAACCTTAGAATTTTCTCCTAAAGAAGATGTGATGGACAGTGCATGATATCCATAAAGTGCCATAAATGGGGCCATATTTACTACAATATGGAAAGAAGTGTTATACCACCATTTAGCAAGAGGTAACCACGTGACCCATTGTGTTTGCTTATCAGATACAAAACAAGGAAGATATCCTTCCAAACATTTGTTCACTATCTCTGTTTGACCATTGGATTGAGGATGATAAGATGAGATATGAGCTAGTTGAGTACCCAAAAAATAAAATAATTTCGTCCAAAAATTTCCAGTAAAAATGGGATCTCTGTCACTTACAGTAATATTTGGGTTTCCATGTAGCTTTTGAATTGTTTCCATCAATGCAGTAGCAATTTAATTTCTTTAAATGGGTAATGCACAAAAGTGTCCATACTTGGTAATTCTATCAACTACCACCATGATGACACTATTTCCTTCGGACTTAGGTAAACCTATGATAGAATCCATTGAAATCTCCTCCCAACATTGAGTTCGAATGGATAAAGGTTTTAGAAGACTCAGGGTATTAATTGTGTCAACTTTATTTTGCTGGAAAACCAAACATTCCGCCACAAATGTTTGAAAATCAGATTTAAGGCCATCCCAAAAAAATTCTTTCTTGATCCTGTGGTATGTTTTTAAAAATATTGAGTGTCTTCCTAAAGGAGAAGTGTGAAATTCCAAAATAATCTTTTTTTTTAGTTGGGAATTCTTGCAAATATATAACAGGTCTTTGTGCCATAAGGAATCATTTTTCCAACTAAATGTATTAGATGTACTAGGATCTTGTTGCAAATTTTGAATGAGTGTCCACACTTCTTCGTATTTCTTCCATTTATCCCTTGCTTCGGTTATCCAATCTGATTGGATAATATAAATGGCATAAATAAATGCTTCCACCTCTTCATCCTTTCTTGAGAGTGCATCTGCAACAACATTTAGCTTCCATTTTTTGTAGCTTATTTCAAATTCATAACCCAACATCTTTATGACCCATTTTTGTTGCCCTTCTGAAGATAGCCTTTGTTCCAAAAATTGTTTAAGACTATCATGATCATTTTTTACCTTGAAGTGTGTTCCCATTAGGTAAGGTTGCCATTTATTTAGTGCATGTAGTATTTCCAACATTTCCTTCTCATAAATAGCTTTCTATAAATAATTCCCTTTTATTGGACGAATTTCGAAAGAAATGTGTGTTCCTTATTGCATTAAAATATCACAAATTCCATTTCCTGAGGCATCACATTCCACAATAAAGGTTTTTGTGAAGCCTGGTGCACCTAAGACCGGTGCTAGGCACATTGCCTCTTTAAGATGTTCAAAGGCCTTAGCTGCTTCAGGAGTCCATGAAAATGCATATTTCTTCAATAATGTTGTTAGAGGTGTTGCTATTCTCCCATAATTCTTAACAACTTGTGATAATGCCCTGTTAACCCGAGAAATCCTCACAACTGCTTTATGGTTGTGGGTACTTTCCATTCCTTAATGGATTTAATTTTTTTAGGGTCTACCTTAGCACCCTCATGAGATAGAATATGACCCAGATATTCCACCTCTTGTACTCCAAAGAAACATTTGGATGTTTTTGCATATAATTGTTTCTCCTCCAATAGTTTGAGCACCCTGTCAACATGTTGAACATGATCCTTCCAAGACCTGTTGTAGATTAATATGTCATCAAAAAATACTAGCACAAATTTTCTAAGGAAGGATTTGAAAATGGAATTCATAAACCCTTGAAATGTAGAAGATGCATTGGTAAGGGCAAAAGGCATGACCAAAAATTCCTAATGACCCTCATGAGTTCAAAATGTTGTTTTCAGAATATCTTTCGTCTTTATTCTAATTTGATGATATCCTGAACGAAGATCCAACTTGGTAAAATAATTTTCTCTATGTAATTCATCCAATAATTCATCAATCACACGAATGAGAAATTTATCTTTAATAGTGAGCTTATTGAGCTCCCTATAATTCGGATACATGCATCATGATCCATCCTTCTTGTGCACTAATACTGGTGGAGCAAAGAAATAACTTTTACTAGGTTGAATTATACCGGCCTCTAACATATTTGCAATAATATTTTCAATTTCACTCTTTTGGAGATAAGGATATCTGTAAGGCCTGATGTTTGGAGGAACACTTCCTGTAATCAAATGAATAGCTTGATCATGATCACAAATAGGTGGGAGTCCTTCGGGAGTTTCAAACATGTTGGAATGATTGTCCAAGTCTTTTTGGAGATCTAGAAAAATAGATTATTTTGATGTTGGAACTTCTAGTGAGCATAATTGGGAAATTACACATCATTGTTATTTCTTTAGAAGCTTTCTTATGACATTAGAGCTTGTTATATTTCTCAGCTTTCCTGTGATACCCCATAATTCAATTTCCTTTCCTTCAGAAAAAAATCTCAAGAAAATTTCTTGAAAATTAAAAGCTACCATTCCCAAAAATTGTAACCATTGTACTCCTAGTACAACATCAACACTAACCATTGGAATGGAAATTAGCATTAGACTATTCAATACATATTCCTGCATGGTTAGCTTGATATTATGGAATTTTCCAGAGAAATTTATAGTTCCTCCATTTGCAACCATCACTTGACATTCTGGTGTTGGGTATAGGAAACAATTCAATTCCTTGGCTACCTTACAATGGATAAAATTATGGGTACTACCCGAATCAATCAACACTATTACCTTTTTATTCTTGATATGTCCTTCTATCTTGAGAGTTTGAGGAGTGTTAATTCCTGCCAATGCATTACACGATATGGTAAAAATCATTTCTTCTTCTTCTAGGGTTGGTTCCTGGTGTATATCATCTTCTTTTGAAGTTTGTTGCTCATTTTCTTCCTCCTGTTCACAATCTATGTAAAATAATTTCTTCTCGGCACACTTATGACCTTTAGTGTATTTTCTATCACAACTGTAGCAAAGCCCTTTTGCTCTTTTTTCTTCCAATTGTTGTAGTGTCAACCTTGTAGGTTGTCGAAGTCTAGGAGTAACAACACTTCCATCTTTATAGATGTGAGTGGTAGGCTTCCTTTTCACCATAATTTTGCATTCAATTTTTCTTGCCAACCTGAATGCCTTCTCCAATGAAGCAGGTTACAAAACATGAACTTCATGTTGAATGTTATCATTTAAAGTCCCTATAAAGACATCAATCCTATGTTCCTCTAAAATATCAGTTACCCTTATATTCAATTTTTGGAAATCCTCAATATGCTCCCCTAGTGAACCCATTTCTTTGAGATTTATCAATTGGCTAAAGAAGGTGTTGCTCTTTGTATCCTCATAATGTACTGTCATTTCCTCCATAAAAACTGACCAAGTCACAATTTTTTACGGGAGCAAAGACATCGATACCATACCAATCTATTTTTTTCTAAATGTAAAGTTACAATGCATGCCTTTTGTGTGTTTTGCACATTATTGAGATCAAAATATTGCTCCATTTGTAGTATCCATGTTACGGGATCCTTGCCATCAAAATTCCTCATATCCATATTTAGAATATGGTGGTTCTTCCATCCAACATTAGAGTTTCAAAAATCATGATTAAAATTTATTTTGTTCTCATCATGAGTTTCCTCTACTATATTTTGGCCATTAGGAAACATTTATTGTATCAACTTTTTCAAACATTCCATGTATCCTTTTAGATCATTCTTCATGTTTTCCATGTTTTCCTTCATTTTTTCTTCCATGTCATCCATATTAGCTTCCATGCCATCCATCTTAGCTTCCACGCCTTTCTTCAAACCATCCATATTAGCTTCCATGCCCTTCTTCAAACCATCCATCTTAGCTTCTGCGTCTTTCTTCAAAACTTCCATTTCATTTTTTGTTGCTCTTTGCGAGAGTGAAATTTTGCGCATTTTCTGTTGTAATTTTGATATTTCATGTTGCGCTTCTTCTTCTTCATGAGTCATAGTAGAGCCTTATGAAGGCTTAATGGGTGCTAAATTATTTTTAGGTGGCATTTTAGAACCCAATACTGATATCTATGCTTCAATGTTACCTTATAATCACTTCAAACTGATTTTCACACAAGACTTATGCAATTTGAAGAAAAAAAATACACACCTTTTTCTTGCTTTGGAGGAGTTCAATATTGAAACTGAATTATCTCTGTGATTTAAGATCTTCAATATCTGAAATTTGGCCCTATCATAGCCCTCTGAATCTTATTTCTAATCCATAGGTCTGACTTGATTTGGATTAATCAAAGTTTATTTATTCCCAATCTTCCACAATGACCTAATTATTGACTAATTCAGTAGAGAAAACTTGTACGATGTGCCACGTGTCACTGTTTCCTCCTTCAAATCTGAAATTGATACACAGGAAACTACAGTATTTTTACTAGTGGCCACTTCTTACAAAATTCCAATCTGATGCTCAGAGAAAGGGTTATGACGATGTTTCAACGGTCACCTCTTTGAGATGAAATTTGGGAGCCTAAAAAAATCCCTAACTTCCACAAATCATATCTCCACAAATATTGCGAACCAAGATCTGAAATTTTTATAGGAAGTTCCTCAGGATTTTAGCTTCACTATATAACAATTTCATCTTCTTAACATTTGCATAAAAAAATTTATAGCACAAATTCCAAGATGGCCTATTTTAGGTCAAATTTGGGAGCCTGAAAAACCCTAACTTCCCTAGATCATATCTCAGAAAATATTGTGAACCAAGATCTTAAATTTTTACTCAACGTCCCTCAGTATGTTAGCTTTGTCTTGTAAAAATTTTGGCTTCTAAAACTTCTTAAAAAAAATTATAGAGAAAATTCCACGATGAGTTGTTTGGAGCAACGAAACCCTAGAATCCAAAGCTGTGATGCAAAATCTTATGAAACCAGCTCCAAAAATAGAGGAAAAGTGAGATCAACACCTTAAAAATAATCCACTTCGAGGGGGATACTGTTGAACCTCTAATTAAAATGAGAGGGGGGGGGGGTGAATCATTTTAATACATTCCTGATCTTTTAAAAATTTTCATTAAACTTATTTACACCTTCATTTCAAACTCAATTTGATGTGAGAGTAATTTTAGAATGTAATCAGAAAGTATTAGTTTAATAGAGCAGTAGACTTAATATGTCATTTTTAAATTTTCATACTGGGCTCTATATACTTGAAGTTTGGCAGTCTTAACCTTTTTATTTCCCTCATGGATATTCTCTAGAGTGTTCCACATATCTTTGGCAGTCTTACTGTGCATTATTTTGATAAACTCAGCTTCACATAGTCCATTTAAGATTGCATTCATCGCTTTTGCATTAGCTACAAAGCTTTCTTTAGCTTCTTTCTCTGTATCAGTTGACTTTGTGACATATCCAATTTCCACAGCATCCCAAGCTTCTAATCTTAAAGACATTATATAAGCTTTCATTCTTATTTTCCAAAAGGCATAATTTGCACCTGTAAAGAAAGGGGCTTTATTGGTTGAGCTTCCTTCTTGACTTGCCATCTTGAGAGCCTAGGATCTCCTTTCAGTTGTTAGACTAATATACAAGGAACCTGCTCTGATACCAATTGTTGAACCTCTAATTAAACTGAGAGGGGGGGGTGAATCAGTTTAATACATTCCTGATCTTTTAAAACTTTTCATTAAACTTATTTACACCTTCATTTCAAACTCAATTTGATGTGAGAGTAATTTTAGAATGTAATCAGAAAGTATTAGTTTAATAGAGCAATAGACTTAATATGAGAGCAGCAGGTATTAAGCAAATGATACATATCAGATAAATACATAAATATCATGCACAGAGACACCAGATATAAGTGGAAACCCATAAAGGGATAAAACCACATCTTATTATTGTTGTGATGCAAAGGCAAGCTCCAACTCCCTCTCACCACTGATTTTCCGTAGGCACCAACCTGGCCGAGACTCCTACCCTGGACTCATGCCACAACCTGGCAAGGCCACCAAGGCCATCTAACTCCCTTCATTTTCTCGCAGTTCGCTGCACCAACCCACAGAGCCCAACCCGCCCGCCACAAACGACGACTATCAAGCTGCAACTTGATAGGGAAGCTCCAACTTCCTCAATTTATCAAACTAAAAGTTTGCTGATTTACCTCAGATATCAGCCCTGTTCTGTAGCTTTTCCTTCTGTTCTGCTTTTCTTAATCTTCTCTGCCTCACTCTTCTATATTCTGCCTTCTCTTGATTTACTCTCTCTTTCTTTTTTAATATCAAGATGATATTATTTATAGATTTCCTCACATGACTGTTTGTATTATGCTTGGAATTCGAAATGGAAAGTCATGTCTCTTTGCCTTCTGCCTTCTCACTCCTTTTATCAGCTTACTCAGAAATTATAACTATAGTTGTCAATTTTAACATTACAGTGGGAGTTTGTTTTCTCTCGGAGACTTGCCAATGCATCACAAACAATAAAAAAAATTAAACCATTTACATTCGAATTACAATGTGAATTCCAGCTCACTTATTTTGTCTCTTGGTTTGCTGCGCATTTGTCTTTTCTGTGACTGTATGCTTTTCTGTCCTCTGTTGTGGTGTATTTGCTGCATACGTGAAATAGTGCTTTTATATCAGTGCCTCTTAGAAAAATACGTGACTGCTGACTTGCAGCAAGTGTCTTGTTGATGTGGAACTTTCCGCAAGCGGAACGGACATATATCATAGTCATTGTATATTAAGAATCGCCCTCCCGTTAAGCTGAGGCCCGTGGGTCTACAGACCACACGGCTTATCACAACAGCGTTATATATATATATATATATATATATATATATATATATATATAATAGTGCCCTTTTATATATATATAAGTAATTTCAACACTCGGCATACATACAACCTTCCTTTTAAAAAGACTTAAATCAATTCTCGGCATTATATAATAAAAAATCTTTAAACAAATAAGAACTCCTTTCGGGCTCACTCGCCGATCTTTCCGATGCGATGTATCACTCCTCAGCCTCTTCCGATTGCGATTATTCACTGTTATGGCGAAACTTCAAACATATATCAGTCTTGGCTTATAAACCCATCGGGTCCGGCCTTTCAATCGCAATCGCAAATCTTTGTTAACATGTTCCGGAGCTCAAACCTATCAAGTCACAGTTTATCAGTCCATCGGGTCCGAATCTCAATCGCAATCGCAACTTTCTGTTGTGATGTTCCGATGCTCCACTTTACCTCCGATGCGATTGACCATGGAACTGAAACATTTGTTAGTCATAATTTATAAGCCCATCGGGTCCGGGCTTCAATCGCAATCGCAAGTCTTTAACATGTGTTCCAATTGACTAGTGCCGATGCGATTGGAACATGGAATTGAAACATTTGTTAATCATAATTTATAAGCCCATCGGGTCCGGGCTTCAATCGCAATCGCAAGTCTTTAACATATGTTCCGACACTCTTATAATCTCCGATGCGATTAGCCGGAATTCAAATATATATAAACCATCATTAATACACCCATCGGGTCCGAACTCTTAATCGCAATCGCAAGTCTTTTAATATGTGTTGCGATTGGCCACTGTTCATTGTATTTTGCCGATGCGATTGGGAAAGGACTTCAAACACAGTTGAATTATAATTCATACCTCCATCGGGTCCGGACTTCCAATCGCAATCGCAACTCATATATTCTCCGATGCGATTGACCAGTGCCGATGCGATTAGACCTGGAACTCAAATATATGTTAACCATGATTTATAGACCCGTCGGGTCCGAAATTCAATCGCAATCGTAACTTCCTGTTGGTTACATGTTCTGCTGCCCTTGCGATCTCCGATTGCGATTGGGGAGGGGTCCCACCTTATAAACTTTGTTTTATGTGCTCCACTTATATAACATAATATATATGCCTTGGTCCTTTGCAGCATACGTAATGCGTGGAATTTATATGTAAGATGATGGATATATATATATGTATCCTCCATCGGGGTAGGCGATTCCCGGAATAATATTTGTGTTGTATAACGCCGGTTGGAGTGTGCGATTCCTGGAATATGGTTCTGTATTATATGCATTGCATTGCCGCTGGAGTTAAGCGATTCCCGGAATAAGGATTATGTATTATATGTATAACGCCGGTTGGAGTGTGTGATTCCCGGAATTTTGTAACGGCTCTCTGCCTCTGTCACTTAGTCTCTGCCCTTGCCTCTGCTGCTTCTGTCGCTCTGCCTCTATCTCTACCTTTCGATAACGGTTCTTCACTGTGCTTCTATGACTGTTACATTTTGAATTTCTTCTTGCTGCCTCTATTTCTTTCGTTGTGCCTCTTTTGCCTTCCTTTGCTTCAGCGTTGCCTCTTTTTCCTGAGTGCTGCCTCCTTTTCCATCAATGACAATATTTCCAACAAGGGGCTGTAGCTATATGCAAAGGATTGCTTCAGAAATAACGCAGATCCACTGATGAAAAGTATTAGGCTGATATGGAGGTTCAAATATCAGTTATACAATAGAAAATCAGATTTATATTACAACCCATACATTTTACAAGAGAAAACATGAAACTATACAGGAAAAATCCTCATAAATGAGGTGCCACAACCATAAGAAAAGTTTTCATAAAATTGACAGCGTTATTTTAATGGGCTAAAGCAACATTTTATTAATCCCCAGATCTAGAGTAGATATGTACATAAAAATATAGATCTAATACAAATCTGTGTATAGGAAAGGCTCATCTATACATTCCCCTTGGGGTTTTATGCAAAACATGAAGCACAGAGAGTAGATCTCAGATCTAAAGTTGCAGATTTGCAGAATTATTCAGAAATTTTTGAATCATACAATAGGACAGCAGATCAGATTTGAAACAAAAGTGTATTGGATGGCCAATCCATGGATCACCACAGTGAGAGGAAGAATCCTAACACCGAAGATCTCTCCTCCAAAATGCAGATAATACACCCTGCAACTTCTCCTTTGCAAATAACGCAGTCCAGGGAGAGAAACTACATTGTAGGCTCTGAGAATGATTTGGCCTAATTCCAAGGCCTATATCTGAAGCTCAATCAGCTAATGCACTCTTCCAGGAGGTTAAAAGACACACTCACTGAGAAGAGTCACTAGTATAGTCTAGATCTGAGAAGATCTAGTGTCTTCCACTACTGAAACTCACAAGGACAACCCAACCCTCAACAGGATCAGCGATGTAGGTGTAATGTGAATCTTGGCCCAAGCCTGATAGTGGAAAAGATGGAAAAAGTATCCTCCAAGAGCTGCTCAAGGAAGGAGGTGGGAATCCTAAACAGGAAAGCCCAACAAGGGATGTCTAAGCAGACGATACCTTTCAGAAAATAATAACATCAACAACCCCTTCATGTTGCTCTCCTATTCCTTTTATAAGATTTGAGTCTTGTCAAAACCCTAAGCCACTTCATTAGTTTAGCTCCTTTCACATGTAGAATCTCCTTCTAGAACTGTGTTGTCCCTCAAAGAGGTTCAATGCATCTAGATTGCGTTGTAGATATGGTCGTGGTTAACTTGGTCAAGTGATCAACCTCTTTCACACTCAAGGTGTCTTCATTTTGACTAGCTAGCTTGATTTTCGTTCACATTGAGCTATCTTTATTTAGAATCCACGTCCACATAATTTAAACATTGTTCACACATGTGGATGCTTGATATGGTTATTTCATGATCCCTTTTCACACTATGAGGGATTTTTATTCATACTTGAGCAATTCATGAGCTTCCTTGCCTGTTTATTCATCCATCTAGATTTCAAAAGAAAAATTAATATTCCTATTAGCAGTAAGCTAATTTAGGAATATTACACAAAATGGAGAAGGGCGACACGATCCAAAAATATTTGACGAAGTTCACTCAGTGTCAAGATGAGCTTGGAAGTGTTGGGATAATTTTTTCATTGGATGAATTGGTGAGCCTAGATCTTCTAGACCTTCCCAAGAGCTAGCATAGCTACCAGGACTCTGTTAATTGTAGGGAGAAGCTACTAGATTGGGAGCAACTACGGTCTGATTTGGTATAAGAAAATATTCGGCGAAGCACCAAAGATTGATCTTCATCAAAGTTTGATGATGAGGAGAACTTTTCCTTAGTAGGAAAGGTGGAGAAAGGAAATTAGAAGGCATCCCATTCCAAATTGGAGTCCAAAAAGGCAGGAAACAAGTGAGACTTGTCAAAGGTAAAATGTTTCAATTGTCATGAGCATGGAAACTATGCCACAAATTGTCCACTAAGGAAGACAAACAAGAAGGCCTCAAGATGAGCAATTGGTGAAGCACTTAATTCATAGTTCAAGTTGGATTTCACTCTCATCACATGCATAGTGTCATCAGTGATGGGTTCTATGTGGTACTTAGATAGTGGAGCTTCATTCCATATGATCGAAAACAAATAATTGTTCAGTATCTTGGAGGAGAAGGATCTCTAGATGCACATCGAGATGGCTAAAGATAGGAGGTATAACGCTACCGGTCTAGGTACAATTACCTTTCAGAGGGAGTCAGCTAATCCACTCACATTAAAAGAGTTCATGTATGTTCCTGGTTTAAATAAGAATTTGGTTTTTGTTGTTATGTTGGAAGATCATGGCTATGATGTGATCTTAAGTGAAGGAAAGGTGTTACTTTGTCACAAAGAAATAGGATAGGTGAAAATGATTGGGGTTCAAGTAAAGATTATTTACAAACTAGATGTAGAATATTGCGCAACATTGAGCACGAAAGAAAAGAAGGTTGAGAGTCCAGCCATCAGTGAGTTATGGCACAGGAGGTTGGGCCATCTACACTACAACACTTTGAAGATCATGCAACAGATTTCTACAGGGCTTCCAAAGGGTGCACTTGCGGAGAGAGATACATGAAAAGGGTGTGCATTTGGGAAGTATACTAAAGCCACTTTTCACTATAAGGAAATCCGAGCCAAGGAAATAATTGAGAGAGTTCACTCAGACATGTGTGAACCATTCTTGACAATGTCCACAACAAAGTACATGTATTATGTGATTTTTGTTAATGATTTCTCAAGAAAGTGTTGGATTTTCTTCTTGCAGAAGAAAGATCACACATTATCCAATTTTTGTGAGTTTAAGGAACTTGTCGAGAAAGATACATGGAAGAAGGTGAAGGCTTTGAGGAGAAACAATGGTGGAGAATACATCTCTAACAAATTCAAGAAATTTTGTGCCTCAGAAGGAATTCGAAGAGAATTGATAACACCTAATAACCCACAACATAATGGGGTTGCAGAAAGAAAGAACATAACTATTGTGGGTGAAACATGATCTATGTTGCATGATCAAGGCCTTCTGTTGCATTTGTGGGTGGAAGCATGCAATACAACAATATTTGTGTAGAACATAATTCCTCATCGGATACTTGGGATGAGTACAACAGAGGAGACTTTTTTAGGTAAGACAGTAGATGTTTCATATTTTTAAATATTTTATTCATCTATTTATTTCCATGTAACCAAAGATGCTAGGAAGAATCTAGAGACAACAACAAAGTTGGGGATATTTATGGGGTACACTGATACACCTCATAACTATCAGGTGTACTTGCCAGCACACATGATGACAATGGTAAAAAGATATGTGAAATTTGATGAAGACAAAGCCATGAGAGGGAGCTCAAGTTGCATGTAGTTGAGGAGCGCTTGGATCCAAAGGATGAACCTCAGGATGTGAAGCAGCCAAAAGAGGAGGAAAAGAGTGTGGTAGAAACCACTCATGCAGAGGCATATACCAGAGATGCAAGGAAGCACACTAGAGAAGCTAACCTATTATTTCTAGATGCAAAAGATAATGTGGGAGTACCCTCATCATAATGCAGGAAGAGAAGGTACCTAGAGAAATAAATTGGATACACGGCTCTTATGAGAAAAGGTATTAATATAGAACCATACTCTTTTGAGGAAGAAGTGCAAAAAATAGTGTGGGTTGGTGCCATGGTTGAGGAGTATTTCTCCATTATTAGAAACAATGCATGGGAAGTTGTCCCAAGACCAGAGGTGAAGTGAGTTGTAGGATCAAGGTGGGTCTACAAGGTGAAGCAGGCAGTAGATGGGAGTATGGAGAAGCACAAGGCTAGATTTGTGGCCATAGGGTTCTCTTAGGTGGAGGGGATTGAATATGATGAGACTTTTGAACCAGTCCCAAGGTACTCATCTATTATATCCATGCTTGAAATCTCAGACTAGATGGGATGGAAGACACGTCATATGGATGTAAAGAAAAAATTTCTTAATGGAGTTATTGAGGAAGAGGTGTACATTGAGCAACCAAAATGTTTTGAGATATTAGACTGAGAGTCACATGTGTGTAGAATCAAGAGAGAACTGTATGGTCTGAAGCAAGAACCTCGTGCTTGGTACACTAGGATCGACAATTATTTCATCGGGCTGGGCTTCACTAAGAGTGAAGTAGATTTGAACTTATATCATATTGTGGTTGATGGTAAGATTTTTATTATTGCAATTTATGTCAATGATCTGATAATGACAGGTGATGAGTAGCTCATAAAGTCTTGCAAAGAGGATCTTGTAAGATAATTTGAGATGAAGGACATGGGGCTCTTGCAATATTTCCTGGGATTGGAAATATGGCAAAGAGATGGGGATATATTTATATCTTAGGGCAAGTATGCCAAGGAGATTCTAAGGAAGTTCCACATGGAGGGAAACATACCCATGGAGACTCCTCTAGCAGGAAACTGGAGAAAGGAGGATGCTACTTCGGCCAAAGTAGTGGATGATACTATTTATAGGCAGCTTGTGGGTTCACTCATGTATTTGGTGAACACACGACCAAACATATGCTACACAGTTAACCAGCTGAGCCAACCTGTGGTTAAGCCTACCAATGCTCTTTTGGAAGGCATGGAAGCATGTGTTGAGATATCTTAGAGGAAATATAGAGTATGGATTATGGTACAGATGGATAGAGGGAGTGAAGCTTCAAGGCTTCACTAATGCAGATTGGGCAGGGATTCCATCCAATAGGAAGAGCACGTCAGGGGGCATATTTGTCATAGGATCATTAGCAATTTCCTGGTACAACAGGAAATAGAGATCAATTGCACTCAGTTCAGAAGAGGCAGAGTACATGGAGGCTATTCAGGAAGCATGTGAGTCCATTTGAATTATGAATATATTTGTTGGTTTGTTTGGTTGATAGATGGATCCGACAATGATGACCAGAGTTGCATCAAAATCTCGATTAATCTAGTATTCCATGTCAGGTCCAAGCATATTGATATTAAGTAGCATCATCTCAGAGATTGTGTGTAGAGGAGGATTATGTCATTAGAGTACATTCCCACTGAGTCAATTATAAAGTCATGTGGAAGCCTATGATGCACTGCACAATCAATTCTAAGGAATTTCCTATTTAATAGGGAAAAAATTACTCTAGGAATGCATAAGAAAGGTTGAGAATTGGTTAAGTATTTGACTGATTTTGTCTAGGTCAAAGTGAGACAGTTGGAAGAGTGCATGATTTTATTGTTGAGAGAAAAGCATTGTATTGTTTTCATGGTCTTGAATTTATACAATATATAGATAGCGTGGTTTTAGGTAGTGTGATTTCACCATATACATATTGTGTTGTGTGATTTATTGTTTCTTTCTCTTACTTGTTATGTGATTGTGTGTTTGTGATTTTTTTCCTCAAATTGTAGAATGATTCAGTATTTTGTTTTAGTACATCACAATATCATATTGAATCCCATTGTTAGATTTTCTATAGTCTCCACACCAAATAATTATGTATAGAAATATTTCCACTAGGTCTTGTTTATTGAATAACTTCTCTCTTTGTTGCCACACATATTCCTAGAAAAGGGAAAATTTCCCATCCCTAATCTCCCATAATGTGTGGTATCCGATGAGATGTTTTTTATTTTACACCAAATTCCAAGTTGATGAGCCTTCTGGGATATCCAAATGTCTTAATTTTCCTTATGGTGAAGCTAACATTCTATATTTTTTGGTCCTTATGTTCTTCACAAGAATGAGCCTCCTTGTAACCATCTCCACTACAACTTAGCTCTGAGTACTTGGTTGAGGATCAACAGATCTTTGAGACCCAAGCCTCCTGCCACTTTGGGTTATGTGACATTGGACCAAGAGACAAGGGCCCATTTCTAAACCTTTTGGGTTCCTCTCTAAAATATTTTTTGAAAATACCAATCATGGAAATACACATGGATTTGGGAGCTTCCATGCTTGAAAGTTGATATATCATAATGGATTGTAAAATATATTTCAATAAAGTCACTCTTCCAGGTATGTTTAGGGCCCTAAAGGCCCAACCATTAAGCTTTGCTTGGATTCTCTGAAGGAGGTCTTTCCAACATGAGTTAACAACCAGAGGCATACCTAGATATTTGATTGGTAGGGATCCAATACCAAAGCCTAAGGAATGAGAAAGGAAGTATTTAGATGGGAATAGGGGTATTGAAAAAGAATATGTTTGATTTATCATTATTTATCTTAGTTGTAGAGGCATGCATAAACTCATAAAGGATGTCTTTTAGTTTTATTACTTTGCAGAGGGAGACTTTACAAGAAAACATGATATCATCCACGAATTGCTAGTGAGTGATAAGGAGATCATTACCATAGAGATGAAAACCTTTGAGGTCAGAGGATCGGGTATAAGATCTAATATATCTTCTAAAGCCCTCAATTACAAGGATGGAAAGGAATGGAGATAGATGATATTCTTGAATTGGAAGGGGATCCAATGAGAAAAATTGAGAATATCGAGGTAGAAATGAGGGAGGAAACTAAGCTGACGCATTTTGAGTCGAAACCATAAGCCTTTAGGATAATTAGGAGATAAGGCCAACTAAGGATTTCATAGGATTTGGATAAATCGAGCTTGATCATAATTTTGGGAGTTTTAAGTTGTTTAAGAGAATGGAAAACTTCCTGGGAGGTGATGATTCCATCTAGAATTTGGAGACCTTCAACAAAACTAGTTTGTTCCGGGGATATGATGTTGAGTAGAAGGTGTTTTGGCCTTTTTACCATGATTTTGGAAATAATTTTAGAAATAACATTACAAAGGGAAATAGGTCTGAATGCCTTCGGATCCTCAGAATGATTTTATTTGGGGATTAACTAAATAAGAGTGAAATTGGGCCCAGGATGTACCTTTCGAGTCCTTCAGGATTCTTCCACCACATCCAGGATGTCTCGCCCAATGAATCTCCAGGTAGCTTGGAAGAACTCTGCGATAAATCCATCCATATCCATAGATTTTTTTCTCTCCATACCTTTGACAACTTATTCCATTTCCTCTAAAGTAACCACCCTTGTCAAAGTAAGGTTGTGATCTCTACTAACCAGATGGGGAGTATGGTGAGATATTCTTTGGATGGCCTCTGATTGGTACGTGATTGGATCTGAAAGAAGGGAGTGGAAGTGATCCATCAAAATATCTTCCATCTCCTCATGTTGGGTAAGACGATTTCCTGTTGTGTCCTTCAAATATAATATCTGATTAGGTTGTCGACATTGAATCATGGCCTTGTTGAAAAATATTGTGTTCCTTTCCCCTTCCCTAAGCCATTGGAATCTGGACTTTTGCTTCCAAAGTATTTCCTCATGTTTTATCCTTTTCTTGATCTACTTTAGGACCTGAAATTATTCCATCGCCAGTTCCTTAGATCATCCTTCTATGATCATTCGTTGCTGGATCCTGTTTGGTCAATTTAGTGTGTCCTAAATTGCTGCATTTAATTTGTCAATCCGGGAATCGTAAGCTGATGAAGTGCGACGCACTATATGTGCAAGATAACCTATTTCTTAACTTTTGTCGTTTTTGGTTTCTCTAAGGTGAAATAGAAATTCTAAAATGAAAAGCAAGTTTGGTTATATTTGTTCAAGGAAGTGATATCCCCTATAATGATTTACCAACTTGAAACTTTAAAAACAAATTGAAAATTACAATGACAAGACTTGAAAGAAAGTAAAAGTGTACTGCTGAAATGAAAAGGTGCTGCTAATCTAATGAATCAAAACAATAAACTAGTGAACATGAAAACCAAACTATTCTTGCTGCCAACTAAACACAAAAGAAACTATGCTTAAGGAAATTCAAAATTGCAACAAAATAAATCTAAATCAGATTACATCAATTCATTTTCTCACCCTTCATCATTAGACCAGCTATGACTTTCGGAAGTAATCATAAACAACTTGTGTAACTGATATTTAATTTGCAGAAAGTAAACTAATACTAAACCATACACTCATGATTCAATCCCTCGCCATCAGTCCAGCTGTGGCTTTCGGAGGCAACTGAAGATGTCATATATGATTTAATATATTTAAATTTGCAGAAAAGAAACTAATACTAAACTACACATTTCATAATGCAGTCCCTCACCATCAGTCCAGCTGTGGCTTTCGGAGGCAACTGAAGATGCTATGAGCAGCTTAATATATCTAAATTTAACTACTGAATCAGATAAGCAAAACTGAAATGTACAAAGTAAGACTGAAGTTAAACAAAAGCTATGAAAAGCAAACTAGCAGCAGAACAATGTTAGTTTCATGTCATTAGTCAAAATGCTATAAAAATGCCCGGGCTGTCTACCTAAAACCTGCACAAGAAAACTGATCAG
>JAXQQM020083083.1:0-210118 GCA_034641835.2 Pinus albicaulis
GAAATATACGGTAAATGCCCAATCAATTCAATGTACGACGGATTTAGAGTGTTACACCATTTTTTTGGTCATCTAACCTATTATCATTAGATGGACCAAACCTGCCTCATGTAAGACTCCACACGGGTTTAAATTACGACCATTTAATGGATTTCATATCTGCATATCCGGCTACTTGAGACCCTAGAGGTTCTTTTCAGCTTGTTTATTTTTCCTATTTTCATGTTGTTTTTCTCATAAAACCCTAAAACATCAAAATTTCTACTTCCACGTAATGTTTCGGCCCTATTGCGCGAGTAAACGACACCGGCCGCAGCGAGACGACAGCTTTCGAAAGTACGCATGAGACAGCGGGCAGTGCCTTTTTATTTCGGCACACGACTGGACCTCCGAGTCGCACCACTGGCTGTTTCTCGGCCTGCAGAAATGGGTGAGAAGCTGGCTGCCATTTTTTTCGATGATTTTTCTGCAATTTTTAAGGTTTTCTTGCGGCTTACGTCAGGGTCTTCCAGCCTCTGTCTCAGCCCGCTTTGACCAAGTTCTGATCTGTTTTTACTCATCTAAGTGGGAACCTAGCCCCCTAGGGCTTTGGTACCCTCCACTTTTTTTGGAAGAGTTTTAGCTGTTTCAGCCGTTTTTTTTTCAGAGCTTCAGCCTCCTTTTTTCCAGATCTGTTACCTCCCTTTCAGATCCATTGTAATCAGCTCTTCTACCTCTCAAATCCCCTCTTGAAGATTTTTTTGGACCTAATTTTAGGGCCTCCTCCTTGCCCCCTCCGTTTTTTGCTGATTACTTTCCTTTCTCCAGCCACCTTGCCTCTGTCTCTTGGCTATGATCTGCACCTCTTTCCAGCAGCTTTATCCTTTAGATCCCTGTCCCTTTTGACCCTAGATCTATTGGCCTCTTTTTATGTGTGTTTTGACTAGATTTTTGCCCTCTTTTAGCGTAGTTTTGAGAGACCCGCCTGTCTAGGATAGATTGATGCATGGGTAGCTGTTAAATGTTCTGTTATTTTAGCATTATATATTGTTCTCTGCAGATTTCTTTTCAGTTACGCAGCACACTTTTTCTTGCTCCCAAAATGAAAAGGGTTTAAAAATTAAAATTAACACACGTCACACACTGACCCTAAGTGAAGAAGCGCCTGGTTAACACCGCCTGGCAAAGACTCTAAAATCAATTGTCACTGCACCTTGTCTGCCCTTGACCTCTCTTGATTCTGTCCCTTTCTTCCCTTGTTGGTTTCCTTCTTCCTGTCATCATTGCGCCCCCAAGGCGCCTTTCCCGGAGACTTCTTGGCCTTCACCCTCAGTTTCCGGGTGGTCGACCTGCTCCGCCCCACCGTCGTCGAACCAGTCCTCCTTCGAGTCCGCACTCTGACTCCTCTCCTGATTCATCGGGTTCTCCTTTTCCTTCTGGTTCTCCCCCTGCCACCTTCACTATGTCTGGTCCAGGGCCTAACGCTAGCAGTGCTCTCGGCCCTAATGTCAGAACTGATACTAGCGGAACTGCCACAGGAACTACCTCGGCTGCACCCGTGCTCCCCTTCTTGGCAGGCCTCAGCCTCCCCGATTTGGACCGGTTGAAAAATGACCCTATACACCACAATGCTAATTGGCTTGCTATACTGACCAAGCTCCCTTCTCCCTTCCGACATCCCCAGTTTGAAGGCCAAATTTGGAGAAGATCCAACCAATCACGTCGATCTTTCCACATGTGGTGTTCCTCCAATTCCATTACTGATGACTCCATCCGTCTTCGTTTGTTCCAACACACGCTTACTGGTGAAGCTTCTAAATGGTATGTTGAACAGGCCACCTCTTCCCATACCACCTTTGCGACCCTTGCCCAAGCCTTTTTGTCCTATTTACAGCTCCCTCTCCGATACGACACTGGCACAGAGCTCTTGACTTCCTTTAAGCAATCCTCTTCAACCCGCCTTTCCGCTCATGTTTAGGAATGGCGAAGAAGACGGAGCTTATGTCGAGCCCCTCCCTTCGAAGATCGGGTTTATATGGACTGGTTCCTCCACACCCTTCCAGCTCCCATCGGCAAAAATGTCGCCTCCCATTTTCCTCAAGGCGAAGAGAAAAGCCCTCCAAATAGCCTTGAAATATGACCTGATCTACGCTCAATCTGGTTATGTTTATACCGTTCTTCTTGACCTCCCCAGGCCCAGCGGCGCTAACGCCCCGGGGGCATCTCATTCTGCCAACGGTATCGTTGGAGCCCTTTCCCATCCGTACGCTCAACCTTCTATGGGCTATGGTCTCCCTCAGGGAGGGGCCAGCACCTCTAGCACTCTTCCCCCTCCTGGTAGCATGTATCCAAGATACGGCATGCCTCCTCCTTTTTCCCAACCTCCTGCTTACCTCCAAATGACCGCGCTAACCATTACCTTTATCTGCAGCCTGGTGCGCCAGCTCCTCCAGCATATGTGCTTCCATCTCCCTTGCCTCCTCCAAACCGGCAACAGCACTTACAGCCCCCTCCCGAGCAAGTATTTGCACAGCAGGGCGTGACTAATCCCCCTTCTTCTCAACGAAGGCGGAGAGGAAATCCAAACCAATCTGCCCCTAGTACTCGTGGACCCAATCCTCAAGGTGTTGACCCTAACACTGCCAACCAGCAACAGGGCACTCAGCCCAAGCCGGACAGGCCGCTTCGCACAAATAAGCCTTGTTCGTGTTGCGGTGTTTATGGTCATACCCACGATTGTCCCCTATTACCCCAGATGCGGCAGATGTGGGAGTCTCAAGCCACATTGCGCGGATAGCACGCCTCCCCTCATGCTCCTCCTAATGTGGCCACTACCCAGCCAGCTGTGTTTACTGATCCTTTCCCTCAGCAAGGATTCGTGGCTACCCAACCGCCCGACAGCCAGGTAGCCACCCCCCCTTCCCTTTCTAGTTCCTCTGATTACCAGATCCTTATGATGCACTCCGATCCTAACCCGTCCGTCGATCTTCACCTTCAAACTCGGTCTCGCCAGTACCCCAAGCCTCCTGCTCAGTCTGCCCCCGAGCCTCCTTCTTCAGGTTCTACAGAGCCTCTTTCGACATCCAGTGGCCCCTTACATATCCCTCAACCCAAAGTTGAGGTCCATACCAAGATTCCTAAGGGACCATTACATCGAAATGCTGCTTCTGGTCGAGCTGCTCATTCGTATAGCATAGTAGATGATTTGGCGCAATCTCCTGCTGCCATTTCCACACTGGAACTCCTCCAGTCGTGCCCTTCCCAAAAGAAGGCTCTATTATCTGCCGTGGGCGTTGTAGATCCTGCTGATGACCAAATGATTGTTTTCGACGCCACTCAATCGGACCATCCTCCCCTTCCTCCTTCCGTCGCCTTCCAAATCCCAGTCAAAATCCGGAACGCCAACGTGTCCCGGTGTATCATTGATGAGGGGGCATCCACCTGCGTGATGTCCGCTTCGGTTTGGAAGCAACTCGGATCCCCTGAGCTGGCCCCTTCCACGATCACCCTTCGAGCGTGGGACGGTCATGCCTCCCAACCCATTGGCCTGTTTTGTAACTGTCCCATCACCCTCGCCGGTAAGACCGTTTGCGTTGACGTCGAAGTCATTGACGCCCCTCTAGACTACAACATTCTATTGGGGCGAAGCTACACCTATGCCATGTCTGCTGTCCCATCCGCGGTTTTCCGCAAGATGTCTTTCCCGCACAATGGAAAGATAGTCACCATTGACCAGCTATCTTATCATGAGCCGCCATCTCAGACCTCACCTGAGACGACCATCTCTTCTGTAGCCAACAAGCAAACCGTCGATTCCTTGACCAGTGTCTCCCCCGGCGTTTACAAAGATTCCTCCCTCCTTGGAACTTTCCCTCACCTCCCCTCTCCTCCTATCACTGATCCCAGCTTATCGAATGTTTGCATGATGCAATCGTCCCAGGCTGCCCGTAAGCGGCCTGCCTCGGCTAGTCAGCAACCTCCCCCCCGCCCTCCGCAACCCGCTCCTAGCCATTCATCTCAGCCAGCCGGACCTCCTCCTTCTAGCCCTCCCCCTACAGCTGGTATCCCTGAACCCCTTTATCCTCCTAGATCGGTTCCTCCTGGCCTTAACCATCTCGAAGCCGTCCCTCCTGGTCATTACCCTGCTGGGCAGATCCCTTTCCTGGCTCCCCCTCCCGGAGTATATTCTGTCCCCGTCATGGCCACCCTCTCTCTCCCTAACTTGACCTTGGGCATACCGGTCTGGTACCTTGATCCCCCAGCCGCCACCCCTCCTGGTCACCCTAAACCCTACATGGATTTGACACCGGTTCAACCGGTCCCCCTCGCTTCCTCCGTTGCCACTGTGCCCCCAGCACCTCCACAGGACCCTTCTCCTGTCGTGACGGCTCCCGGGAAGAAAGGCAAAGCCCGCAAGGGGGCACCTAAAGACAAGACCACCATGACTGACCCGGCCCCTCCTCCGCCCGCGAAGCCTTGCGCCTTATGTGATGTCACCAGTCATGCCACCCATGCTTGTCCCGAGTTGCCCCGTATTCAGCCCATGGTTAAAGTCGCGTTCCCCGAGTCTACGGTCCCTGAAGCCTCCATTCCTTCTTCGTCCGTAACCAAGAACCCCAAGACTCTCCACACCAACAAACCCTGTGCTTTGTGCGGCGTTCATGGCCATTACTCCCACCATTGTCCCCACCTGACGCATTACCGCGCCTCTTTAGAGGTGATCCGAGAGTATGAGGTTGAACAAAATCAATCCACCTCTCCCATCCTCGCGCAGTATGCTTCAGGTCAGCCTGAGGATCCCCCCGCTACCATCAACATTCCCCCCCCTAATGTTCAGATGACGGAGTCTACTGTCACCATTCTTTACCTATCCTCCTCTGTGAGACACTTGGAGCCTAGCCCCCCTGCATCCTCCCCTGTTGTGTCACCTGACCACCCCTTTTCCACCCATACACGAGATCACTCCACCCATGTCTCTGTTGACCTCCGCAGCTCGAGTCCTCTCGATACTTCCGATAGCCCTCATATACCACCCTCCAGTTTGTATATGAGTCACAGTCATCATGCTCCTTGCACTCCCCCCCGAAGTTGCCGCCTGATGTCTTTTGTGCACTCACGCTGCCGTCATTGCCTCTCCTCCCCTCATTTGTTGTCTTGTAACACCATTCCGCAAGACCCCCCGTCCACACCCTTTATCGGTTACGCCGATGGTGCAAGTCGTTACTCCCGGAATCTAGCCTCGGCAGGTTGGGCCATCTTCACCCCCTTGCATGCCCTTGTTCTCTCTAACGGGGTCTGCATTGGTTCTGCCACCAACAATCAGGCCGAATATGATGCAGTGCGTGGTCTCTTAGTCGATGCCCTCTTTCATCGCATCCTCCATCTGCACGTTTGTTTGGATTCCCTACTTCTTGTAATGCAACTAAATGGTGTTTATCGTGTGCATAACCCTGTGCTGTTTAGACGCTATTTACGAGTGAAACTCTTGATACGTGCATTTGAAACCATAACTTTCAACCATGTACCTCGAGAACAGAATCACTATGTAGATAGTATTGCAAACCATGTTCTAGATTGGCATTTTTCACACGCATTTCATACAAGACAATAACATTCATAATCATTAAAAACGATGCATATCCATAATATGTGTCGCAAAAACATGTGTTTAGAGTCCATCTACTCTGATACACATGACATGCCCATAGCATGTTACAAAAAACTCAAAAATGGGGGCACCACTTGCCCCTACATACACACTAGGGGGCACCACATGCCCCACACCTAATCACTATTTGGCGGATCCCGAGCCAATGGCTCTGCCCCTGCAGCCCGTAGATCACGTATGCCTTGACCGGCCATCGCCTTGCACCGCATGACACCTCGCCATTTTGAGGGCAGACCAATGCACGCCTCCATGTACTGGTCGTCTAAGTCTTGCCACCCACGCTCTGAAACTCCGGTCAGCAACGTCTCACATCTACGGCGGATGTCCTCCAGGAGGGCGGCTGCATCCTCATTGTGCGCTTCTCTCGACCCACTAGGACCTGCAACTCCAGCTGCTGCCGGTCGTCCCATATATCCGGCCAGTTTTACCGGTGCTATATCTGCATACCAACAATACATGAATCAGTACCCTAAATTACGATTCAAACAACTGTAAACATGCTCATACAAGAATAGCAATCTGACACTTACCATCGGGCCCCCAGACTCGACCAGGCGGAAGTGGCAGGTCCGGATCTCCACAATAACTCATCCCACTATAGGGATAGTCGTCTATGTACAATGGAATCTGATCCCAATGGGCAAAAAACTCCGGTTGAAACACTCGCCCGACCGCCCCTCCTCCTCCCCTGCACATTAGCCGTCCCCAACGGCGCATCCTAGGCTCTCTCGGGCCCCCATCTGGAAGTTGTACACGAGGCCTCAAGGTCGGGATCTTCTCAAAGAAGAAGGCGCACAACAAAGTCCCATATGAGCAATCATGGTTCACCTACCGCCTGCATAGCGACAACTGTCGCTTTAGCGCCACCAACATCATTTGGGCCCACCCATAGTAGGTCCCGCCCAACACACTCTCCACTAGCATCATCTGCCCCCCCAGTGATGTGATGGAACGCCTGGTTGCCCAGGATCTGTAGCACAGCTGCGGCCACTGCACGAGTTTCTAGCCTCTCTAGATCCCCGATCGGTATTCGAGTCCCCTTGACTTGGAGACCCGGTCGATAATGGCGCTCCACAAACTCCATGATATGCCGCCCCCGCGGCAGTACTAGCTGTATGTTCCCCACCATCCCCAGTGGCGGGAGACCAGCTAGGAAATAGACATCCTGGACCGTCAGTTCGATCTTGTGCCCCTGCACTACGAAGACCTCCTGATCTGGATCCCAGTAAATGATAACCCGGGCCAATAATGGTTCTCCTGCTCTCATCAAAGGGTTCTCCAAGAACTTGAGAACCCCAAACCTGGCCAATATACGACGGACGCCCTGGTCCGCCTGGATCTCTGCCCGTAGTGTCCCCAGGTCTCTTTCTCTCCAATTAACCCGTAAATCTGCCATACCTGCACAAATACATCATTTTTGTCAGCTTACAGATCGGGAATCCCATAACCAAACACAACAACCTAGCTCTCAGCCATCAAACAGCACCAAACCCCCCTCATCTCCCAGGTCGCAGTTTTCTGCTCTTTTCTGGACCAGGTCGCACTTTTTGCCCTGATACCTGCATCCTAGGTCGCACTTTTTGCCCCAAAAAGTGCGACCCAGCCGTAGAGATGAAGGAGGGGTTGTTTCTGGGATTCTGGGCCCTAAACTGAAAATGTAATCCATCAAAATGCAAGAGAAAGGTTAGACCTCTTACCTGCAACTGACGGATCGCGATTCCAACGGTCGGTTTGTCCGCTACGTTCGCCGCAAGATTTAGGGCCTTCTCTCCTCTCTACATTCACCACAACAACAATAGAAAATGAGTGATTTTGGAGGGAAAACTGCCTTATTAAAAGAGAACCCCTGTTTCTTCTTTCGACTGCTGCGACCACACCGTAGCCCCGTTTGACGAACCGTCTGCACCGTTGGAAAGCTCTCACCGAGCCCTCAAATGGGTATCTATTCATTTTTTGTGATCTGATACTTCACCAGGACACATTTTGTCCAAGAAGGGTCACTTCACCTCTCCTTAAAATCAAATTTCCTCACTTACGACACTTGTACTTGGGGCACCATCTTGCCTCCTTACTTGTCTTTGTTCGTGTCGATTTTCGTCATGAGTTCCCATCTTGTACTCATGTTTCCACGGTCCCCCATTGGGGCCTTTACTGTGTGGCAGCACCATCGAGTCGCTCTTGTTTAGAGCATCCAAGTTGAGTCATCATTCCCTCCATGGGGTCTATACCGAGTCCCTTTATACCCCACTATAGCCCTCCATCCTTCATTGCTTGGTCTCTCTCTTGTGTCGCACATTATGACCTCTAGTCCCACTATCCCCTGTCCCATTTGATATTGTGTCAGTCGCTGCCATGTCATTCATGCCCGTTATGCTCTAACAAGGGAAGTCATCCATTCGCTACTCAGTCCCTTCCATTTCAACATCATCATTAGTATCAGTCTGTCCGTCGCTCTACTTTTTTCTCTCGTGCCTTAGTTGAGGATCTCTCATTGCCTCACCTATGGCGGACCTCCTTCTGTCGACATCAGCTCATTCATTCCAGAAGCCAGGTCTAGAGGGCGGTGTACCTTGGTTCCAGCTTCCACTCTTGTTCGGTGCCTCGGATCAGGCAAAGGGATCTCTCATTTCCCCTTGACTTGATTGTTTCTCTCCTACCCTTTCAAGATGCTCAGACCAGATACTGGCGGTCCCGTGATCCAAGAAAGGGGCACTTCTTCTTGATGATTCCCGGGTGTGTGTGAGATGTCTCAACCCTCATGAGGGGGTGGCCCTGCAGGTAGCCCCCCACATGCCCGGATGACCTCTTCCTTGCAGCCTTCGATGCAGCTCCATATATTTGATGATGTTGGCCTTAGCCACTTGCAGCGCCTCTTTGATTTGCATGTATCAGTCAGATTTTGCGAGCCCTTCCCCATTTACAGGGGGCATTTGGGTTGTATTTGTATCTCATGTACTCAGATCTTATTGTATAAGTCCTGGCTGTTATCCCAGGCACAGCATGTATATGGGATTCATCATTGTATTTTTATCTGGCTCATGTTTATGCCAGGCTGTACTCTATGGTTCGGTCCCTTGTTTACTGGACACACTATTCTTTTGTACTTTGTCTCGGCGGGCATAGGTATGCCTCCCCCGCCGCCTTCAGCACAGGTACCCTCTCATAAAAAGAGACTTGTTGCACCTGCGAGTCTCGTCTCCTCAGGGTCTAGTCCTTCAACACACTATCTACCTTACATTTCTCTCTCTGACATCCCTTTTGTTGTCTAGTGATTGTGTTCTTACAACGTACTTTGGTTATACGATTTGCTCCTGACACTCGCACGCTGGGGGGCAATCTGTTACACCATTTTTTGGTCATCTAACCTATTATCATTAGATGGACCCAAGTACACCATATAAGACCAATTTTACCCTAAGTAAAATTGCTTTCACTATGTTAAAACAGGAAACCCCAAAAGGAAATATTAAACAAACCTATATTTGTTTGATTTTCCTCATGGAATAATTAATAAAACCATAATTTAATTATTATTCCCAGTCATGTTTAACCCAAAATCAAAGAAATTAATTAGATAAACCTTTATTTATCTTATTATTTTCTAGGAATAATTATTTAAACCTTATTTAGATGATATTCCTTGTTAAATATGACCAAATCACCCACAAATAATTAAATAAATCAATATTTATTTAATTATCTTTCAACCACCTCCTTAAATAATTAAATAAATCATTATTTATTTGATTATCTTCTAACCACTTCCTTAAAAAGATAAATAAATCATTTATTTATTTATTTTTAACAAATTAAGGGATTTGACCCAAGTCAAATACCTTTTTCCTCCAACAAATATAATAAAATATTCCATAAAAAGTGGATCTAGATCTGGTTAACCCATGCACCAAGATCTAGAATGACCCAATATTTTGTTATAAATAGGAGGGTTTTCCCTACCATTCCTCACCTTTTGTTGCCTATTAGATCACTCTGGATCTATACACTTGGTCACATTTTTCCATCATTTGCTGTGTGAGCTCCCATTGAGCTCTATTCTTTGCATTGGGTTTTCTACACCAACAAGAGAGAGAAATCTTAGATTTGAAGTGCTGAGGACTTCCAAGAACCCATCCCACTGAGGAGAATTGGATACGCCTTCTTGTTTTCCTCCCAGGTGCCCAATTAATACAAAAATTCTTTCAAAATTGTTCTTGTCTTGTCTATTGGTATATGGAGCAAACCCTTGTTTTTACTGCTTAATGTCTTTCCATGCATAGATCTGGTTTTTTGCAGCTCTTTTCTTGTTCAACTAACCGCAGATCTGAAGATATTGGTAGCCACTTTTGTTGTTAGGGCTATTCGTTATGCATAGCTAAAGTGGTCTTTTTTCTACACTTCGACAAAGTGATTCATACTAACATAGATTTTGTTGTGTTCCGGGATATCCTTGAAAGGGGATATTTCACAAGCATGGTGGTGGACCATAAAACCTTTTACCTCTGAAAAGAGCTAAAAACTTCCACTTGGCAACTCCACAATCCTGAAAAGACCTTAAGACTCCACTGGTAAGAACCCTGATCATCATAATATCATTCAAACTCAGTTAGAAGACTGTGGGATTCAAATTTAGGTAAACAGATTAGTTAACCACCCAAAGACTGTCATACCTAGTTGAACTTGTCTTGTTTATTTGGGTCTGAAAAACACAGCATAGTGGCTCCTAGAAAGATTCACACTAGAGCCTATCCTGACCCTGATCCCCCTGAAGTAGTTGATAACCCAGAAAGTATCCTTAGGAAGTCTCCTAAGATTAAATTATCAACTGTTTTCAGATCACCCTTGAGAGCTAAATCAGTTCCTGAAAATCTTTCAGCTCTACAACAATCACAAGATGACTTAGTAAATCCATTTAGAACTAGGTCATTTGATGATATCATCCAGCTAGATTCTGAGTCTTCACTTTCTTCTCCTGAAACTAGTGAACATCTTGGTAGTAGAGAAACAACACTTCCTGATTTACATTTCCTCCTCAACCTAGGTGTCTCTCATCCAAGATCAGCTCAACAATCTACTGCTATTCCATCCACACCTCTTCATCCAACATCCACTGTCCCAAACACTCCACTCCAACCTACCTTCCCTTTTGTCAATCCGCCTGTGAATCCACCTCCACCTCCTGCCATGGCTTCATGGTATGCTCCCTTAGTCCTTCATGCACCATTAGTCAACCTTCCACAGGACTATCAGTCCAAAATTCCATTATATGATGCTAACAATACTACAACTGCATCACGACACGTGGATAAGATGGATGACTATTTTGACAGAAATGAAATTGATGATGACTCTGTCAAACTTAGATTATTTGCCCAAAGCCTGGGGGGAGAAGTAAGAAAATGGTTTAAAGGCTTAGCCCCCCATAGTATAAATGATCTCCAAGGCTTCCATCAAACATTCTTAAACAAATGTGAAGTTAAAAAAAATCCTCTCCAAGTCCTTTCTGATTACAAGAAACTTCATAGAAACCTTGGGGAAAGTGTCCAAGCTTATTGCACTAGATTCAATAGTGTGTATAATGCACTTTCCCTAGAGCTAAAACCTCCATAAGGCTCATCTTTAAACAAGTTTCCTGAAGGGTTTGATTCTGACATGACCTATTAGCTAAGAGAGAGAGACTTTGCAACTCTTGAAGATATGCAAAGGGGTGCTCTTTCTGTAGAAGTCAACCTGATGGAGAAAAGAGCAAGGATGAGAGCTGAGAAGAGAGTATCTTTTAGAGAGGAATCCACACCATCTACTTCAAGCTCAAAGATGGAAATAATGATGGAAGAAATGATGAAAGAGATGAGCATAATCAAGAGATCACAAGCAAGACAAAGCCAAAGTGCTCCTCAAAACAGAAACCAAAACCAGAATCAAAATGTTAGAAGGAACCAACCTACAAACAGACCTAGGGAAGATGATCAGCAGATCACTCCTCCCTTTCATCAAAATTATGTGAGTGAGGTTGAGGAAGCAGATCAAATAACAGAGGAAGATGATATCAACCTGTTCGGGGTAGATGATGATGACCTTGAGGTTCATTATGATAGAAAACAAGGTATTTATACACCTTATGATGACAAAAGAGATGGTAATGAAAATTGTTGTCAAGACATGGAAAATGCCATCACCGAACCTCAAAGAGAATATGACCGCAGAAGTAAATCTAGTCAACAAACCCCCAAGAACAAAACCTCTGACAAATCCTCACAAAACAACACTGCAACCAAGCCTAAAGTGGTCAAACAAAAGGATAAAATAGTGGCTGAAAATTCTGATAAAGGTAAAGGAAAAAACACTCAAGACAATGAAAAACAGAGTGTGGACATTAGTAGTACTAACACATCAGCTAGTACTCTTGTTAAAACAATTTTATCAAATGAAAATAAAACAAATCAGCAAGATGACATTGCTGATAGAGTGACAGCTAATAAGGTTGAAACCAACACTGTAAAGAGTCAAATTCCTTTTAGCCTGGAGCAGGAAATCTCAAAGATCAAAATTTCTGTTCCTCTCACTGAGTTAGATGCCCAACATGTATATAGGACCCAAATTTTGAAGGCTTTAAATTTAGAAGACAACAATGATACAGTCAATCTTAACGATGACCAACCAGAGCTTATTTTTGGTCCAAAGATTGAAGGAAAATATCAAGAGGGACCTGTTCCTCCCTTTTATGTAAGTTTTAACGTTCATGACAAGATTTTGCACAACGCTATGCATGACTCAGGGGCTTCTCATAATCTAATGCCTAAAGCTGTAATGGATAGCCTGGGTCTAGAAATCACCAGACCTTATAAAGACCTTTACTCCTTTGATTCCAGCAGAGTAAAATGTTTAGGATTGATCAAGGACCTCTGTGTTAACTTAGCCCAAATTGTAGCCAAATGCTTAGTCATGGATATTGTTGTGGCTGATGTGCCCCCAAAGTATGGAATGTTACTCTCAAGGTCTTGGGGGGCTAAGTTACAAGGGACTATGAAAATGGACATGACCTATGCGACTATCCCTGTTTTCAATCAAACTAGAAGACTTTACAGGGAGTCCCATATGCAGTGCACAGTCACAAGCCAAGACAGACCACAAAACTCTCCTATCTATTATGTCAATACAAGCCTCGATTCTTTTATCATGTTTAATGATGAAACACTTGGTGAACAAGTCACTTTAACAGAATTAATGGCCGATAAAGAGGAGGAGGTAAATACCAATGAACTGTCAAAACAGTTTACTAAACCTTTAACCAACATCAAACCAGTTATGAATCTTGAATTACAGGTCATGTGTCCCTCACTTCTAAACATTGAGAGTAAAGGATGTATCCCTCAAATAAACGAAAATCAGGGGGTATCAAAACAAATTCAACTCAGTGCTGAGATTCCACAACAACCTTCGAGCACGATAGTTGAAGAGGAATCTAACCAAGATAAAACCGAGAAAAGTCCTCTCTGGAGTATGTATTTTGATGGGTCATGCACTAGAACTAACGCTGGTGCAGGGGTCTGGATTACTAACACTGAAAACAATCACACAGAATGCATTTCATGCAAATTAAACTTTCAGTGTTCCAATAACATAGCAGAATATGAGTCCCTTCTCTTAGGCTTACATCTTTTGAAAAAGTTAGGAGCCCGAAGAATCAATGTATATGGGGATTCTGAATTGATCATTAGGAAAGTCAATGGGGAGTATAACGCAAATCATCCCAGACTTAGAGCCTACCGAAATGATGTCATGGACCTTTTAAAAACATTCGAGGAGTTCAAGGTAATTTTTGTCCCAAGGAAAAGAAACATTGCAGCCCACAATCTAGCCTTTGTAGCTAGGACATGTTTAGCGCCATTTGAAACCAGAGACTGTACAAATGAGATAAAGTTTAGACCAGCAGTGCCTGATAATAATAAGTATTGCCAGGTGTTTGAAAATGACAAACAAATAGAAGACTTCATGCAATTCAGAAATGAATTCGAACTCAATAGTTCAGACTCAGACTATGAAACAGACTGCAATGAAGAAAACTTTCTTGGTGAAGAAGAACCGTCTCCTGAGCCTGTCGTTATTAACTTATTGTCTAGCAAAATTAAGAACGAAACAGAGGAGTTGGAAACTCTCCATGCTAAAGATGAAAGTTTTCCTAGAGGTCTAGCCCCTTTATAAGAGTTGTTTGATTTTGACGATGTGGCCAAAAAACCAAAACTGGAACCTGTAGAGACTGAAGTGGAGGAGTGCAATATAGGCAGTGAGGAAAAACCAAAAATGATTAAACTGTCTAAAACCTTACCAGCTCACATTAAACTCAAATATATAGAGCTGTTTAAAGAGTTTTTTGATGTTTTTGCATGGAGTTATGAAGATCTTAAATCCTATGACACTGAAATAATACAACACAAAATTCCCCTTAAAGAAAACCAAAAACCATTCAAACAGAAGCTACGCAGAATAAACCCTGTTCAGTTTCCTTTAGTCGAGAAGGAGATTAAAAAAATGTATGAAGCTGGTATTATTGTCCCTTTTAGATATTCTGAATGGGTATCTAATCTAGTGTCTGTTAGGAAGAAAACTAGAGAAATTAGGCTTTGTATAGACTTTAGAGATTTAAACAAAGCTTCATTAAAGGACAACTACCCTCTACCTAAGATGGACCATATTTTACAAAGGGTGGTAGGGTCTAGAATAATTTCTTTGCTGGATGGCTATTCAGGGTACAATCAGATCTTGGTTTACCTTGCTGATCAATTAAAGACGGCCTTTACTACGCCATGGGGCACTTTCATGTATGTGAAAATGCCCTATGGTCTAATGAATGCTGGGGAAACCTTTCAAAGAGCCATGGACATAACATTCTCGGAAGAACTGGGCTTCTTCATCATTATCTATCTTGATGATGTCACTGTGTTTTCAAAAACAGATGAAGAACACTTAGAACATTTGAGAAATTTTTTTGAGAATTGTAGAAGGTTTGGAATATCTTTAAACCCTAAGAAGACACTATTCAGTCTCCAAGAAGGTAAACTTCTTGGACACATTATTTCAGAAGAGGGTATAAAGATAGATCCAAAGAGGATTGAGGCCATATTGCAAATCTCTCATCCTCGAAACATCAAGGAGTTGCAATCTTTCATTGGGAAGATCAACTTTTTGAGAAGGTTCATTCCTAATTTAGCTGAGCTCCTTAGGAATATCACAAACATGCTGAAAAAGGAGCAAGGGGTAAAATGGACCTTGGAAGCAAAGCAATCCTTTGAACTGGTGAAACAAGCGTTAACCAAAACATCGGTTCTGATAAGTCCTGATTTTTCAAAAGATTTTTATATTTTCTCGTTTGCATCAGAACATACCATAGCTGCTGTCCTTTTACAGAAAAACGCACAAGGAAAAGAGAAACCTATTGCATTATTTAAAAAGGCATTGAGGGATGCCCCTTTGAAGTACAACATTATGGAGAAGCAAGCATTTGCTTTGGTTAAAGCATTGAAAGACTTCAGAGTATACATCATTCACTCACACATCGTTGCCTTTGTCCCAAATTCATTCTTTAAAGGCATTTTAACACAGGACCCAGATGGTAAGAGAGGTAAGTGGATTGCCATTATTCTTGAATATGATTTAGAGATAAAACCCACTAAGCTCATTAAAGGCCAAGGTCTAGCTAGCTTAATGGCTGAATCAAATTGTGAAGTTCTTGATATTCATATGATTAATGCTTTAGATGATCAAGAGGAAATATCAACACCCATTGTTGAAAACCATTTTATGAATTCCTCTTGGTATGCTGATATTCTTTATGTTCTGCTTAATTTGAATACACCTCCTGGTTTGACAAAAACAAAGGCAAGGTTCCTAAAATTGAAAGTTGTAAACTATTGCATTATAGATAAATGTGTGTATTGGAAAAATGCAAGTGGTCTATTGCTTAAATGTTTGCCCGAGTTTGATGCAGAGAAGGTTAAGTACCAGTTCCATGAAGGAGAGTGTGGAGGTCATTTGTACTGGAAGACAACAGCCAACAAAATTTTTAGGGTTGGTTTCTATTGGCCTACCCTTTTCCATGATGTACACCAGATGATCATAGCCTGTCATAAGTGTCAACTTTTTGAAGGCAAAAGAAAGCTGCTACCCCTCCCTCTGCATCCAATCACTGTTGAAGCCCCCTTTCAACAATGGGGACTTGACTTTATAGGAGAAATCCATCCACCATCTTCTGCCCAGTACAGATGGATTCTCATTGCCACAGACTATTTCACTAAGTGGATAGAAGCCATTCCTTGTAGGCAGGCCAATGATTCAGTTATCATAAAATTTATGGAGACTAATATTCTCTCCAGATTTGGCTATCCTACCAAGATCATCACTGATAATGCAGCAACATTTGGATCAAAGAAGATGGTTGAGTTGTGTCATAGATATCAGATAACATTGGGGCATTCCACAGCCTATTACCATCAAGGTAATGGACTTGCAGAATCCTCAAACAAAAGCTTAGTGAACATAATTAAGAAACTTTTGGAGGACAACAAAAAGTCTTGGCACACAAAGCTGATTCATGCACTTTGGGCTGACAGATTGACTTTGAAGAAATCCATTGGTATGTCACCTTTTCAGCTTGTGTATGGTACTGATGAAATTTTTCCAAACAGCCTTGGTGTACCAGTGATAAAGTTGATTCAAGAGTTGCAAACTGAAGATAATGACATCATCAGAAGGATAAATCAGACCATTCATCTCGAGCAAATCAGAGAGGAAGTGTATAACCAAGCATTGCAGAAACAGGAGAACATTAAAAAGATTTTTGACAGAAGAACAAAGGCTAGCAATTTCAAGATTGGGGACAAAGTTTTAAAGTGGGACTCAAGAAGGGAAGAGAAGGGCAAGCATGGAAAATTTGACAACCTATGGCTTGGCCCTTACTCTATTCATTCGGTTGCTGGTAACAATGCATTTTTCTTGCAGGAGTTGAATGGAGCAGAACTGTTTGGGGGTCCTGTCAATGGCATGATGCTTAAGCATTACTTCTCTTGATCCATGTTATGTTTTGAAGAATTTTTGTCTTTTCCATTATGAATATTTCATCCCCCATTTCATTCAAAGTTGTAAAAAACAAAAATACAAAAACAAAGAAAAGAAAGAAAAGAGGGCAGATTTTGAAAACAAGCAAGGTATAGCCCCATACCAAAAAAGAGAGATAAATATGAAAGTGTGCAAGCTCAAATGCCACTCCTGAAAAACACACTTCTAGTTAGTCAAACTGTTTAATCTTGACTAATTAGCTTTAAATTTTCTGCTGATAGGATAGTGAATTTGATATGCCAAACTGTCTAATCTTGGCTTATCAGTAGATAGTTTAGGATAGAAATTAAAGGTTCAAACATGATCAAAATCTGAACCTAAGGTTGCAAAGAGAAATGACTCAAATCTGTTCTATTTTTCTGAGTCAAAGAGATGTAAAAAATCTAGTTCTAATTAGCTCAAAATCTGAACCAGAAGAAAAGGAAAGACAGCTCAACAAGAGTCAAAACAGAG
Organism: Pinus albicaulis; assembly: GCA_034641835.2. Lineage (NCBI taxonomy): Eukaryota > Viridiplantae > Streptophyta > Pinopsida > Pinales > Pinaceae > Pinus > Pinus albicaulis. Next base: position 17,210 of record JAXQQM020083083.1, read on the forward strand.
CTGTAGAAAAGAGGAAGGAAATGTGTTCAAAATTCAGATTTTAAGCCTTCCATTTTTTGATTTATTTTTCTGCAAAATAAATGTCTATGTGCAGCTTGTCTTTATGCCATAGATCACAGCAAGTCAAACACCTTAATCTTGACTTGACTGTTTTTAAATTTATGTTTTAGAATTTAGAGAATAAGATCTGTTAGATAGTTTAATCCTAACAGATTAGTAGATTAGGTAGAGAATCATCTGAACTCAACTGTTAAATCTGAGTTCAGGGAGAAATAAGGAGTAGAAATAGATTAGATTTCCTGCTTTCAAAAGAATAAAATGTTGTGAAAAGAGTTTTCCAATCCAAGTGCACTCTATTGAAGAAAAAATGTTAGATCTGTAGGATCGGGTAGGTAGAAAGTTGTATTGATGAAGATCCATTTCTTTATGACTGCTAATAAATTTTCAGAGAAAATCATCCCAGCACAGGAAGAGCACCCCAATCGATTAGGCAACTGATCAGCCTCCTAGAGAACATCAATGGATCAGGAAAATGATCAGCCTCCCAGAGAATGCAGGTCTGAGAGTTCTTGATGCCTTCAAGAAGGTACCATCCCCAAGTGGAGCCACTGTTAGCCACCTATAAAATTTGATTATCCCAAAGGGTGGTTAAATCTATTTTTGATCCTTCAAGGAACAATTTTTTCTCACTAAAAACTGTTGGCTCTTGAAGACTTTTTGAAGGCCTCATGCCTCTGTCCAAACCTTCACTGATGTTCCCATCTTGAAAGAACTCTGAAATCCTGCTGGTCCCATCTTCAAATACTGCTGCAAGCACCATTTTCCCCCTTCCTCCTCTTTAAAACTAACCTCTTTTTCTACCCCTTCGTTCCCCATGAAAATTCAACAATTTCATGTTTCTGCCTTTTCCCCTCCTCAAAATCCCCTTTATAAGGTTTAAGACTCACTCTTGGCCTTATCGGAACCCTCAAACCTTTGAAAATCATGAGTAAAACCATTAAAAACCCATTTGGTTATATATATTGGGCTTAAGCCCCCTTGGGCTAAGTCCTTATCCTTTCCACCCATACACCCTGGCGCCGTGACCGCGCGCTGAGCCAGTCGGGTGCTTAAACGGTTTAAATAAATATATCTTTGCAAAACATTAAAAAACCTTTGATATTTGTTTAAACCGTCGAAAAATTCATTTTTAATTTTTCCGCCCGTGCAAAATTATGGAGCGATCTCGACCATCGATATGATCTGCAGATCGGACGGTGTGGAGCGCGCCTCCCTGTGGACCCCCCAGCCGTGCACCGTTTTCCCAAAACCAGTGGTATCCATCGCACCGCCTTCGGGGAAAAGGCTGTTTTCCCCCGATGGCCAGCGATTCCATACACTTGCCGCCACGCGTCCCGTGTACTATTTGCAAACCGCCATCCATCTGTCGTCCATCGCGCGTTAATGATCGGACCAGGACACCCAGCGATATCGCTGTGGACTGTCCGATCTGGGCCCACTGATCCAACGGTGATCGCTCGCCAGAGTTGCTCGAGGGTTAACGAAGGTGCGCGCATGATAGGCGGGCCCTCATATAGCGGCAAATCAATTTCTGCCGTCGATTTGATTTGCAGATCGACGGCCCACAATTCATCGCCCGATCTCTCCATTTGACTTTCCATTTCCCATCCCGACCGTCGATCTCTGCACGATCGACGGCTCAGATTCATCCTTCTCCTCTGACCGCTTCGTTCAATCTCGACCGTCGATCTCTGCACGATCGACGGCCCTGATCTAATTTTCTTCCTCCCATTCTACCATCACTCTCGATCAATCCTGACCGTTGGATGATGCCATCCAACGGATCCGATCTCCTCACACGCCATCTGTTTCAGTCAACGTATAAAAGCAGGATTTTTTAATAGTTTTCATATTTTGCAGGGTTTCTTATCATTTTCTCACAATTTTCAAAGAAGATTCAGAGGCGGAGGGTGAAGACCCTCCCATCTTCGATTCATCGAAGGAAATCATCCACAGGGTGGAAATGCACGTTTCCTCAGTGTTTCCTCAGGCATGGATGCCTTATGAACCCTGCGTAGCCCTGCATGCCAGCAAGAAAACCATGGATTTAACACTGTCAAAGAGTATCAGCGTCGAAGACAAAAATGCACCAGAACAGAGGATTAAGGGACAGATTTGTGGAGATTACGTCTAAGATACTTATCAAAAGCCTAATCCCATATAAAACATAGTTTACAGAAAAACTAAAGTGTTTTATCAAGCAGGAAGGTTTCCACAGCCACAATCTGAGGCAAATCGATTCCTCTCAGCTACCATAGTGCCACCTGTTTCTCAAAGTACTCAATCAGGGGCCGAAGTTATTAATCGAATGAAGATTTTCACCTCAGCACAGCCGGAAAGGTTACTTCTGCAATAAAACTTAATGCAAAAGACATCTGCAGGGTAACCCTAGCGTCACACAGAGCCTCAAAGGTCAACAAAGCTCCCACTGAGCTTAATTCATAAGTGTAAATCAATTAATACAGTGAAACACCTGTACAGTTTATTCATTGAGCCCCCCATGGGCCAAGAAGACATTAACTCTGTATTAATTGTAATTGAGATCTTTTATCAGATCTCACCTCCTCATTCTTCTGTATATACTACAGCTGAAGATGAGTGAGGGGTTGGTTGTGGAACTTTGATATACATTTGAGCAAAAAACTTCTGATTGTACATAGTATTCAATGGCTCTTGGAGCTCTGCTGGTGATAGATGGGTTAGGCTGAGATGTGTAGATGGTTCCTAACCTAAAGCACTGGACTTAAAGCTGTAACTGGTTTGAAGCATCAATACAAGCTGATTTATGGGATCCTGGTCTATGTTGACGGTGATGTTTCTCTAATTGTAACTTGTTATTTTTGTTTCTGTTTTCATCTGTGTTTCATATTCTCTTATAAATAACAACATGCATAGAGTTAGGACCTACTGTATATCAGTAACCTTCTCTAACTCAAAATCTTTATCTGAATGTTTTCTTCTAAATTGTGTTATTTAAGAATGATTTAATTCAGTTTAAGCATAGGAATGCTGGCGTTCCCTCATCTTATTGTCTTAGCTGGATGTTATTCTTAGATGTTATTTTCAGTATATGTTTAGTGAAGATGAACTGAGGAAGATATGGTGAGCCCTAGTCCCAGTATGATCCCACAGACTATCTGATTGTTTCCCTTTGAATGTGTCAAAATCTGGCTAGTTTCAAAGTACTTACCAGATCTTAGGCCATTCTGTTGTTATCTTTGTATTTGTCTTGAAATTAACCAAGTAAAGAAGAGCTAGGAGAGGAGTTGTGGTGAGCCCGGCCTGCTAGTTTCTAATCCAAAAGTTGCCTTCAAGTTTCCCTTTGTTTTGAGATGTTTTCTATTGAAAGTGTATCAAAGGCTGGCTAGTTTCAAAGTACTTACCAGATCCTAGTTTACTTTTATGTTTTTCTTGAGTGCATGTCAAAGGCTGACTAGTTTAAAAGTACTTATTAGATCCTGGGCTGCTCTTGTTTCTGCATCTCTTTATTTCTCCTTCTTATTGTATCATTCCATTCCATAAATAAAATCTTCAAAGAGATCCTTAGACATAGATGACTTGCCCCATGGACCACTCTAGCCTCTTGTTGTTCCAATTAAACCCTATTATGACTCCATAGCCCAATGGACTAAAACCTGTAATTGTCTACCTTTTTGACCGAAGCTTATTCTGATTACCTGCAACTTCTCACCTTTGAAACTTTTTTCACTCAGGACTTTCCACCTTGAACAGTAATCATGCTCAGCCATCCAAAAAACAAAACAAAACCCTTGGCCTTCATAACTAGCCTAATATCATAACCCCAAACTTCAAAGACAAATCCATATTTGTACATATTGGAGAGATCCCTCTCCGGATTCAGGAGAGCTAGATCCTAGAATCCCAAAGTGGTTGAAACAATGTTGTTTCTGTAATTGGACTTTTCCAATCTTGCTAATAAATTACAGATTACTAACAGATGGATCCATCTGAAAGGTGTCAAAAGAAAAAAAAATAGATGAGGATGGATAATGCAAAGCTACCTAAATGCATGACAAAAATAAATACACACATATCGATGGGAGATGCTATGGGTAAATTTTCTTGAGGTAGAGTGCATGGCCTCGACCCATTTGGTGAAATAGTTAATGACCATGATAATATACTTGTGGTTACTAGAATATGGAGGTCGACACTCCATAAAGTCAATGAACCATTTACAGAAAGGATTGGTTGATATGACATGATGGAGGGGAGCAGGTGGAGCTCGTGCCTTTGGGGAAAATAGGTAACAATTGAGATAGTGTTTGAATGCCTCAATGCAATCACCGAAGAGGGAAGGCCAAAATTACCCCGCGCACATGATTTTCTGGGCAGTGGCCATACCGAAGAGGTGGCCACCTTAAGCACCACTATGGCAGGCATTAAGGACTTTCTTAGCTTTAACATGTGTAAGACAACGACGAAGGACAATGTCAACACCGTGATGATAAATCGTCACCATTGAGAAGGTAGTGGGGGGCTTGGTGTCGTATACGTTGTCGAGCGTCACGATCAATATGGGGGGTAAATTTCTTTGCTCGTAAATAGGTAAGGATGTCTCCATACCAAGGATCATATGAAGTAATGGAAAACAAATGTTCATCAGTTAAATCATCATTAATCGACGAATCACGTGTACCAGTAGGAAATTTAGAAATTAGTTCAGTGAGGCTAAACCTTTCTTACTCTTGGGTGTGAAAAATTCAAGATCGAATTCTCGGAGGATAGCGATCCAATGGGAATATTTCCCATTAATGATCCGTCAACTTAAGAGGAAAGCCATTCAGTTGGAATTTGTCACGACCGTGGTGGAACGAGCAAGGATATAATGACGAAGTTTTTGGACCGAGAACAAGACAACCAATGCCAATTTCTCTTCATGTGAGTAGGACAGAGGGGTTCCTACAAGTTTCTTACTGACATAATAGATAATGGGCTCGATACCGATGGAATATTCCTAGATGAGGACCCAAGCAAATAAATTGGTGGAAGCTGAGATATACAGGATGAATTCCCTCTCAAATTTAGGTGGAATAAACAAGGGAGCGAAAGTGAGAGCATGTTTCAGGGCATCAACATACTGTTGAGCATATTTATCCCAAACAAATGGAATGTTTTATCTAAGGAGTCTTAGAAACCCATGCGTAGTGGTGGCATAGTCAGGTATGAACCGACAAAGGAAGTTGGATTTCCCTTGAAGGCTTTGTAACTGGCGCAAGGTACAAGGGATGGGAAGCTCAAGAATGGATTGAAATTTGAGGGGAGAAAAATTTGTACCATATTTGGACACAATGAAGCCCAAGAGACAATTGACAAGAATGCAAAAGACACACTTCAATGGGTTGAGGCGGATATTATACTTGCGACATCGGAGACCGAGCAGTGAGGTCGTCAAGGTAAGCAAGGATAATATGAGCCAAGTCATGGAAGGAGTAAGACATGTCCCGCTGGGAGGTGGCTCTGACATTCTTTAAATTGAAAGGCATGACCCTATAAGAGAAATTTCCCCATAGACTAATGAATGCAGTCTTCAACTGATAATCAAAACTGATAGTAATCTGGTTATATCCAGAGAATCCATCCATAAAGGATAGAACCTCGTGCCTTGTACACGCATCAATGATTTGGTCAATAAATGGTGTGGGGAAGTTTCCTTTGGGATAAGCTTTGTTTAGGTCATGAAAGTTAGTCTAGATACAAATGGTGCCTTGTTTCTTGAGAACGGGAACCGGGTTGGAAACCCATGTGGTGTATTCAATGGAATAGATAAAACCAACCTGCTTGAGTTTATCGATTTAGGCTTTGATAGCCTCACGTTTGGAAGAATTTATGGGTGTCAACTTTATATATACATGAATGGAATTGGGCCATGTATCAATATGGTTTTCAACAATGGCAGGATCAAGTCCAGGCATCTCAGAATAAGATCAGGCGAAAACATCACGAAATTCCTTGAATAGCTTACTGTAAGGCTCAATTTCTTCCAAGGCGTAGTGTGCCCCCAAGGTAATGTTTTCTTCAACCCCTGGTTTATCGGAAATGTTTATTTAAATGATAGGAGAGATATTGGCCATGTTTCCTTCTTTGAAAGCATCTAGTGTAGGGATGGGATTTCTAAACCAATCGACTTCATCATGAATGAATTCTTTATGATCCACAACATAATGGTCATGGGTTTACTGGGGAAGGAAGTGCGCATGATGGTGCATATCATCCCAAGGAAAATCAGGGGTGGTCATAGCTTCCATAATGTCTTCATCAGAATGAAATATGGGAGGACTAGTGGAAGGGAGACCACTTGATGTGGAGGGGCTACCTGGCGCATCTTCATGAGAAATATGGTTCACATACGCATCGATATGAAGGGTAGATGAAGAACTACTAGATGAAACATCTATCGATGTTGAGACCAGGGTGTTCGACGAGGGAGGTTCGAACGAAACAGAATGGGAAGCACCAAAGGGGTCTTCCTCCATGGATCCAATAGATGAAGATAGCTATAGAATAGCGATCGAAGAGTCTATCATCTTAACATCGGGGGGAGGTATCACAATGGGTGCAGAACTGTCCTCTGGTTCTAGAGAAACAGAACTCACAAGTAGAGGAGTACATGATCCACTACGAGTGGCCTCTATTTCGCGAATTTCCTGAAGGGTATCGTGAAATTCATCGAGACGGGGACAATGATGGGAATAGTGGCCGTAAATTTCGCACAAAGCACAAGGGTGGTTCATGCGCAAATATTTGAGTTTCTTAGCTGAATCAGGTAAGGTAACATGGACCTCCGGGATGTCAGATTCATGAAACGTTTCGTTGACCACAGGTTTGAGACGAGGAAGCTTAGGAAAGTTATGGGTGGCATTCCCAACAACATCATGCAAAGAGCACATAGGTGTCAAATTTGGAGGATTAGGTGGAGCTAGAGTTGTTTTGGGAGCCTTGTCCTTAGTTTCCTTCTTTTTGGCTTCCCCCCCTCACCGAATGCTTTCACAACAAAAGTGGGTTCCTGTTGAGGTTGTTGTGGAACTGAAGCAAAGGGAGGGGTAATCACGATCGATTGGACTAGGATCAAAGCGGTATATGGTTTAAGTTGACCAAGAGGAGTATTTGTTTGGGGATCAATGTACCAGAATAGGTTCCCCAGGGTCAAATTGGATAAAATCAATGTAGCCATAATAGGCACAAAAAAGACTCTAGACGGGGGAGCTAAAAATGGTATCTGACCTGAAGGGTAATGGTCTGGTGGAACGACTCCCAAATGGTTAAGGCTTGGGGAAAATTTTCTTGGTTGAAAGTGATTAGGAGAGACACCAACATAAGGAGAAGGTCCTGATGGCTATGTCGAGTGAACAACAACAGGTCGCAAAGGCACCATCTGCTGGCTAGTCATATTGGGCCACTTTTAGCTAGCCCGAGACGCTTGCAACATTCAAACACTCGATGAGCTGGGCTCAATGATAAGGAGGGGGGGGTGTGGGGGGGCAGGGAATGAACCACGTAAATTGGAATCTTTATAGACTCTCGATGAGACACTAGTGAAAGGTGCGACTGATTAGTTATCGGCCACTGAAGAGATGATGGACACAGGGGAGGTCTAAGACTTCGGTTCGTAATATGTCAACTGATCGATGGTGACGATCTTTCCATTGTGGGGGAATCACATCTTACAGTGAATCGCATATGCGACAAATGACATCGCATAGGTGTAGCTATGACCCAAGAGGATATTATAATCCAAGGGAGCATCATTGTATTCTATGTCAATAAAAATAGTCTTTCCTGCAAGTGTGACTGGAAAATTGCGGAACATGCCAAGGGGCTGGGAAGGGTGATCATCCCAAGCATGTAAAGTGATGGTGGATGGGGACAGAACAGGGAACCAAATTTTATTCCAAACATAGTCAAACATCACACAGGTGGATGTGCCCTCATCTATGATACATCACTGGACATGAGAATTACGGATCTTGACTGGTATTTGGAAGGCAACATATGAGGGTAAAGGGGGATGTTCTGACTTGCCAACATCAAAGACGATCAAACGATCATCTAAAGGATCTAAAATGCCCAATGTAGATAGTAGAGCTTTTCATTGTGATTGGCATGTCTGGAGGACTTCCAACATTGACATGGTGACAAGAGACTGGGGCAAGTCATATACTATGTTGTAGGTGTGGGCAGCTTTGGCGGAAGCAACATTTCAGCGTAATGGCCCTTTAGGGATCTTGGGAATGAACTCTGCCTTAGGCTGAGGGATTTGTAAGGGAACATTTGGAGTCAGAATGGACTCTATGGATACTTTGTTTTGGGACTTGGTTGCAGACATAATAGGTTTCTTGCCATATTGGCACGACTAGGTCTGAAGGTTGACATCGACGGTATTGACCTCATCATAATTCATCATGACAATCTGGTAATCAAGGGTACTAGACTGCTGAGGTTTAGGAGTGGCCTGACCTTGAGGTGGTTGGGAAGCAACATGTCCTTGCTGAGGGAAAGTATTAGTGAACACAACTGATTGAGTTGGCGCAGTGTTTGGAGGGAGTGACGTGGTGGGTTGTTGTCCTCTAAACGTTGCTTGGGCTTCCCACAATTGGCACATTTGGGGAAAAATTGGATAATCATGAGTATAATGGCCATGTACACCATAATATAAACAAATTTTTTTCATACAAAGGATCTTTTTCTGCTTGGGTTGATCACCATATTGCTTGTTTGCGGTGTTAAGTTGGTTCCCTTAGGGTGCGTTCGGTTGATTACCTTAGCGACCCTGGTTACCCTGCGCTTGTTGGTTTTGGTTTCCTTTCCCCTTATTCTTTTTCTTGGAATTAGGGGGATTAGTCGCACTCTGTTGAGCATACACTTGACCTTGAGTAGGTGGTGGATGCTGTGGTAGAGGTTGAGAAGGCGCGGGAGGAAGGGGTGTTGATGCCAGAGGGGCTGGAGTGTTGGGATGTGCATAAGGATAGTAAGGAGATGGGGAAAATTTTGGGTAAACAGGTTGAGAAACAACTGGTGTTAGCATCGACTGATACAGTTGGACAAATGCATAAGGCATACTTTGACTGGGATACAAGTTGTCTGGAGGGGGATAAGTGTTGGAGGAATTGGGACCCCCTGGGGGTAACCATAACTCATGAGAGGAGGAGCATATGAATGTGAAAGAGATCCAACGATAATGTCGGTGGCATGAGATTCCCATAGTGCATTGTCACCACCGGGTCTAGGAAGTTCTGGTAAAACAATATAAACATAACCTAAATGGGCATAGATCAAGTAATATTTTAAAGCAACCTGAAGAGCTTCTTCCTCGGACTGAGGAAAATAAGATGAAACATATTCACCTATGGGGGCTAAGAGTGTTTAAAGATACTAATACATATATATGTGGTCGTTGACTATAGGAACTCTACACAAGCTCCTTGTTCTATGTCATTCGTGGACATGGTCAGAAAGGCGGGTGCCAGAAGATTGACAGAATGAGGTAAAAAACTCGGTATCGGTATCATAACAGAGGGGTAACTCTAAATATGATAGAAACACTTTATCAAGAGTCGCAAAAGAGGTATGAGATGCAACATGCTGATAAAAATACCACTTTTGAGCTTCTCTAGTGAGTGTACGTTGGAACAAACAAAGGTGAATAAGGTCATCGATGATGGTATCAAACGGACACCACATATGAAAGGAGCGAGCGTGATTAGTGGGGTCCTCTCTAGTGTTTCCTTTAAACTTATAAATGTTGGAAGGAAGCTTATTTGGCATATCTGGCCAACCTGCATCATGGAGTATGGGGTCATTGATTAACTGGCTAAAATCAGGAAGGCTTAAATCCTCCATAAAAGGTAGCAAAGGGGTAGTCGGGATGGTTCCAGTAGTGGTTTCGCTAGCAGTGGCTCTAGAATTACGGCTAGGGCCATCGCCACCTTGATGACCTGCACTTGCATTGGCACCTAACATGGTGATGACATGAGGGTGAGGAAAACTAGGGTCATAATCAAAAGAAGAACCCGATGAACTAGAAACAGAGTCGGTATGGGGACTCGAGGGAGGAATAACTCAGACCCTACGAGGTGGGGTAAGACATCCTAACGGAAACTGAGGGTGACGACCTTGGAGTCTCCGCAATAAATGCCTTGCGAGAGCAATGATGGCAATTCACAAATGACACTAAAAGGTTGAAGAGTGATAAAAAAAGGATTTGCGAGGCAGATTATTTAATTATGATGTTTATGTCTTGGCTTGGTGGTGTAAACCAAGCGCTCTTTGCTTTAGGTGTGAGTTTGTGCAAGTCATGTGTTTATTTTAACTAAGCCCAAATGGTTATTTAAATAAAAAGAAAAATGTTGAAAAGCTATAAATGAAACTAAAATGACAATAAAATAAACAGCTAATCATGCATAAATCCTAACCTAAACGAGGCTCTAAAACAACCAGACTAAATGAGGGTGAGATTGACTCAAAACACACTAAAATGTCCAAGAGATCTAATGTCTATGTGACTCAGATCTGATGACTTGATACTTCTGGAAATGATGTAGAAAACAACAAGAAACCAGAGGGGAAAATTGCTGCAAAAGATAAGGTTAAAGGCTAAAAACCTAGGGAAGACAAAGAGACCCTAAGGCAAAGGCCAAACAAAAATCAAGAGAAGGTTTTGGATGTAACAATAACCTACCAAAAAGGATTTGTAAAAAGGATGGATTAGACCCTGAAACAATGGTTGAAAGCATTGTAAATCTCAGACTACCTACTCAGCTTAACCCCTCCTAAATAGGTGGAAGTCTACTGAAACCCTAGGGGGCCTAGTTCTACTTCAAGGAGACAAAATAAGCATATTCGAGCCTAAGATGCGCTGAAACAGAGGTCAGACAACCTAAAACAATGCTCTCGACAAACAATGACAATTTCAGAAAAAACTCAGAAAAAGATTCCAGATCGCAGTTACTGACCTATTAACAGGTGAGCTCGCACTTTTTGAGCATATAAGTAATATTTTAGGGGGAAATCGCACTATTTGGGCTAAAAAATGCAATTTCTACTTCTTGTTTCTCGAGCTGCAGGTTGCGGAAAAATTTGTCATCTCTGGCGCAACTAGTACTTGTTACCTACGGAAAACACCAGAAAGCATCTGAAACTTATAATTTTGACTGAATTAGGGAAAAAAGTTAGAAAACAACATCAAGAGACTAAAAACATCTGAATACAAATCCTTGTTGCTGAAGCTGTTGGTTGCACAAGAATCTGAATCACAATAGTGGAGTCGCCATTTGTTAAAGTAAAATATTATCGAAGGTGTATGAAAATATCCTACTTTAGCTATGAGTGGAAAATAGCCCTAACAACAGAAGTGGTTTTTCAACCCTTTAGATCTGCAATAGAGAGTTATAACAAATCCTGTAAAAACCAAGATCTATGCAGTAAAAGTAGCTAAATAGTAAAAAGAAATAGTAATAATTCCAAATAGCAAATAGACAAGACAATATTAAAAGAATGATTTTTGTATTATGTAACACCTGGTGAAGGAAACAAGTAAATGTTACAAATCCCCCTCAATGGGATGGGTTCTTGGTTGTCCTCAATGCTTCAGCTTCACGAGTCTCTCTCTCTCTCTCTCTCTCTCTCTCTCAATGATCCGGATTTATGCAGGAACGCAGCAGACACATAACCATAAATACAGAGATGCAGTGGAAATAACACTTCATTTCATTAATATCAAAGAACTGAAATTTGCTTACAGACAGAATGGAAATAAAACTAGCTAGAGCACTGGTAGCTATCTCTGAGAAGAGATGTGGCGGCTACAGGCCTCTGAACTGCGTTACAATGAGGCTCGAGGGCCTATTTATTATTGAGAAACAATGGAGAAACCTAAACATCCCAAAAACCTAACCCTAGGAGATGAAGCGCCAAAACTATGGGCCCCGTTTGGGTAAATTGGTGTTTCAACTTCCCAGGGACGTAACTTTGGCATACTATCTCCGTTTGACGCACATGATACATCATTGAAAGCTCTATCCAAGGACTAAAACTTTGGAACGGAATAATATTTATTGGAGGCGCGATGCCCAAAAAACGTCGTTTAGGGCCTCAAAACGGCTCCGAAAGTTCAGGACCCGAAAAACTGCTAAAAATAGTAAGTTATGCCGAAACTGAAAAACTGAAAGAGACAATGGTGGGAGGCCAAGTGGAATAGGTGGGTGGCCACCAATATCCACCTGGATCATTCCTCCCCCCTTAGGAAGCAATGGTCCCCATTGCGTTAAGTTCCTCCATGAGATGAGGAAATTTCTGCTGAACTTGGTCCCTGGTGAACCACTTTCCTTGGTGCAGGAGTTGGCCAGCTTTGACAACCCGATACAGTTGGATCCTCTATTGGCGAGTGTTCTTTATCTGGTATGCCCATGATACAATCCGTGGTGGCCCTGCTCCTATGGAGTCCGGGTTTAACTCCGTGGTGTGAGTTGTTCGCAAATGTCCGAAGTGTCCAAGAGAGGTGGAAGCAAGGACGAAGGCGATCCACATTGAAGATCGGGTGCGTACCAAGGAATGGTGGGAATACGAAGCTCGAGCATTGTTCCCTATGCCCTTGGTGATGGTGTACGACCCGGGGACGGAAGACGAAGTTTTCATAGTGAGGTCCAAAGGAGGCGCTCCTTCGCAAATGCAACGATACTTTGTCGCCCACCCGGAAGTTGTGTGGCACCGTGTTGATCATGGCGCCGTTGTACTTCGTACTGGCTCCCGTCCAATATATCATGAACTCGTTGGCGGATGTGTTGAATGTACGATGAAACTACTTCGTTTTGTCAACTTCTGCACTGATGTAAGCGTCGAATCTACTGGTACCGCAAATGGCATGGCTAAGTCAATGGGACAGGTGGCCGGAATCCCAAGCCCACCGAAAGGGGCTATGGCTAATTGAACCGTGAGAGCCCTGCTATAACTATGTTGTACATAAGGGAGGCTCTCGTCCCATGGGCAGGATGCTTTGATTGTACATGCTGTAATGTGGCCAATCATTCGTTGACGACCTCCCCGTCCGCCATCCGTTTGGGGATGGAAAGTCATGGACTTGGTGATTGTCCATCATCGACTGCAGCCTGACCAAAATGTGGCCGAGGAACCCGCCGTCTCGATCCGATATGATAGACCGTGGATCCCAAAGTGCACCCATACTCGCTTCCTCAAAGAAGAGCGCAGCGCAGCTTCGCTCGTGATATTCTTCTTACGTGCCGCCATAATGGCCATCTTCGAGAATCATTAACGACCACGAAAACACATTCATTGCCATTCTTAGTAGGGCAAGTTCGACATGTAATCCATGGATATGGATTCCTACTCTTACGACTGTAGGTAGGTAGTGAGCATATAGGCCTTGCTTCGATGGTCTATTTACAATGGCACAAGCAATGCAGATCCGATGTGCTTTCGACATCCTTTCATGTTCCAGCCAATAGAAATACTTCGTAGTATTGCTACCGTTTCGACCCCGAAATGCTCAAATACCCGAGATCGTAGTGTGCTTCCCATATCATCTTGGCATCGCTCGCTTGAAGGAACACAAAGGTGCTCTGTGTGACATAAAAGGGCATCTTGAGGTGAAAAATTTGGAACTTGCGTGCCCCCCAAGAGTGCTCTCAGTGTGGTCGAATTCCGGTCACTCTCATAGAGAAGCGGCCAATCAGAAGTCTCGTGCCCACAAGAGTTGAGCACTAAGGAGCTGAATGGACGAAGGTGGTCTACTGAGGTACCGCAACATTATTGGTGCTACCCTTCTTGTACTTGATGTTCAAATGAACCGTTGCGAGTATATGTGATCCACCGATGGCGATCATCTCCGCAATCCTTTCGTGTCCGTATGAATCATAGGCCGGTGGTCCGTGTGGATGATTGCTTCCTTCAAAATGTAATGCTTCCATTGTCGACAAAATACACAATGGAATACATTTCTTGTTGTTGTGGATACTTGGAATCCGTCTCGTACAATGTCTCTCACCGTGATATGCCACCGGATGTCCCATGGAGTAAGAACCGCCCCAATAGCATAGTCGAGGCATCCTCGTCTCGACTTCCCAAATGGCCGCCGAAAGTCTCAAAAAGGGTGAGCACCGGCGGTACCGGTAGGCGGTTTTTCAATTTTTCGAACGCTCACAGAGGTTCCGACCAAAAGAATTTTTCTTCTTCGCTCCTCTTGGTGACTCGACTCAAGGGCCAAGTGATATTGGGGAGATCTACAACACGAATCTATGGTAGAAATTAGCAAGACCGTGTAAAAGTCGCGAAGTTCGTTATAGTAGCTCTGGCCGGCCAATCCCGAATGACTTGGATCTTGGCCGTATCCACATGCACCCCTTTTCATCAATAATGTATCCCGCACATTGAACCCGGGTCATGCCAAACATGCACTTCTCCAAATTCGCGCGTCAACTTGTGTCACAAGTATGTTTGGAGGACTTTTTCGATGTGATGAAGGTGCTCTTCCCAAGTCTTGTCAAGATCGAATGTCATCCAAGTACACCACTACGAATGAGTTGGTGAATGGCCGCAAGATGTCGTTCATCATCCTCATGAAGGTTGCTGAGAGCATTCGTCAACCCGAAAGGGGAACACTTACCATTCAAAAGGCCTTCCTTAGCTTTGAAGGCGCTCTTCCACACATCGAGGGTTCAATTGGTACCCGGGTGATACCCGATTCTCGTGTCGATCTTACCGTGTGTTTTGCACCTTGGAGTTGGTCCGTAAGGTCATCAATCCGTGGATTAAGAAATTAATTCCTACGTTGATCTTGTTCGCCGCCCGATAGTCAATAGTAGTCTCCACGTCCCATCCTTCTTCTCGTACCAACACGATCGTTCCCACAGGCGATGAACTTGTCCGATGTGACCTTTTTGCAACAAATCGACCGCCTTGATTTCATCATTTTCCGGTAATCGCAGCGTCGATAGATCAGGTCCATTGGGTAGCGGCCAAGACTGGGTCGTACCACCGGGTGCTTGACCCCGGCGTTGCGTAGAACCCCCGGGTGAGGTGAAGATGTCCCCGTACTCCTCCATGACCTTATCCATTTGTTGTTGTCGTGCGTAGGGCCCCGTCTGAGAGGCTCCGGGACACAGCTTCTTTCTTGCTCGGGGGCGGATCATCAAGAAAACGAATTTCTGTTTAGAAATTAGCTTACCGCATTGTTTTGCGTAACCAAAGAGATAGTCGTAGGAGGTGGTACCTTCCGGTATCCTATACAACTTATTTCCCAAAGTAATAATAACAAAGACGAGGTCGAGACTCATACACAAGATGACGCTTCCCATAAGTATGGTTGTCCTAATAATACATCAGAAACATCAATATTGTGAGCAACGTCACATAATACCTCATCCGTGAAGGGCTTGATGCTATGTGGAAGGCGACACCGGGCCGGGCCGACGCTGAGATCTCGTCTCGGGTGAAGCCACCCGATGGTGTATGGATGTGGGTGAGTCGTGGTCGGAAAGCCCAACCGCTCTGCCTGCCACCGCCGAAATGAGGTTCTTTTGGCTCCCATTGTCGACAATGAACCGTGGCTGTGGGAGCCCTTTACCCACATCCGGGAGTGGAAGAGGGATGTCTTCCCTCCTTCCGGATCTTCCTGCCTCCTTGGACCTTTGTAGTGGCAAAAATGGCGTTGGGCTCCGCATCAATAATCCGTTTCCTTTTCATTCCCATTTTCAAAGTTCCGATTCGGAGTCGGAGCATGCACCGACTCGTAAGCCCTCATCTCGGCCACTGCCGACCGCTTGGCCCGACACTCACTTGTGTCAGGAGTGGCCTTTATGGAACTCACACCACTTTCCCGTGTCCTTTCTTGGCTTTACTTGCTGTTCTTTTCTTTAGCTTCGACGGTTGTCTTTACCGCCATGCTCGTCCTTTGTCTCCGCGGTTTGGAAGCACCTTTTTCCGTTTTTGATTCGTATCCAAAGTCTCGCTCTTCGTTTGAATTTCGCTTCAATCTTGCGCATACCGTATGCCGTACCAAGCGAGGAGATGTCGAGGAACTCCATTTCCTCCCCGAATGTATCCAGGCGTACAACTCAGCACTTAGCAACACCAAATAAGCCTTCCGAATTCGATACCCAAACCAGGCAGGCGGGAACGTATCTTCGTCGCCCCATAATATCTCGTCCCTTTACACGCAACATGGTCCATTGTATGTACTTGTCCTCATAGCTCCCCACGGATAGTACTCTGCCTGACTCGTCTCGAAAGAAATCCGTTGGCAATGGCCGAGAGAAACAAAGAGGGTTCGTCTCGTCCTTGTTCTCACAAGAGGTTTCCACCGTACCTTAACATGGGGGTAGCTTTGAGGAGTGCAAAAATAATCTTCTCCTGGCCCGAAAAGTCATGAACAGAGAAATATCCTTCTAATAGATTCAACCATTCATTCACGGCATCTCGTCTATTTGACCCTCAAAATAAGGGGAATGTCGAATTTACTTGTACTAAAGGGAGTCGCAAACTCGCAGTGGTCGGGTGCGCATGCGCCGCTTCGTGCGCCCGTTGAAGGATCCGGCGGTGTTTGGTCCATCATCACGTCTTGTTTTTCGAGGACCTCCGAGCAATATTTTGATAGGATCTCCTCGCTCCCTCATCTTTCTTTTTCGTCCCCCATGGGCGTCTCGAGGTTTACGAGGCTAATCTCCGGCAAAGGTTCCACCGCATCGTGCCTAGCTCCTTATATCCCGACCTCGTTGGGGACATGCGCAGAAGGATCGAGGAAAAGGTATTCTCCGATACCACCGATCCCATTTGCGGAACGCAACAAAATAAACACATAACCATAAATATGCATTAAATAACACTTCATTTCATTAATATCAAAGAATCGAAATTTGCTTACAAACATAATGGAAATAAAACTAGCTAGGCACCGGGTAAGGCTATCTCTCGAGAAGAGATGTGGCTGCCACAGCCTCCTCAACTCCGTGTTACAATGAGGTCGAGGGCCTATTTATTATTGAGAAACAATGGAGAACTCTAAACATCCCAAAAACCTAACCCTAGGAGATGAAGCGCCAAAACTATGGCCCCGCTTCGGGTAAATTGGTGTTTCAACTTCCCGTGGACGTAACTTTTGGCATACTATCTCCGTTTGACGCACACAGGCTACATCATTAGAAAGCTCTATCCGAGGACTACAGCTTTCAAGACGAATTTGATGATCAAATTCGTTGGCGCTTTGATACCCAAAAAACGTCGTTTGGGCCTCAAAACGGGCTCCCGAAGTTCGGTGACCCAAAAACTCGCTAAAAATAGTAAGTTATGCCGAAACTGAAAACCAAATATATAGTGGGGGCCAAGTGAATAGGTGGGTGGCCACCAATATCCACCCGAATCATTCCTCCCCTTAGAAGTTTGGGGTCATCCCCATTGCGTTAAGTTCCTCCATGAGATGAGAAATTTCGCCGAACTTGGTCCTCAGAACCACTCTTCTCAGGCAGAGTTGGCCGCCTTGAAAACCCGATACAGCCTGGATCCTCTGCTGGCGAGTGTTCCTTAATTTGCATGTCCATGATACAATCCGTGGTGGCCTGTTCCATGCATTCTGGGTTTAACTCTGTTGGTGTGAGTTGTTCTGCAATGTCTGAAGTGTCCAGTAGAGGTGGGAAGTAAGGACGAAGGCGATCCACATTGAAGACTGGGTGTAGACCAAGGAATGGTGGAATACTAAGCTCAAAAGCATTGTTCCCTACAGCCTTGGTGATGGTGTA
Source organism: Pinus albicaulis (assembly GCA_034641835.2). NCBI lineage: Eukaryota > Viridiplantae > Streptophyta > Pinopsida > Pinales > Pinaceae > Pinus > Pinus albicaulis. Next base: position 35,035 of record JAXQQM020083083.1, read on the forward strand.
CGGCCCGTATCGGAGCGGGCGAAGCTTGCGGTGAGGTCCAGTGAGGCGCTCCTTCTGCAAATGTAGCCATACTTTATCGCCCACCTGGAAGTTGTGTGGCACCCGGTGTTGATCATGGCGCTGCTTGTACTTCGCATGAGCTCTGTCCAATATATCATGAACCTGTTGGCGGATGTGTTGAATGCGCTCGATGAAGCTACTTGCTTTGTCAACTTCAGACTGGACGTGCGCTGAATCGGCCTGAGCAGCTGCAAATGGCATGGCTACGTCAATGGGACATAGTGGCTGGAATCCCAAGCCCACCTGAAAGGGGCTATGGCCAATTGAACTGTGGAGAGCCCGTTTATAACTATGTTTTACATAGGGGAGGCTCTTGTCCCATGTGCGTGGATGCTTTGAATTGTACATGCGCAAAATGTGTACAATCATTCTCGTGGACGACCTCCGTCCGGCGCACCGTTGGGGATGGAAAGCCGTGGACTTGGTGAGCTTTGTGTCCACCACACCGCAGGCCGACCAAAATGTGCCGAGGAACCCCGTTATCTCGATCCGATACGATAGACCGGTGGGATCCCAAAGTGAACCCATACTCGTTCAAAGAAGAGTTTAGCAGTGGCTTCTGCTGTGATATTCTTCTTACAGGCCGCCATAATGGCCATCTTCGAGAATCTGTCAACGACCACGAAAACACAGTCATTGCCATTCTTAGTAGAGGGCAGGCCCGACATGTAATCCATGGAGATGGATTCCCATGGTCGACTGGGGGTAGGTAGTGGAGTATATAGGCCTTGCTTCTTGATGGTCGGTTTGGCAATGGCACAAGCAGTGCAGGATCTGATGTGCTTCTCGACATCCTTTCGAAGGTTCGACCAATAGAAATACTTCTGTAGTATTGCTACTGTTTTCTCGACCTCGAAATGCCCAGCGACTCGACTGTAGTGTGCTTCCCATATCATCTTGGCACGCTCGCTTGAAGGAACACAAAGGTGTCCCAGGTGACATAAAAGTGCATCTTGGAGGTGAAAATTGGAACTTGCGTACCCCCCAAGAGTGCCTTGTAAGTGTGGTCGAATTCTGGGTCACTCTCATAGAGAAGCAGCCAATCAGAAGTCTCGTGCCCACAAGAGTTGAGCACGGTGGTGAGCGCCACGATCGGTGGTCGGCTGAGGCAGTCTGCAACATTATTGGTGCTACCCTTCTTGTACTTGATGTTCAAATGAAACTGCTGCAGATATGTGGACCACTTCTGATGGCGATCATTCTGCAACTTCCCTTGTGTTTGTATGAACTGCAGGGGCCGGTGGTCTGTGTGGATGATTGTTTCCTTCCCCAAAATGTAATGCTTCCATTGTCGATAGGCTTGCACAATGGAATACATTTCTTTGTCATAGGTGGGATACTTGCGAACTGTCTCAGACAATGTCTCACTGTGATATGCCACTGGATGTCCCTGTTGAGTAAGAACTGCCCCAATAGAATAGTCAGAGGCATCTGTCTCGATCTCAAATGGCTGCTGCAAGTCTGGTAAGGTGAGCACTGGGGCAGAACAGAGGCGATTTTTCAATTCTTTGAACGCCTTCTGTTGAGGTTCCGACCAAAATAATTTTTCTCTCGCTCCTCCTTTGGTGACTTGACTCAAGGGCCAAGTGATATGAGAGAATCCTAACACGAATCTACGGTAGAAATTAGCAAGACCCAGAAAGCTGCGAAGCTCTGTTATAGTAGTCGGGGCTGGCCAATCCCGAATGACTTGGATCTTGGCTGGATCCACATGCACCCCCCTTTCATCAATAATGTATCCCGGATATTGAACCTGGGTCATGCCAAACGTGCACTTCTCCAAATTGGCACACAACTTGTGTTGCCGCAGTGTTTGGAGGACTTGTCGGATGTGATGAAGGTGCTCTTCCCAAGTCTTGCTGAAGATCAGAATGTCATCCAAGTACACCACTACGAATGAGTTGGTGAATGGCCGCAAGATGTCGTCCATCATCCTCGTGAAGGTTGCGGGAGCATTCGTCAACCCGAAAGGCATGACCAGCCATTCAAAAAGGCCTTCCTTAGCTTTGAAGGCAGTCTTCCACACATCAGAGGGTTCAATTGGTACCTGGTGATACCCAGACTTCAGGTCGATCTTACTGAAATATTTTGCACCTTGGAGTTGGTCCAGAAGGTCATGAATCCATGGGATTGGGTACCTATTCCGGACAGTAATCTTGTTCAGCGCCCGATAGTCAATACAGAGTCTCGACGTCCCATCCTTTTTCTGTACCAACACGATCGGGCTCCCACATGGTGATGAACTTGGTCTGATGTGACCTTTCTGCAATAGCTCCTGAATCTGCCTCTTGATTTCATCATTTTCCATAACAAAGCGTCGATAGATTGGTCCATTGGGTAGCGGCGCACCTGGGGTCAGATCAATCGGGTGCTTGACCTGGCAGTGCAGAGGAACCCCTGTGGGTGAGGTGAAGATGTCCCCGTACTCCTCCACGACCTTATTCCATTTGTTGTTGTCGTGCGCAGGGGCCTCCTTTCCGGGAGGTCGTGGCCAATAGCCTTCTTCTCTTGCCCCGGGGGCTGCGATCATCGCAAAACAAATTTCCCCGGTTTGGGAAATGAGCTTACCGCATTGTTTTGCGTAAATCCGCAGAGATAGTCGTAGGAGGTGGCACTTCCGGTATCCCGTACGAAATTATTTCCCAAAGTAATAATAACATCACGAGGTCGAGACTCATACACGCGCATGACGCTTCCACAAGTATGGTTGTCCTAATAATACATCGTAAACATCAATAGGAGCAACGTCACATAATACCCCGTCTGAAGGGCTGATGCTATAGGGAAGTGAGGAGGCACCGCCGGGCTGACGCGGAGATCTCGTCCTTGGTGAAGCCACCTGATGGTGTATGGATGTGGGTGAGCTGTGGTCGGCAAGCCTAACCGCTTCACAGCGTCTGCTAAAATGAGGTTCTTTTGGCTCCCATTGTCGACAATGAACCGTACAGGGGAGCCCTATACCCACATCTGGGAGTGGAAGAGACGTTCCTCCTCCTCTGGATCTTCTAGTTCCTCCTTCTGGATCTTTGTAGTGGCAACAATGGCGTTGGGCTCCGCATCAATAATCTGTTTCCCTTTTTCATTCCCCTTTTCAGGTTCTGATTCGGAGTCGGAGCATGCATTTGACTCAGAAGCCCTCATCTCGACCACTAGCGACTGCTTGGCCCGACACTCACTTGTGTTGCGAGTGGAGCTCTTATGGAACTCACACCACTTTCCCATGTCCTTCTTTGGCTTTGCGGTGTTGTTCTTTTCTTGTGGCTTTGGTAGGTTGTCTTGGGCCACCATGCCTTGGCTTTGTCCTTTGTTCTGCTATTTGTCCTGTTTTTGATTCGTAGATCCAAAGTCTCACTTCTTCTGTTTGACTTTCTGCTCAATCTTGGCAACATACCGATATGCCGTACCAAGCGAGGAGATGTCGAGGAACTCCATTTCCTCCTAAATGTATCTGTGTAGACAACCGCGATACTTTAGCACCAAATTTTTCTCTGAATATTTGATACCCAACTTTGTGCGTAGGGTATGGAAATGTATCTGCCACTGCAGACATCTTGGATCCCTTTGTTGTCGCAACGTGGGTCCATTGTATGTACTTCTCCTCATAGCTCCCCCACGGGATAGTACTCGTCCTTGACGGCGTCTTCTCGGAAAGAATTCCAAGTTGGCACGGCCGAGAACAGAGAGGGTCTCCGTCCGGTCCTTGTTCTCACAAGAGGTTTCCGCCCACCGGGCCCCAACATGGGGGTAGCTTCGAGGAGTGCAAAAATAATCTTCTCCCGTCCGAAAAGTCATGAACAGAGAAAATATCCTTCTTAATAGATTCAACCATCTATCTACGGCATCCGCGTCTATTTGACCTCAAATATGGGAATGTCAAAATTTACTTGTACCTTAAAAGGGAGTCGCAACTCCGGTGAGTGGCTACCGGATGCGTATGCGCCGCCGTGCGCCCGTTGAAGGATCCGAGCAAAGCTATCCATCATCGCGTTCCTTTGTTTTTCAAGGGCCTCCTCGAGCAATATTTTGATAGGATCTCCTACTCCCTCATCTTTCTTTTTCGTCCCCCATAGGTGTTCGTCGGGGTTTGCAAGGCTGATCTTGCAAAGGTTCCACCAGATCAAGCCCTCACTCCTTCTACCCCGACCTCGTTAGGGACATGCAAAGAAGGATCGAGAAAAAGGAGACCGCTCTGATACCACTGATCCGGATTTATGCAGGAACGCAACAAAATAAACACATAACCATAAATACAGAGATGTAGCGGAAATAACACTTCATTTCATTAATATCAAAGAACTGAAATTTGCTTACAGACAGAAAGGAAATACAACTAGCTAGGGCGTTGGTAGCTATCTCTGAGAAGAGATGTGGCGGCTACAGGCCTCTGAACTGCTTTACAATGAGGCGCGAGGGCCTATTTATTATTGAGAAACAATGAAGAACTCTAAACATCCAAAAACCTAACCCTAGGAGATGAAGCACCAAAACTATGGGCCCCGTTTGGGTAAATTGGTGTTTCAACTTCCCAGGGACGTAACTTTGGCATACTATCTCGGTTCGACGCACATGATACATAATTAGAAAGCTCTATCCGAGGACTACAACAGCCGCTACGAATATCAAGTCTATTCGCTCCGGAAGTTCAGGACCCGAAAAATTGCTAAAAATAGTAAGTTATGCCGAAATTGAAAAACTGAAAGAGACAATGGTGGGGGCCCAAGTGGAATAGGCGGGTGGCCACCAATATCCACCTGGATCATTCCTCCCCCCTTAGGAAGCAATGGTCCACATTGCGTTAAGTTCCTCCATGAGATGAGGAAATTTCTGCTGAACTTGGTCCCTAGTGAACCACTTTCCTTGGTGCAGGAGTTGGCCAGCTTTGACAACCTGATACATTTGGATCTGTTGTTGACGAGTGTTCTTGATTTGCATGTCCATGATACAATCTGTGGTGGCCTGTTCCATGCAGTCTGGGTTTAACTCTGTTGGTGTGAGTTGTTCTGCAATGTCCGAGGTGTCCAGTAGAGGTGGAAAGTAAGGACGAAGGCGATCCACATTGAAGACTGGGTGCAGATCAAGGAATGGTGGAATACTAAGCTCGAAGGCATTGTTACCTACAGCCTTGGTGATGGTGTATGGCCCGTATCGGAGCGGGCGAAGCTTGCGGTGAGGTCCAGTGAGGCGCTCCTTCTGCAAATGCAGCCATACTTTGTCGCCCACCTGGAAGTTGTGTGGCACCCGGTGTTGATCATGGCGTTGCTTGTACTTCGCATTGGCTCTGTCCAATATATCATGAACCTGTTGGCGGATGTGTTGAATGCGCTCGATGAAGCTACTTGCTTTGTCAACTTCAGACTGGACGTGCGCTGAATCGGCCTGAGCAGCTGCAAATGGCATGGCTACGTCAATGGGACATAGTGGCTGGAATCCCAAGCCCACCTGAAAGGGGCTATGGCCAATTGAAATGTGGAGAGCCCGGTTATAACTATGTTGTACACAAGGGAGGCTCTCGTCCCATGTGCGTGGATGCTTTGAATTGTACATGCGCAGAATGTGTACAATCATTCTGTTGACGACCTCTGTCTGGCCATCTGTTTGGGGATGGAAAGCTGTGGACTTGGTGAGCTTTGTGTCCATCATTGACCAGAGGCTGGACCAAAATGTGCCGAGGAACCTGCTATCTCGATCTGATATGATAGACTGTGGGATCCCAAAGTGAACCCATACTCGTTCAAAGAAGAGTTTAGCAGTAGCTTCTGCTGTGATATTCTTCTTACAAGCCGCCATAATGGCCATCTTCGAGAATCTATCAACGACCACGAAAACACAGTCATTTCCATTCTTAGTAGAGGGCAGTCCCGACATGTAATCCATGGAGATGGATTCCCATGGTCGACTAGGGGTAGGTAGTGGAGTATATAGGCCTTGCTTCTTGATGGTCAGCTTAGCAATGGCACAAGCAGTGCAGGATCTGATGTGCTTCTCAACATCCTTTCGAAGGTTCGGCCAATAGAAATACTTCTGTAGTATTGCTACTGTTTTCTCGACCCCGAAATGCCCAGCAACTCGACTGTAGTGTGCTTCCCATATCATCTTGGCACGCTCGCTTGAAGGAACACACAGGTGTCCCAGGTGACATAAAAGTGCATCTTGGAGGTGAAAATTTGGAACTTGTGTGCCCCCCAAGAGTGCCTTGTAAGTGTGGCCGAATTCTGGGTCACTCCCATAGAGAAGCGTCCAATCAGAAGTCTCGTGCCCACAAGAGTTGAGCACAGTGGTGAGCGCCACGATCGGTGGTCGGCTGAGGCAGTCTGCAACATTATTGGTGCTACCCTTCTTGTACTTGATGTTCAAATGAAACTGTTGCAAATATGTGGACCATTTCTGATGGCGATCATTCTGCAACTTCCCTTGTGTCTGTATGAACTGCAAGGGCCGGTGGCCTGTGTGGATGACTGTTTCCTTCCCCAAAATGTAATGCTTCCATTGTCGACAGGCTTGCACAATGGAATACATTTCTTTGTCATAGGTGGGATACTTGCGAATTGTCTCAGACAATGTCTCACTGTGATATGCCACTGGATGTCCCTGTTGAGTAAGAACTGCCCCAATAGCATAGTCAGAGGCATCTGTCTCGATCTCAAACGGCTGCTGCAAGTCTGGTAAGGTGAGCACTGGGGCAGAACATAGGCGATTTTTCAATTCTTTGAACGCCTTCCGTTGAGGTTCCGACCAAAAGAATTTTGCTCTCGCTCCTCCTTTGGTGACTTGACTCAAGGGCCAAGTGATATGAGAGAATCCCAACACGAATCTACGGTAGAAATTAGCAAGACCCAGAAAGCTGCGAAGCTCTGTTATAGTAGTCGGGGCGGGCCAATCCCGAATGACTTGGATCTTGGCTGGATCCACATGCACCCCCTTTTCATCAATAATGTATCCCAGATATTGAACCTGGGTCATGCCAAACGTGCACTTCTCCAAATTGGCACACAACTTGTGTTGCCGCAGTGTTTGGAGGACTTGTCGGATGTGATGAAGGTGCTCTTCCCAAGTCTTGTTGAAGATCAGAATGTCATCCAAGTACACCACTACGAATGAGTTGGTGAATGGCCGAAAGATGTCGTCCATCATCCTCATGAAGGTTGCGGGAGCATTCGTCAACCCGAAAGGCATGACCAGCCATTCAAAAAGGCCTTCCTTAGCTTTGAAGGTAGTCTTCCACACATTAGAGGGTTCAATTGGTACCTGGTGATACCCAGACTTCAAATCGATCTTACTGAAATATTTTGCACCTTGGAGTTGGTCCAGAAGATCATCAATCCGTGGGATTGGGTACCTATTCCGGACAGTAATCTTGTTCAGCGCCCGATAGTCAATACAGAGTCTCCACGTCCCATCCTTTTTCTGTACCAACACGATCGGGCTCCCACATGGTGATGAACTTGGTCTGATGTGACCTTTCTGCAACAGCTCCTGAATCTGCCTCTTGATTTCATCATTTTCCGGAACAGAGCGTCGATAGATCGGTCCATTGGGTAGCGGCGCACCTGGGGTCAGATCAATCGGGTGCTTGACCTGGCAGTGCAAAGGAACCCCGTGGGTGAGGTGAAGATGTCCCCGTACTCCTCCACGACCTTATCCATTTGTTGTTGTCGTGCGCAGGGGCCCCTTCGGAGGTCGTCGCCAGCCTTCTTTCTTGCCTCGGGCGGATCATCGTAAAACGAATTTCCTGGTTTGGGAAATGAGCTTACTACATTGTTTTTCAGTAACCAAAGAGATAGTCGTAGGAGGTGGTACCTCTGGTATCCTGTACAACTTATTTCCCAAAGTAATAATAATAGCACGAGGTCGAGACTCATACATAGCATGACGCTTCCACAAGTATGATTGTCCTAATAATACATCAGAAACATCAATAGGAGCAACGTCACATAATACCTCATCCGTGAAGGGCTTGATGCTATAGGGAAGGCGGCACTGCTGGCTGACGCGGAGATCTCGTCCTTGGTGAAGCCACCCGATGGTGTATGGATGTGGGTGAGCTGTGGTCGGCAAACCCAACCGCTTCACGGTGTCTGCTGAAATGAGGTTCTTTTGGCTCCCATTGTCGACAATGAACTGTACAGGGGAGCCCTTTACCCACATATGGGAGTGGAAGAGACGTTCCTCCTCCTCTGGATCTTCCGGTTCCTCCTTCTGGACCTTTGTAGTGGCAACAATGGCGTTGGGCTCCGCATCAATAATCTGTTTCCCTTTTTCATTCCCCTTTTCAGGTTCTGATTCGGAGTCAGAGCATGCATCTGACTCATAAGCCCTCATCTCGGCCACTAGCGACTGCTTGGCCCGACACTCACTTGTGTTGTGAGTGGAGCTCTTATGGAACTCACACCACTTTCCCGTGTCCTTCTTTGGCTTTACGGTGTTGTTCTTTTCTCGTGGCTTTGGTGGGTTGTCTTTAGCCGCCATGCCTTGGCTCTGTCCTTTGTTCTGCGGTTTGGAAGCACCTTTTCCTTGCTTTTGATTCGCAGATCCAAAGTCTCGCTTCTTCTGTTTGAATTTCTGCTCAATCTTGGCAGCATACCGGTATGTCGTACCAAGCGAGGAGATGTCGAGGAACTCCATTTCCTCCTGAATATATTTGTGCAGACAATCGCGATACTTTAGCACCAAATGTTTCTCTAAATCTTTGATACCCAACTTTGTGCGCAGGGTATGGAACAGATTCGTTAGCTCATGCACATCTTGATCCCTTTGTTGTCGCAACGTGGTCCATTGTATGTACTTGTCCTCATAGCTCCCCACGGGATAGTACTATTCCTTGACGGCGTCTCGGAAAGAATTCCAAGTTGGTACGGCTGAGAACAGAGAGGGTTCTGTCTGGTCCTTGTTCTCACAGTAGGTTTCCCACCAATCCTTAACATGGGGGGTAGCTTTGAGGAGTGCAAAAATAATCTTCTCCCGGTCTGAAAAGTCATGAACAGAGAAATATCCTTCTAATAGATTCAACTATCTATCTACGGCATCTGCGTCTATTTGACCCTCAAATATGGGAATGTCAAAATTTACTTGTACCTTAAAGGGAGTCGCAACTCCAGAGTGGCTACTGGATGCAGATGCGCCGCCGGTGGGCAGCCGTTGAAGGATCTGAGCAAAGTTATCCATCATCGCATTCCTTTGTTTTTCGAGGGCCTCCTCAAGCAATATTTTGATAGGATCTTCTGCTCCCTCATCTTTCTTTTCGTCCCCCATGGGCGTCCGTCGAGGTTTGCGAGGCTGATCTTGCAAAGGTTCCACCAGATCAAGCCCTAGCTCCTTATACCCCAACCTCGTTGGGGACATGCAAAGAAGGATCGAGAAAAAGCAGACCGCTCTAATACCACTGATCCAGATTTATGCAGGAACGCAACAGAATAAACACATAACCATAAATACAGAGATGCAGCGGAAATAACACTTCATTTCATTAATATCAAAGAACTGAAATTTGCTTATAGACAGAATGGAAATAAAACTAGCTAGGGCGCTGATAGCTATCTCTAAGAAGAGATGTGACGGCTACAGGCCTCTGAACTGAGTTACAATCAGGCTCGAGGGCCTATTTATTATTTAGAAACAATGGGAAATCCTAAACAGCCAAAACCCTAACCCTAGGAGATGAAGCGCTAAAACTATGGGCCCCGTTTGGGTAAATTGGTCTTTCAACTTCCTAGGGGCGTAACTTTGGCATACGATCTCCGTTTGATGCACATGATACATCATTAGAAAGCTCTATCCGAGAATACAAATTCCGAGACGAATTTTATCGAAAATTCATCTCAGTTCAGGACCCGAAAAACTGCTAAAAATAGTAAGTTATGCCGAAACTGAAAAACTGAAAGAGACAATGATGGGGGCCCAAGTGGAATAGGCGGGTGGCCACCAATATCCACCTGGATCATTCCTCCCCCCTTAGGAAGAAATGGTCCCCATTGCGTTAAGTTTCTCCATGAGATGAGGAAATTTCTGCTGAACTTGGACGTCCCTAGTGAACCACTTTCCTTGGTGCAGGAGTTGGCCAACTTTGACAACCCGATAGAGTTGGATCTTCTGTTGGCGAGTGTTCTTGATTTGCATGTCCATGATACAATCTGTGGTGGCCTGTTCCATGCAGTCTGGGTTTAACTCTGTTGGTGTGAGTTGTTCTGCAATGTCCGAGGTGTCCAGTAGAGGTGGAAAGCAAGGACGAAGGCGATCCACATTGAAGACTGGGTGCAGACCAAGGAATGGTGGAATACTAAGCTCGAAGGCATTGTTACCTACAGCCTTGGTGATGGTGTACGGCCCGCATCGGAGCGGGCGAAGCTTGCGGTGAGGTCCAGTGAGGCGCTCCTTCTGCAAATGTAGCCATACTTTGTCGCCCACCTGGAAGTGGTGTGGCACCCGGTGTTGATCATGGCGCTGTTTGTACTTCGCATTGGCTCTGTCCAATATATCATGAACTTGTTGGCGGATGTGTTGAATGCGCTCGATGAAGCTACTTGCTTTGTCAACTTCAGACTGGACATGAGCTGAATTGGCCTGAGCAGCTGCAAATGGCATGGCTACGTCAATGGGACATAGTGGCTGGAATCCCAAGCCCACCCGAAAGGGGCTATGGATGATTGAACTGTGGAGAGCCCGATTATAACTATGTTGTACATAGGGGAGGCTCTCGTCCCATGTGTGTGGATGCTTTGAATTGTACATGCGCAGAATGTGTACAATCATTCTGTTGACGACCTCTGTCTGGCCATCTGTTTGGGGATGGAAAGCTGTGGACTTGGTGAGCTTTGTGTCCAACATTGACCAGAGGCTGGACCAAAATGTGTCGAGGAACCTGCTATCTCGATCTGATATGATAGACTGTGGGATCCCAAAGTGCACCCACACTCGTTCAAAGAAGAGTTTAGCAGTGGCTTCCGCTGTGATATTCTTCTTGCAGGCCGCCATAATGGCCATCTTCGAGAATCTGTCGACGACCACAAAAACACAGTCATTTCCCTGCTTAGTAGAAGGCAGGTCCGACATGTAATCCATGGAGATGGATTCCCAAGGTCGACTAGGGGTAGGTAGAGGAGTATATAGGCCTTGCTTCTCGATGGTCGGTTTGGCAATGGCACAAGCAGTGCAGGATCTGATGTGCTTCTCGACATCCTTTCGAAGGTTCGGCCAATAGAAATACTTCTGTAGTATTGCTACTGTTTTCTCGACCCCGAAATGCCCAGCGACTCGACTGTAGTGTGCTTCCCATATCATCTTGGCACGTTCGCTTGAAGGAACACAAAGGTGTCCCAGGTGACATAAAAGTGCATCTTGGAGGTGAAAATTTGGAACTTGCGTGCCCCCCAAGAGTGCCTTGTAAGTGTGGTCGAATTCCGGGTCACTCTCATAGAGAAGCGGCCAATCAGAAGTCTCGTGCCCACAAGAGTTGAGCACGGTGGTGAGTGCCACGATCGGTGGTCGGCTGAGGCAGTCTGCAACATTATTGGTGCTAACCTTCTTGTACTTGATGTTCAAATGAAACTGTTGCAGATATGTGGACCACTTCTGATGGCGATCATTCTGCAACTTCCCTTGTGTCTGTATGAACTGCAGGGGCCGGTGGTCTGTGTGGATGATTGTTTCCTTCACCAAAATGTAATGCTTCCATTGTCGACAGGCTTGCACAATGGAATACATTTCTTTGTCATAGGTGGGATACTTGCGAACTGTCTCAGACAATGTCTCACTGTGATATGCCACTGGATGTCCCTGTTGAGTAAGAACTGCCCCAATAGCATAGTCCGAGGCATCTGTCTCGATCTCAAACGGCTGCTGCAAGTCTGGTAAGGTGAGCACTGGGGCAGAACATAGGCGATTTTTCAATTCTTTGAACGCCTTCTGTTGAGGTTCCGACCAAAAGAATTTTGCTCTCGCTCCTCCTTTGGTGACTTGACTCAAGGGCCAAGTGATATGAGAGAATCCCAACACGAATCTACGGTAAAAATTAGCAAGACCCAGAAAGCTGCGAAGCTCTGTTATAGTAGTCGGGGCTGGGCAATCCCGAATGACTTGGATCTTCGCTGGATCCACATGCACCCCCCTTTCATCAATAATGTATCCCAGATATTGAACCTGGGTCATGCCAAACGTGCACTTCTCCAAATTGGCACACAACTTGTGTTGCCGCAGTGTTTGGAGGACTTGTCTGATGTGATGAAGGTGCTCTTCCCAAGTCTTGCTGAAGATCAGAATGTCATCCAAGTACACCACTACGAATGAGTTGGTGAATGGCCGCAAGATGTCGTCCATCATCCTCATGAAGGTTGCGGAAGCATTCGTCAACCCGAAAGGCATGACCAGCCATTCAAAAAGGCCTTCCTTAGCTTTGAAGGCAGTCTTCCACACATCAGAGGGTTCAATTGGTACCTGGTGATACCCAGACTTCAGGTCGATCTTACTGAAATATTTTTCACCTTGGAGTTGGTCCAGAAGGTCATCAATCCGTGGGATTGGGTACCTATTCCGGACAGTAATCTTGTTCAGCGCCCGATAGTCAATACATAGTCTCCACGTCCCATCCTTTTTCTGTACCAACACGATCGAGCTCCCACAGGGAGATGAACTTATCCGAGATGGGAATGACCCTTCGCAACAAACTCTCCCCGAATCCGCCTTGATTTCATCATTTTCCCGGGGTAACGCAGCGTCGATAGATCGGTCCATTGGGTAGCGGCGCACTGGGTCGATCACCGGGTGCTTGACCTGGCAGTGCAGAGGAACCCCTGTGGGTGAGGTGAAGATGTCCCCGTACTCCTCCACGACCTTATCCATTTGTTGTTGTCGCGCAGAGGGGCCCTGTCTGGAGGTCGTGGCCACAGTCTTCTTCTTGCCCTGGGGGCGGATCATCAAGAAAACGAATTTCCTGGTTTGGGAAATGAGCTTACTACATTGTTTTGCAGTAACCAAAGAGATAGTCGTAGGAGGTGGTACCTCTGGTATCCTGTACAACTTATTTCCCAAAGTAATAATAACAACATGAGGTCGAGACTCATACACAGCATGACGCTTCCACAAGTATGGTTGTCCTAATAATACATCAGAAACATCAATAGGAGCAACGTCACATAATACCTCATCCGTGAAGGGCTTGATGCTATAGGGAAGGCGGCACTGCTGGCTGACGCGGAGATCTCGTCGTTGGTGAAGCCACCCGATGGTGTATGGATGTGGGTGAGCTGTGGTCGGCAAGCCCAACCGCTTCACGGCGTCTGCTGAAATGAGGTTCTTTTGGCTCCCATTGTCGACAATGAACCGTACCGGGGAGCCCTTTACCCACATCTGGGAGTGGAAGAGACGTTCCTCCTCCTCTGGATCTTCTGGTTCCTCCTTTTGGATCTTTGCAGTGGCAACAATGGCGTTGGGCTCCGCATCAATAATCTGTTTCCCTTTTTCATTCGCCTTTTCAGGTTCTGATTCGGAGTCAGAGCATGCATCTGACTCAGAAGCCCTCATCTCGGCCACTAGCGACCGCTTGGCCCGACACTCACTTGTGTTGTGAGTGGAGCTCTTATGGAACTCACACCACTTTCCCGTGTCCTTCTTTGGCTTTGTAGTGTTGTTCTTTTCTTGTGGCTTTGACGGGTTGTCTTTAGCCGCCATGCCTTGGCTCTATCCTTTGTTCTGCGGTTTGGAAGCACCTTTCCCTTGCTTTTGATTCGCAGATCCAAAGTCTCGCTTCTTCTGTTTGAATTTCTGCTCAATCTTGGCAGCATACCGGTATGCCATACCAAGCGAGGAGATGTCGAGGAACTCCATTTCCTCCTGAATGTATCTGTGCAGACAGCTGCGATACTTTAGCACCAAATGTTTCTCTGAATCTTTGATACCCAACTTTGTGCGTAGGGTATGGAACAGATTCGTCAGCTCGTGCACATCTTGATCCCTTTGTTGTCGCAGCGTGGCCCATTGTATGTACTTGTCCTCATAGCTCCCCATGGGATAGTACTGTTCCTTGACGGCGTCTCGGAAAGAATTCCAAGTTGGTACGGCCGAGAACAGAGAGGGTTCTGTCTGGTCCTTGTTCTCACAGTAGGTTTCCCACCAGTCCTTAACATGGGGGGTAGCTTTGAGGAGTGAAAAAATAATCTTCTCCTGGTCTGAAAAGTCATGAACAGAGAAATATCCTTCTAATAGATTCAACCATCTATCTACGGCATCTGCGTCTATTTGACCCTCAAATATGAGAATGTCAAAATTTACTTGTACCTTAAAGGGAGTCGCAACTCCAGAGTGGCTACTGGATGCAGATGCGCCGCCGGTGGGCAGCCGTTGAAGGATTTGAGCAAAGCTATCCATCATAGCGTTCCTTTGTTTTTCGAGGGCCTCCTCGAGCAATATTTTGATAGGATCTCCTGATCCCTCATCTTTCTTTTCGTCCCCCATGGGCGTCCGTCGAGGTTTGCGAGGCTGATCTTGCAAAGGTTCCACCAGATCAAGCCCTAGCTCCTTATACCCCGACCTCGTTGGGGACATGAAAAGAAGGATCGAGAAAAAGCAGACTGCTCTGATACCACTGATCCGGATTTATGCAGGAATGCAACAGAATAAACACATAACCATAAAGATAGAGATGCAGCGGAAATAACACTTCATTTCATTAATATCAAAGAACTGAAATTTGCTTACAGACAGAAAGGAAATAAAACTAGCTAGGGCACTGGTAGCTATCTCTGAGAAGAGATGTGGCGGCTAGAGGCCTCTGAAATGCTTTACAATGAGGCGCGAGGGCCTATTTATTATTGAGAAACAATGGAGAACCCTAAACATCCCAAAAACCTAACCCTAGGAGATGAAGCGCCAAAACTATGGGCCCCGTTTGGGTAAATTGGTGTTTCAACTTCCCAGGGACGTAACTTTGGCATACTATCTCCGTTTGACGCACATGATACATCATTAGAAAGCTCTATCCAAGGACTAAAACTTTCGGGATGAACTTGATAATCAAATTCGCTGCTGCTTTGATACCCAAAAAACATTGTTGAGGGCTTCAAAACGGCTCTGGAAGTTGAGGACCCGAAAAACTGCTAAAAATAGTAAGTTATGCCGAAACTGAAAAACTGAAAGAGACAATGGTGGGGGGCTAAGTGGAATAGGTGGGTGGCCACCAATATCCACCTAGATCATTCCTCCCCCCTTAGGAAGCAATGGTCCCCATTGCGTTAAGTTCCTCCATGAGATGAGGAAATTTCTGCTGAACTTGGTCCCTGGTGAACCACTTTCCTTGGTGCAGGAGTTGGCCAGCTTTGACAACCCGATACAGTTGGATCTGCTGTTGACGAGTGTTCTTTATTTGCATGTCCATGATACAATCTGTGGTGGCCTGTTCCATGCAGTCTGGGTTTAACTCTGTTGGTGTGAGTTGTTCTGCAATGTCCGAGGTGTCCAGTAGAGGTGGAAAGTAAGGACGAAGGCGATCCACATTGAAGATTGGGTGCAGACCAAGGAATGGTGGAATACTAAGCTCGAAGGCATTGTTACCTACAGCCTTGGTGATGGTGTACGGCCCGTATCGGAGCGGGCGAAGCTTGCAGTGAGGTCCAGTGAGGCGCTCCTTCTGCAAATGTAGCCATACTTTGTCGCCCACCTGGAAGTGGTGTGGCACCCGGTGTTGATCATGGCGCCGCTTGTACTTCGCATTGGCTCTGTCCAATATATCATGAACCTGTTGGCGGATGTGTTGAATGCGCTCGATGAAGCTACTTGCTTTGTCAACTTCAGACTGGACATGAGCTGAATCGGCCTGAGCAGCTGTAAATGGCATGGCTACGTCAATGGGACATAGTGGCTGGAATCCCAAGCCCACCTGAAAGGGGCTATGGCCAATTGAACTGTGGAGAGCCCGGTTATAACTATGTTGTACATAAGGGAGGCTCTCGTCCCATGTGCGTGGATGCTTTGAATTGTACATGCGCAGAATGTGTACAATCATTCCGTTGACGACCTCTGTCTGGCCATCTGTTTGGGGATGGAAAGCTGTGGACTTGGTGAGCTTTGTGTCCATCATTGACCAGAGGCTGGACCAAAATGTGCTGAGGAACCTGCTATCTCGATCTGATATGATAGACTGTGGGATCCCAAAGAGAACCCATACTCGTTCAAAGAAGAGTTTAGCAGTAGCTTCTGCTGTGATATTCTTCTTACAGGCCGCCATAATGGCCATCTTCGAGAATCTATCAACGACCACGAAAACACAGTCATTGCCATTCTTAGTAGAGGGCAGTCCCGACATGTAATCCATGGAGATGAATTCCCATGGTCGACTAGGGGTAGGTAGTGGAGTATATAGGCCTTGCTTCTTGATGGTCGGCTTAGCAATGTCACAAGCAGTGCAGGATCTGATGTGCTTCTCTACATCCTTTCGAAGGTTCGGCCAATAGAAATACTTCTGTAGTATTGCTACTGTTTTCTCGACCCCGAAATGCCCAGCAACTCGACTGTAGTGTGCTTCCCATATCATCTTGGCACGCTCGCTTGAAGGAACACAAAGGTGTCCCAAGTGACATAAAAGTGCATCTTGGAGGTGAAAATTTGGAACTTGCGTACCCCCCAAGAGTGCCTTGTAAGTGTGGCCGAATTCTAGGTCACTCTCATAGAGAAGCGGCCAATCAGAAGTCTCGTGCCCACAAGAGCTGAGCACGGTGGTGAGCGCCACGATCGGTGGTCGGCTGAGGCAGTCTGCAACATTATTGGTGCTACCCTTCTTGTACTTGATGTTCAAATGAAACTGTTGCATATATGTGGACCACTTCTGATGGCGATCATTCTGCAACTTCCCTTGTGTCTGTATGAACTGCAGGGGCCGGTGGTCTGTGTGGATGATTGTTTCTTTCCCCAAAATGTAATGCTTCCATTGTCGATAGGCTTGCACAATGGAATACATTTCTTTGTCATAGGTGGGATACTTGCGAACTGTCTCAGACAATGTCTCACTGTGATATGCCACTGGATGTCCCTGTTGAGTAAGAACTGCCCCAATAGCATAGTCATAGGCATCTGTCTCGATCTCAAACGGCTGCTGCAAGTCTGGTAAGGTGAGCACTGGGGTAGAACAGAGGCGATTTTTCAATTCTTTGAATGCCTTCTGTTGAGGTTCCGACCAAAAGAATTTTTCTCTCGCTCCTCCTTTGGTGACTTGACTCAAGGGCCAAGTGATATGAGAGAATCCCAACACGAATCTACAGTAAAAATTAGCAAGACCCAGAAAGCTGCGAAGCTCTGTTATAGTAGTCGGGGCTGGCCAATCCCGAATGACTTGGATCTTGGCTGGATCCACATGCACCCCCCTTTCATCAATAATGTATCCCAGATATTGAACCTGGGTCATGCCAAACGTGCATTTCTCCAAATTGGCACACAACTTGTGTTGCCGCAGTGTTTGGAGGACTTGTCGGATGTGATGAAGGTGCTCTTCCCAAGTCTTGCTGAAGATCAGAATGTCATCCAAGTACACCACTACGAATGAGTTGGTGAATGGCCGCAAGATGTCGTCCATCATCCTCATGAAGGCTGCGGGAGCATTCGTCAACCCGAAAGGCATGACCAGCCATTCAAAAAGGCCTTCCTTAGCCTTGAAGGCAGTCTTCCACACATCAGAGGGTTCAATTGGTACCTGGTGATACCCAGACTTCAGGTCGATCTTACTAAAATATTTTGCACCTTGGAGTTGGTCCAGAAGGTCATCAATCCGTGGGATTGGGTACCTATTCCGGACAGTAATCTTGTTCAGCGCCCGATAGTCAATACAGAGTCTCCACGTCCCATCCTTTTTCTGTACCAACACGATCGGGCTCCCACATGGTGATGAACTTGGTTTGATGTGACCTTTCTGCAACAGCTCCTGAATCTGCCTCTTGATTTCATCATTTTCCAGAACAGAGCGTCGATAGATCGGTCCATTGGGTAGCGGCGCACCTGGGGTCAGATCAATCGGGTGCTTGACCTGACAGTGCAGAGGAACCCTTGTGGGTGAGGTGAAGATGTCCCCGTACTCCTCCATAACCTTATCCATTTGTTGTTGTCGTGCAGAGGAGCCCTGTCTGGAGGTCGTGGCCACAGTCTTCTTCTTGCCCTGGGGGCGGATCATCAGGAAAACGAATTTCCTGGTTTGGGAAATGAGCTTACTGCATTGTTTTGCAGTAACCAAAGAGATAGCAGCAGGAGGTGGTACCTCTGTTATCCTGTACAACTTATTTCCCAAAGTAACAATAACAGCACGAGGTCGAGACTCATACACAGCATGACGCTTCCACAAGTATGGTTGTCCTACTAATACATCAGAAACATCAATAGGAGCAACGTCACATAATACCTCATCCGTGAAGGGCTTGATGCTATAGGGAAGGCGACACTGCCGGCTGACGCGGAGATCTCGTCCTTGGTGAAGCCACCCGATGGTGTATGGATGTGGGTGAGCTGTGGTCTGCAAGCCCAACCGCTTCACGGCGTCTGCTGAAATGAGGTTCTTTTGGCTCCCATTGTCGACAATGAACTGTACAGGGGAGCCCTTTACCCACATCTGGGAGTGGAAGAGACGTTCCTCCTCCTCTGGATCTTCCCGTTCCTCCTTCTGGACCTTTGTAGTGGCAACAGTGGCGTTGGGCTCCGCATCAATAATCTGTTTCCCTTTTTCATTCCCCTTTTCAGGTTCTGATTCGGAGTCAGAGCATGCATCTGACTCAGAAGCCCTTATCTCGGCCACTAGCGACTGCTTGGCCCGACACTCACTTGTGTTGTGAGTGGAGCTCTTATGGAACTCACACCACTTTCCCGTGTCCTTCTTTGGCTTTACGGTGTTGTTATTTTCTTGTGGCTTTGACGGGTTATCTTTAGCCGCCATGCTCTGTCCTTTGTTCTGCGGTTTGGAAGCACCTTTTCCTTGCTTTTGATTCACAGATCCAAAGTCTCGCTTCTTCTGTTTGAATTTCTGCTCAATCTTGGCAACATACCGGTATGCCGTACCAAGCGAGGAGATGTCGAGGAACTCCATTTCCTCCTGAATGTATCTGTGCAGACAGCTGCGATACTTTAGCACCAGATGTTTCTCTGAATCTTTGATACCCAACTTTGTGCGCAGGGTATGGAACAGATTCGTCAGCTCATGGACATCTTGATCCCTTTGTTGTCGCAGCGTGGTCCATTGTATGTACTTGTCCTCATAGCTCCCCACGGGATAGTACTGTTCCTTGACGGCGTCTCGGAAAGAATTCCAAGTTGGTACGGCCGAGAACAGAGAGGGTTCTGTCCGGTCCTTGTTCTCACAGTAGGTTTCCCACCAGTCCTTAACATGGGGGGTAGCTTTGAGGAGTGCAAAAATAATCTTCTCCCGGTCTGAAAAGTCATGAACAGAGAAATATCCTTCTAATAGATTCAACCATCTATCTACGGCATCTGCGTCTATTTGACCCTCAAACATGGGAATGTCAAAATTTACTTGTACCTTAAAGGGAGTCGCAACTCCAGAGTGGCTACTGGATGCAGATGCGCCGCCGGTGGGCAGCCGTTGAAGGATTTGAGCAAAGCTATCCATCATCGCGTTCCTTTGTTTTTCGAGGGCCTCCTCGAGCAATATTTTGATAGGATCTCCTGCTCCCTCATCTTTCTTTTCGTCCCCCATGGGCGTCCGTCGAGGTTTACGAGGCTGATCTTGCAAAGGTTCCACCAGATCAAGCCCTAGCTCCTTATACCCCGACCTCGTTGGGGACATGCAAAGAAGGATCGAGAAAAAGCAGACCGCTCCGATACCACTGATCCGGATTTATGCAGGAACGCAACAGAATAAACACATAACCATAAATACAGAGATGCAGCGGAAATAACACTTCATTTCATTAATATCAAAGAACCGAAATTTGCTTACAGACAATGGAAATAAAACTAGCTAGGGTACTGGTAGCTATCTCTGAGAAGAGATGTGGTGGCTACAGACCTCTGAACTGCTTTACAATGAGGCACGAGGGCCTATTTATTATTGAGAAACAATGGAGAACCCTAAACATCCCAAAAACCTAACCCTAGGAGATGAAGTGCCAAAACTATGGGCCCCGTTTGGGTAAATTGGTGTTTCAACTTCCCAGGGACGTAACTTTGGCATACTATCTCCGTTTGACGCACATGATACATCATTAGAAAGCTCTATCCGAGGAATACAACTTTTGTGACGATTTTGATGATCAAAATCGCACTCCGGAAGTTCAGGACCCGAAAAACTGCTAAAAATAGTAAGTTATGCCAAAACTGAAAAACTGAAAGAGACAATGGTGGGGGCCCAAGTGGAATAGGCGGGTGGCCACCAATATCCACCTGGATCATTCCTCTCCCCTTAGGAAGCAATGGTCCCCATTGCGTTAAGTTCCTCCATGAGATGAGGAAATTTCTGCTGAACTTGGTCCCTGGTGAACCACTTTCCTTGGTGCAGGAGTTGGCCAGCTTTGACAACCCGATAGAGTTGGATCCTCTGTTGGCGAGTGTTCTTAATTTGCATGTCCATGATACAATCTAAAATT
Organism: Pinus albicaulis; assembly: GCA_034641835.2. NCBI lineage: Eukaryota > Viridiplantae > Streptophyta > Pinopsida > Pinales > Pinaceae > Pinus > Pinus albicaulis. Next base: position 55,656 of record JAXQQM020083083.1, read on the forward strand.
CATTCTCCCGCCCAGCTCCCTACCTCCCTTCCAGGTTATATTATTATAATATTATAACAAATGGTTTGACCCCTTTAACAAACACCAAACTTCAGACTTATATCATTAACCCCATTAACTCTAACAATGCGACATTTTATTACACATTGCATTCCATGGGGCCCACGCATCCATTATTTGAATTTTATGAATTAAATAAACATTTAATATTGTAAATCCATTGGCCATACCTCACATTATCTCCCGTGCAACTCACTGCGCGATTGCCCTTGGATCCATAACTTAGCAGATCGGACAGACCAGATAGATATCGCGGTTTTTTGCTCATAAGACTTTAGCGCTCAGAAAAAATGCGATATGGGTGGTATTTGAGGGGTGATGCGTCCAAATATTGTTGGATCGCATTCTGAATTGAAAAACCACTCCTCTGCCAAAAGGTTGCATGATACTGTTGGTATCCTCCTCCTAACCCGCTCTTGATCTCCAAAACTGGTATTTGAACAATGTTGATGCGAATTTTCCACGCAATTTAGTTCATTATTTCAAACTCGTCTCTTCCGCTTGATATTGTGAAATGACCTCACTGATACTATCCAACCAAAAATAAAACAATGACATTCACTTCCAACAGGTAGAGTTCAATACTCTTTGAAATAAATAGAGTATGGCTATAATTTCGCCCTTCCAACAGAGCCCACTATTCTTCCGTCTTCAAATTATTTTATACAGAAGGATCACATTCAAATTATTCACTAAGAACATGAATTCAATTACATTTAGGAGGAAATAGGAGATTTCACACAGAACTGCTTTTCTTTCAAGTCACACACGAAAGTTCTCAATTCGAAGGAATGAATCCTTCGGGAAAATTTCCAAACACACGCACAGATAGCCAAAGAGCCTAAATTTTTTTCAACAGAGAGCAATGCTACTCAATTCAATATTTCATTGTCAAATCCCCCCTTTACACTATATCAGGGGTTACAATTTATAATCCATTACATGACTGTTCGGTTCCTTCGAGGACCATTTTATTCTTATTTACAACAAAAGCATATTTACATAATATTGTTATAATTCTATCAACAAAAGCCAAATAGACATACACGAATAAACTATTCGACTTCTTCACTTATTAAACTAATCGTATCTACCCTAAGTGTAACTGACAGTTAAGGTGTGGCCACCTTTGTTGTTACATTTCCTGAACATTTTCGAACCCTTCTAGCCACAACATGTAGACAATATTCTCACATTGCTGGCTAGTGTCCAATGCCCCTGCATCAGAATCCTGAGGGAAATTTTCTTCATGGACTCCTGTCCATGAGATCTTTCACAGAACTGCCTAGCTTCTGCAACATAGATTCTGTCATCCAAGTAGCATCTTCATCTGGCTGGTCCTTCCACTTGATCAAATACTGGAAATATTCTTGTCCTCTAGTCTTTTTATACACCTTTTTGTCCAAGATCTTCTCTGGCTGTAATGGCTGTGCTGTAGGCAACTGCTTCACCCACTAAATCTGCTCTTTATCTGCTGGTCTTTCATTTGTGCCACCATCTTCATACTTGTACAAATCCGCAACATTAAATATGGGAGATATCCCCACATCAGGAGGCAATTCAATTTCATAAGCATTAGTAGAAAATTTTCTCTGTATCTTGCATGGTCCAATCTTCTTGAACTTCAATTTGTTATACTGCTTCTTTGGAAATATTTCCTTCCTCAAGTGTGCCAACATCAAATCTCCAACTTCAAAATTGACTTCTCTTCTACTCAAATATGCTCTGCCCTTGTACTTGATGCTGCTGCCTTGTAGCTGTTGTTTCACCTGCTCATGTATTGCTTGGATATCTGAAGCAAATTCTTCTCCATCAACACTCCTCATTTCTGCTTTTCCCAAGTTTCTCAGTTCAGATATTCCTCTGGGGTGCATACCATAAAAAATATGGAATGGAATCTGTCCCGTACTTCTGTTTGGTGAATCATTGTATGCATACTTTTCCTGTGGCAAAATACGATCCCGTTGTTTAGAATGCTCTCCTGCGAGGCTTCTCAAAATATTACCCAGACTTCTATTTACTACCTCAGTTTTCTCATCAGTCTGAGGATGATAAGCTGAGCTGAAGCTCAGATTAGTACCAAGCTTCTTCCATAATGTCCTCCAAAAATGGCCCACAAATCTAGTATCTCTATCAGAAACAATACTCTTAGGCAACCCATGCAATCTAACAACTTCTTTGAAAAACAAATTTGCAACATGAGTAGCATCACTGGTTTTATAACATGGGATAAAATGTGCCATCTTGGAAAATCTTTCAACCACAACAAAAATTGCATCATTTCCCCTCTGTGTCTTGGGAAATCCTAAAACAAAATCCATACTCACCATATCCCAAGGCCTGTCTGGAATAGGAAATGGAATGTACAATCCTGCATTTTGGCTTCTCCCCTTTGCATATTGACAAATTTTACAATTCTTCACAAATTTCTCCACCTCAGACCTCATCTTTGGCCAAAAATAAAAATGGCTCAGCTATTCATAAGTTTTATCAGGACCAAAATGTCCAGCAAGTCCACCACTATGCTTTTCTTTGATTAAATTCTCCCTCATGGAACAATTTGGTACGCACAATTGGTTTCTTCTAAACAATAAGCCCTCTTGCAAGAAATAATCCAACCACTGACTCCTATCTGTAAAAACAGGGTTACAACATGCTTCAAATGCTTCTTTGAAATCTAAATCTGTCTTATAAAGTTCCTTAAGAAAATCAAATCCTATCACTTCAAATTGGTTTTCTTGAACAAGCATGTTTCTCCTACTCAAAGCATCAACTACTTTATTTTCTTGGCCACTTATATGATTCAAAACAAAATTAAAAATCTAGAGATATTCAATCCATTTGGCATGTTTGTGATTCAATTTGGGCTGCTGCATAATATACTGTAAAGCATGGTTATCTAAGTACAACACAAATTATTTAGTCATTAAATAATACCTCCACTTCTTCAATGCCTGCACAATTGCATAAAATTCTTTTTCATAAGAGGAATACTTTCTTCTTGTCTCATTTAGCTTCTCACTGAAGTATGCCACATGCCTATCATCTTGACTCAACACAGCTCCAATAGCTTCTCCACTGGCACCACACTTCACTTGAAATGGTTTGTTAAAATCAGGCAAAACTAGAACAGGATTTTCAGTTATCTTATGTTTCAAGAGCTTAAAATTATTTTCTGCTTCAAAAGTCCATTTGAATGGCTGTTTGTCCTTCTTTATAGTTTCAATGATGGGTGCATTAATATTTCTGAAATTTCTTATGAATTTTCTGTAAAAACTGGCAAGTCCATGGAAACTTCTTACCTCAAAACCACTTTTTGGTGAAGGCCACTCCAAAATTGCTTTGACCTTTTCTGGATCCATCTTGAATCCTTTAGTAGAAACAACAAAACCCAGATATACCAATTATTCTTTCATGAATGAACATTTCTTTAAATTTATCAGCAGCTTCTCTTGATGTAACTTCTTCAAGACATAATTAAGATGCCTTAAATGTTCTTCCTTTGTTTTGCTGAAAACTAATATGTCATCCAGATATACTATTACAAATTTACCAATAAATTCCTTTAACACTTCATTCATGAGCCTCATAAAAGTACTAGGTGCATTTGATAGCCCAAAAGGCATCACCAACCACTCATACAATCCTTCATTTGTTTTAAAGGCTATTTTCCATTCATCACCCTCCTTTATCCTAATATGATGATATCTACTTTTCAAATCCAATTTTGGAAAATATTTTGCACCACTCAAACAGTCCATTAAATCTTCAATCCTAGGTAAAGGAAATCTATACCTGATTGTTATCTTGTTGATTGCTCTTGAGTCAGTGCACATTCTCCAACCTCCATCTTTCTTTGGGCTCAACATTGCAGGTACTGCACATGGACTCAAGCTTCCTTTGATCAGACCTTTGTCAATCAATTCCTGCACTTGTTTCCTGATTTCTTCATTCTCTGTGGGAGTCATTCTATAGGCTGCTTTGTTTGGCAAATTTGATCTTGGAATCAAATCTATTTGATGGCTGATTTTTCTTACAGGTGGCAATTCATCAGGAAAATCATCCACAACAATATCACAATAATTGTCCAGCATTTCTTGAATCTCAATTGGAAAATCAGAAATTTTTGTAGAAGTAAGCACTACTTTAGGTTTGAAAACTAAAGCAAAATTTACCTCTTCTTCTTCAATATGCTATAAGTACTCTTTACCACTCAACAAGAAAGTCTTTGGATCAGCCTTTCTGCTTGATGGTTCTCCTTCCTCCATAGGTATCAATGTGTGATGCACTCCATCCTTAAAGAACTTGTAAGTGTTCTTCTTACCATCATGTACTACTGCTTTGTCATACTACCAAGGTCTGCCCAGTAGTATGTGACACACATCCATAGGCATCACATCACACATAACCTTGTCTTTGTAGCTGCCCATCTGCAATTCTATCTCACATTTCTCCTTCATAATCAGCTGGTGTCCTTTATGAAGCCATGACACCTTGTAGGGTGTTGGATGTTCCCTTGTCTTCAATTTTAGTTTCTCTATCACCTCTGTAGAGACCAAATTGTTTGTGCTACCACTATCAATGACTAATTGACAGAATTTCTTGGACCTTTCACACACTCCTAAACAAAGTCTTCCTCTGTGCTGGTTCAACAGCTTCCTTTGTTTGCTTCTGCAAAACCTTATTGACCACCAAAGATTCTCCTCTCTCTGGAAGACTTTCTTCTTCTATTTCAGGCAACCTGGCTGCTTCTTCTCCAATCTGAGCAACCATTGCATTTCTCTGATTGGTACCCATATTTTCTGGGCAGTCATAGTGTTTATGTCCCAATTGGTGACATCTATAACACCTCACTTCTCTTCCTCTGCCTCTGCCTCCTCTTCCTCTATAGGAACTCCTTCTGCCCCTTGCATCACCCTCTGTGGATGCATTCTGAGGTGAGCTGTTGCTAGCTCCATCCCTTGGTGCTGTAGACCTTCCTCTACCACCTTGACTTCCCTTTCCTCGGAAAGTACCTCTTCCTTTGGCAGACTGATTTCTCAGGAGTTTTTCTTCAGCTTTCAAGGCCATTTGATAAGCCTCTTCAACTGTCTTAGGAGACAAAATACCTATCTCATCTTGGATCTCCAACTTGAGACCATTCACATACCTGGAAACCTTCTCTGCCGTGTCCTGGATTTGTCCAGCTCTTATACTTACTTTATAAAACTCTTCTGTGTATTCTTTCACTGTCATCAATCTCTGTCTAAGGTTCTGCATTTGTCTGAACAATTTAAGCTGATAATCACTAGGAAAAAACTTACCTCTCAGTTTTTCCACCATTCTGGTCCAACTCTTGATTGGTTGTTTACCAGCTCTCCTTCTCTCTGCTTGCATTCCATCCCACCAAAGTGCAGCATGTCCCTTCAACTTTGTCACTGTAAACTTGACTCTTTTGTCTTCACCCATCTCTTCATAATCAAAGCACTTGTTCATCTGATTGATCCAGTCTATCAATTCTTCTGGATTCAACCCTCCTGCAAAGCTTGACACTTCAAGTCTAGGCTTGGTTGTAGACCCCAGAACTGATTTAAGGAGTCTCAGCTCAGGAGGAATCTCAACATTTTCTCTTGCCTCTTCTTCAGTTTCAGGTTCACTGACATCCTCAGGATCTTTTGGGTGTCCTAATTCCATTGATTCCAATCTGTCTTGGACTCGCTGCAAGGTCTCCAATACTTCTGCATTGGAAACTGGCCTGCCTCTTCTTCTACCAGCGCCTCTGGAAACTCGGACAACCATGCTATAATTCTTCTTCTGGCTTTTGGAAGTATGTCCAGTCTCTGCAAAATGTTTTAAAATATGCTCTGATACCACAAATGATAGCTTAATGGTGTGCAGGCGCTAAGGAGAGCTGGTCTCTCTTCCTTCAGTATTTTTTTTCACCAAAGGAGTCTTTTAATTTTTTTTTTGTTTTTAATTTCAGTTATCAAATTCATGGAATTTGATAATGAAATACCATAGTCTAAAGGTATATAACTTCTCAATAATATGGCCTTTGGATTTTTAAAATAAAGCGCTCGAAACTATATCTCCCCTTTGAAAACACTTTAGCTATTGTTTGAACCCCCCTTTGGAATATGTCAATAAAGGTAGATGAACGGGCATTTCATTCCTTTTTAACAATTATCTAAGTCTTAACTTAAGATAATAAACCCATTACTCCTGACATAACACACTTCGATTAGCCCTTAACTCTTCCGGGTCATATTATTATAATATTATAACAAATGGTTCGACCCCTTTAACAAACACCAAACTTCAGACTTATATCATTAGCCCATTAACTCTAACAATGCGACATTTTATTACACATTGCATTCCACGGGGCCCACACATCCATTATTCGACTTTTATGAATCAAATAAACATTTAATATTGTAAAACCACTGGCCATGCCTCACATTATCTCCCGTGCAACTCACTGCACGATTGCCCTTGGATCCATAGCTTAGCAGATAGGACGGATCGGATAGATATCGCGTTTTTTTTCTCACAAGACTTTAGCACTCAGAAAAAAACGCGATATGGGTGGCATTTGAGGGGTGACGCGTCCAAATATTGTTGGATAGCGTTCCAAATTGAGAAACCACTCCTTCGCCAAAAGGTTGCGCGATACCGGTGGTATCCTCCTCCTAACCCACTCTTCTCCAAAACTGGTATTTGAACAGTGTTGATGTGAATTTTACACGCGCTTTAGTTCATTCTTTCAAAATCGTCTCTTCTACTTGATATTGTGAAACGAACTCACTGATACCGTCCAACCAACAATAAAACAATGACATTCACTTCCAACAGGTAGAGTTCAATACTCTTTGAAATAAATAGAGTACGGCTATAATTTCGCCCTTCCAACAGAGCCCACTATTCTGCCGTCCTCAAATTCTTTTATACAGAAGGATCACATTCAACTTATTCACTAAGAACATGAATTCAATTAAATTCAGGAGGAAATAGGAGATTTCACACAGAAATGCTTTTCTTTCAAGTCACACACAGAAATTCTCAATTCGAAGGAATGAATATTTTGGGAAAATTTCCAAACACACACACAGATAGCCAAAGAGCCTAAATTTTTTTCAATAGAGAGCAATGCTACTCAATTCAATCTTTCAATGTCAAATCCCCCCTTTACACTGTATCAGGGGTTACAATTTATAATCCATTACATGACTGTTCGGTTCCTTCGAGGACCGTTTTATTCTTATTTACAACAAAAGCCTAATTACATAATATTGTTATAATTCTATCAACAAAAGCCAAATATACAGACACGAATAAACTATTCGACTTCTTCACTTATTAGACTAATCCTATATGCCCTAAGTGTAACTGACAGCTAAGGTGTGGCCACCTTTGCTGTTACATTTCCTGAACATTTTCAAACCCTTCTAGCCACAACATGTGGACAATATTCTCACATTGCTGGCTAGTGTCCATTGCCCCTGCATCACTGCATCTACCCACAAGAAGGCGTTGCATGTAACCAGGGTTTATTCTATCATTTCCAAGGCTTCTATAAATGCACTTGAATGATAAACACAAGGTGAACCCACTCCTAATGGCCTTTCGAAGCCTATGCCAATCGAGCAAAGAAATATCAAAACTTCTTTTAAATACTTTATGCTTAAATTTGACATGAGCAACTTTGCTTCTAGTGTTGCACCATGGACCCCATTCTCACCCACTTCCACAAATGCCTATGTGGAAAATGTTACTTTAGTCCCTAATGTGGCTCTGGAGGTCGAATGGCTTATGAAAAAGATTGAACATTTCAAGGCCCATGACATGAACTAAAAATTTAATGCATTGTGGCCTTTGTTGGCATAACTATAGGCCTGGATTGAATCATCACGTAATCCCTTTCTCTTTAAATATAAGGCCATTCATCCAGCTGCAAAAGGTTTCTTCATCCTTGATTGAGTCCAATGCCTATGAGCATTAGCTAAAAGTGGTTACGTGTGGCCCATGGTTTGTGGAAATTGCAAGCTTCTCCGTGTAGACATGAAGCCCCAATTTCAATCCAATCGTTAAATCCTTAAAAATGATTCAAATTTAAGTTTAGTGGTCAAATCTACATTTGGAATTATAAAAACACAAGTCATTGAACTCCATTAGTGATGTTTTGGATGAATATTTCTATCTTAGTGATGCCATTGGAGCTAAACCTCCTACTAAATTTTCCCACTTGTGTATTGGGGCAAAGGGTTGCCAAATCAAATAGTTTTGAGATATGGTGACCACCGCTACTCCCATGTTCTGGACTATTAGCACATCACATTACGCAAAATCTGAGGTTCAAACAAATGCATATGCATAACTACAACATGATTAACTCAGAAAAACTGAGAACATAATAATCTCTCTGTTCTTTGACAAAGAATTAGGGCAATTTCTATTGAAAGAGTTTCCCTATGGGGGTTTAACAAAGTTTAATATATTGTTTGGGATAGGGAAGCATGCAGGTTTCCCGCCTCTATTAGAGTGCCCATTTCCAATTTTCCGTTACCCAACACCCTAAAACCTCGTGTACCAAAAAAAAAAAAAAAAACTCTGTAACAACTTGAAGTGTCGATCAAACTGTATATTTACCATTATAAAAGTTCCAAAGAGGACTAACAGTGACCCAAAAGAAAGGCATCGTGATGAAGAGGGTTTTATATAATAGTCAATCAAGTGCAATTGCGAAACAGAAATCAGGAGTTCGAATCCCATCTAGTGATTTGAGAGAGCATTCAAATTTGAAACTACATTATCGTACCTGCCCCGCTGAAAATTCCTGCAAAGCTCTTGTCGTTGATTCATTGAAAATTCAATTCGCCCACACTAGAAGAATTGAAAAGTTGAAGGCTGTTCAAAATAGATAGCATGGGCATACAAAGATCTCAAATGTATGCAACATGAATGTAACTTGAATATCTGGATCTCTCTTTGCTTTGTGCCTGTAGCTATTTAAATGCTTCAGACCTATATATATTATACACAAGTTCTTTTTCAGTATCAGTGATGGTTTCTTTGCCTTTTTGGGCACTTTCTTTGGATGCAAGTGTTTCAGTTGGATGAGAAAAGCGTGATTTGAATTTAGTTTTGGTTGAAGTTTTGGTTTTATAAATGGCCTTTTAACATTTGATGGGAAAAAGTTACTATTGTTTTCATCGGTTGTTTTTATCGATTGTTTTAAATTGTAAATATTTCTTAACATTTTGTTATGTGAGGGAAAATTTATTATTGCTTTCACTTGTATTCTATATTTTAATGAAGAAGATGTTATTATGCCAATGTTATTTGGTATTATTATAAAATAATAATAATAATAAATAATTTTTCCATTGTGAAAAAAATTGGATTATATAATGTGCCATTTCATATGTCGTAGCATTTAAACATATTACCAAATCCACTGCTGAAAGCAACACACTTCACAAACAGAAAGGTATTCTGCCAGCCAAGTGAAATCATGTGTCATGACCAATATGCAGAAGTAGTGCACATCAGGCATCATCATAAGTCATAGAAATATGTACACCCATGTGAAACAACAAATACAAAAGAAAAAGTGGATGAGAAACATATCAAAAGTTGTCCCCATTCCCAACCCCATGTGTGTCACATAGGCCGACAAAAACTATCAAACCAGTTACACAACAGAAAAACAGAAAATACAATAAAAGGGGTGTAAATAGGTCTAAGTCAGGATAGTTCCAAAGTCATACTTCCAAAAGCCAGAAGGTTTTCTAGCTGAAGAAAGTAGTGTGTGATAGACATATATTCACAATATCGTAAAAATAACAGTAAGCTGACAGGTGCAGATCTTCACAATTACTATAAGTGTTTTATATTCACTTCCCGTGGGTGATACTTACGAGCGCTCAACTTGGGGCAGGCTAAAGATAAATTTTCGCACACTTTTACTAACCCCAAGGTTCTGGGCACCTCGACACCGCCCCTTTATGAAGGATCTGATAAAGGCTAAGCGTTGGGGAATGTTATTTTCCCTATCTTCACAGATTTGCATTAACACTGAGCGTCGTCATTCCTCCATCCTTCACCAATTTGCGCTGGACCTAACCACATACATTTATGGCACATCTCAACGAATACCTGGCATCATTGGACGCAGACATCACTGGACAAGAGGCTATGCCAGAGGCCTTTCAATTGGCGGTGGATGTCAGAAAGGAGGGGACAACTGGAACACATGTGAGACATCGGGGGTCGAGGACCCTGGGATCTCCTTTGCGATACAACCCTCGCACAAAACATGGCTGTCAAGATTAGATACCAGTTGCACATCACACGGGCACTCGAGATAAACCTCATCATCCTTCCACTGTGACAAAATTGTCGAGCTTTGGCTATGATGTCATGTTGGATAGGGTGTTAAGCCTTCGTAAGAGGGCGTTGATCGAGCGATGACATTTCGACCGGGAGCGCGACAGGGATATACATAATTGGGTAAACATTGAGTGGTGTTGCACTCTGGGATATCCACCTAAGGTGTGCCGATTACTGAACAATTGGTATAGTTTTCACTTCCTTACTATGGAGGACGCTGCACGGATTCTGAAAATACCATGGGTACGTGGTAGATGGCTCCTATCATTACATACATGGTATATTGATTTTAATCCAACGTCGGAGGTTCCACACAATCATCTAGTATGGGTTAAAATCCCGGGATTGCCGCTAGAATTATGGACTCTGAAGGTCCTTTTTGCCATTATGGATTCCATTGGCAGATTTGTATACATGGATCCTAGGGGACTTGGAATGTATGATAAATGGGTTACATGGATTCTAGTTGAGCTGGGGTTTGTTAGTGGTCTTCTTGCTCAGATTGATCTATTGTGGGACTGTGCAATTCACCACCAGCGGGTTGACTATTGGAGCATCCTCTTCTGGTGCCTACTGTATCATGACATAGGCCACCTGGTTCGAAACTGCCCGAGGCATCACTCCGGGAGGCGATCATACAAGACTAGTGATGTTTCGATGAAAAATACTACTACTCAGACCGCATCAACACCTGCGACGGGCGAAAAATCAGGTATGGAACAATATCACACAACCTCCCCTCCTACTCATTTCCTTTATATGTGTCTAGATTCTACATTATCCCCCTTGTCACTGGCGCTAGATAACCCAAAGGTTTCTACCATTCTCCTTCCACCTATCCATCCATCAGTGTACATTGGGAACCTCACATGTCTGACTGGACACCCTCATCCATCAGCTTACACTCGTGCACCACACACCCCTCATGAATCAACTAATCCTATAATCCAGTCCCATACTATTTTCCCTCTCCCGTATGATCCGACTAGGGACATTGGACCATTCTCATCCTCAAAATTTCCCCCCTCCAGCCACCTCTGGGCGATCACAGCTTGGGGTATAGTCCCCATCGGATCCTGCCCTTGCCACTTCGCCCCATAACTTGTTTGACAGTGAAATTGAGTTTCTATTACAGAACCCCTCACTAGATTTATTTGAGATTTCATTCAAACAATGCGATGAGAGCATGCCTCCTTTCTGGATTAGCCCTACCTCAAGATTGAATGTCACGACACGCCGTAGGGGTGGTGGGGGGTGGGGGGAAACAAACATATTTGAGACATTACATCACCAGGAAACCCTGGAATGTATGAGGTTCCAATTTATACCGCATTCAATCAGGTACCTAGAGCACTATCCCCCGAGAAAGGTGGTTCATGATGAATTGCATTTCATTCAATATCTGTGGCCTGGTAGACCACTATAAATATCTCTCTATTAGGAATTTTATTAAATTATGCAATACATTTATGGTCTTGTGCCAGGAGACCAACTTCTTCTGATAAGGTGTATACCTATTTTCGGAATATGTATCCAAGGTGGAACATGGTGGCAGTGGATTCTCGGGGTCTATCCGGGGGCGTGGTGGCTATGTGGAATCCTATGCTGGCTAGTTTTTGTGCATATTATTTCTTTGGCGGAATACTACTATCTGGCCACATCCGAGGTTACAAGGTGTTGGTGTCCCATGTTTTGATAGTTTGGCGAATAAAAAGACAAGGCAACATCAGAACCAATCTTTAGAGTTACAGGATCTAGTCCTCCTGTTCTCAGAGAGGGATCTCTCAAATTTTTGTTTTGCAAAGGTTTATCTTGTGTGCTTAGAGTATTGGTTTTAGACTAGTTATTAAGTGCAGGTGTTTAATTGTTTGTTTGGTTGAATTGATACAACAGAACATGAAAGATCTAGGAAAGATAGATAGATAGGGGAAATGTCAACTTCATTGGGAAATGGAGTCAAAATGAGGCCATGACAAAATTATTAATGGATATGGGATATCAGAGGGAAAATCTAACTTGGCCACATGATCCTTTGGTTTTTGGAATGAGATGGACATCAATGATTTGGAAAGATAAGTTTAATTCTCAACAACGGGAATTTGAAAAACACTACTTGAACAATAAAGAGCTATTTGATAGACAGGGCTAACCATGAATTGTAAAAATCACACCTTTAAGCAAATAATGATTTCAAAAACAACTTTTAAAATGAAATCTAAGATTCTGGGAACACCCTATTTCCTCAAAGATTTTATTTCAAATGACTTAGAAAACATAAAAGATTCACTGATAATTACGGTCATAGAAGAGGGAACACCTAAATACATCTATGATCACAACTATAAAGACCTTTAAGCCAACTGTTTAAGCAAGGAAAAGGGGCAAGATCAGAACAAACCTCCTTGACTTACTGTAAACAAAGAAATTTCAAAGGGAGACTTCAATAACAATCTTTAAGTGGCAGCAGACAAGCAGGGAGAACCATAAATCATGTTGAAACCAAATGTTCGAACTATTAAGGAAATAAACAAGCATGAGGACTAAAGAGAGAGATTAAAGACTCTAAAATACCTCAGCAGAAGAAAACATGAAACAATGAAGGATGAACAGGTCTAAGGTGCTTCCAGGAGTCATTTCTTAGCCTAAAAATTTCAACCTACTGTAGTAAGAAATTATGGAATAGAATGAAAACAGGAGAAAACATTAAACAGTTCAGAATACTTCACCAACATCCAAGCTCATGGATCCAATTATAGAGCCTTCTCAGGAACAAGCATGCAACAACATCACCAAGGCTTCCAAGACTTCATTTTCTTCTTCAACTTCAACAGACTATGTATTATTTCAGAGAGTTTCAATATTACAACTAGTGATTAACCAACCAACATATCCTCATCTTCTACATAAGTATTTATAGAAGAAATGAGGAGGTGGAATGGGATAAAATATCTTCTAAGTTCAATTAATACAGTGTACTGTCTCTCGGCCTTTGAGGGGCTTAATGGAGAAGATTTTTGATATTTCCTCTGTATTAATTGGTTTACATTAACTCTTAGGCTTGTTGGAAAGAATTTTTTGACTTGAAGGCTCCTCGTTATCCTTGTAATAACTTTTGTTGATAGTTTACAATAAGTTCCTTTGGTTGAATTAACTTTTCAGCTGTGTTGATGCAAAATATCTCTTGGTCTGGTAATAACTTCGACCTTCTTTTGATTGCTTTGAGGCTGTAGGTGGCTCTGTGGTAGTTGGGGGATTCAATTAGCCCTTGATGTGGTAGCATAGGCTTTCTGTCTGATAAAACACTCATGATTTTCTTTAAACTGTGTTTTAGTTGGGAGGATTAGGCTTTTGATAATCAATCTTAGCCGTAATACCCCACAAATCCGTCTTCCATCTTCTGTTCTGGTATATTTTTGTCTTCGACACTAATACTCTTTGATTTGTGCCTGATTCACTGTGTTTGTTGGTGTGTAGGGCTGCGCAAGGGTTGTGTGGCATTAATGCCTCATGAATCATTGATGAAATTTGGAGTTGAATCCTGCGAATGACTCTCTTTGATGAATCGAAGGCAGGAGGATCTTCACCCCCAGCCTTTGAAATTTTCTTCAGTATAGCGGAAAAAACATTTAAACCCTACAAAATACGAACAAACATTATAAAATCCTGCATATATAGTTTTACTGCTTCAGAGGGCGTGGGGAGAGAGCATGACCGTTGGATGGCATCATCCAACGGTGGAGATTTATTTAGAGGAGGTTAGAAGGAGAGCAGAGGAAGAAAATAAGTCGGAACTGTCGATCGCACAATGATCAACGGTGGTGAATAGATCGGGAATCAATGATCAGAGGGGGAAAAAAACAAATAACAAATCACACCCTATGAAATCTCCGATGCAATTAATTGAGATCCGTTGATCTGAGGATTAGATCAACAGCGGGGGGTGAATCGGGAGATCGACAATCAGAGTTTGGGAATAAAACCCTAAAACGCGACAATGGAAAATCTCCGATGCAATTATATATGGGCCGTCGATTTGTAGATCAGATCGATGGCGGAAAATGAATCAGGAGGTGGTTATGGCGGGGGAGAAAAACTTGAAAGGTGCCGACGCGATTAAGCGCTGACCGTCGATCTGCATATCAGATCGACGACGGAGAGTGAATCAGAGGGATGACCAATCGGGGGGGACAAACAAATGTACCGAATGAAAATTGCGATGTGATTGAGCGATGACCATTGATCTGAGGATTAGATCAATGGTGGGGAATGAATCAGAGGGGTTCAAAGGTGGGGGAATGGTTCGTGATCAGAGCTATTAGTTATGGGCCGTTGATCTGCAACTTAGATCGACGACAGGGAAAGAATCGAGAGATTTTAATCGGAGGAGGCATTATGTTAAATTCGCTCAATGAAAATGTTGCGATGCGATGTTGCGTGGGCCATTTTATCGGCTTACGATCAACGGCGGGGATTGGTTTTAAAGCGAACTGGCGGAAACCCTTCATAATGCATGAAAAACCCAAAGTTTCAATATAATACAAAGTTTTGGAGGATCGGGGCAGAAAATATATACGAAATGGCTGGTGCCTAATTTCAGGGCCCGTGGTCTTTATGTAATATAACATGCTCGGGGCGTATACAATAAAGGGCCAATCACAATCAGAGCTTCGGGCTTGGGCTTTTCAATCTAACCATTAAAATTTTCCGATGCGATAAGTGCCTTGGGACTTAAACTCTTGGTCCCGGGCATAGGCTATATGGAATGAAAAATGGTGGGGACGGGGTTTTTACATATGGGACTCAATCACATCAGAAAGTTTGATGCGGGTCTTACCCATTGTGAATTTCTCCGATGCGATTGCGCTTCGGGTCTAGCACCTGGTTCTAGGGTGCGGGCACGTGGAGGGGAAGTGGTTTAGGCTTAGCCCAAGGGGGCTTAAGCCTTTATATGAAAAATATATGTTTTTATGATATTTTCTGGTTTTTCAAAGGATTTTGAGGTTTTTGGTACAGCTTAAAAATGAGTTTTAAACTATGGAAAACGATTTTCACGAATGGAAGAAGGGGAAAGATGAAAATAGAGGAATTTTATGGAGGAAAAAGGGGAGCAAAATGAAAGTTAGTTTTTCAAGTGAGGAAAGGGAAAAAAAGAGAGGTGATTTTGCAGCAGTTTCTTCTTATGAAATCAACAGAATTTCTAAGTATAAAATGGGAACAACAATGAAGATTTGGACAGAGGCATGAAGCCTTTAAGAGTCTTCAAGAGATAACACTTTTTAGCAGTAGAATTTGTTCCTTGAAGACTCAAAAAATGTTTTAGCCACCTTTTGGTATAACAAATTTCATAGGTGGCTAACACAAGGAGCGTATACATTTTATAAATTTATATGCACCTTACTCGGATCAAAATGTTTTCTGGAAGAGAATGGAAGACAATGATATACTCAAAATAGGCTCTCTTGTTACTGTAGGGAATTTTAATGCCACCCTTTCCTCAAAGGAACATTGAGGGAAGGGATTAAGGATGGAACCTATATCTACATATCTTACAAACCTTTTCATGGAGAATAATTTGCAGGAAATACAACCCCACAAGTTGTGCCTGACGTGGTACAATAGAAGGACCGATGATGCATACATTGGCAAGAGGCTTGATAGATTTATTTTACATGGGAAATTATTGGAAATCCTATGGAAGGTGCACTCGAGGGTTCCAAATACTGCAATATCGGACCATCACCCTATTATTCTTAGCTGGTACGAGGTCAAGTTTCCGCGTGGTTTGCCTTTCAAACTCAACCAGATTTAGCTTGAAGATCCAAGATTTTCAGAAACTAGTCACTGAACATTGGGAGGCCATGGAGGACCGAAGATTGTATACTGCCATGACTTGGATGGGACTGGTACTTAAAGGGATGAAGGTTAAGGTAAAGATTTGGGAGAGGTAAAAGAATAAATGTCTCATTACTGAAATTCTATAAATACTGAAATCAAAGATATGCTACATATTCTAGATTTACTAGGCGACAATGTGATGCTGTAGAGGCGTCTAAGGGAATTTGAGGATCGTAAGAGGAAGATTTTACTATAGAGGAACAGACCTGGTGTTTGAAGAGTAGGCGATATGGCTTCAGATTGGCGACAAAAATACAAAATACTTCCATAACATCGCTAACCTTTGACGACAACGAAATAGTATATGGAAGATCATTAATGATACTAGTGAGGAGTTGCACTCCATGGAGGAGATACAACTTGAGGCTATCAGACATTTCCAATTTTTTTTTAAAGCTCAGAAGGTGATCATGTGGATGATCAATTATGGCTAACCCATGATTACTCCACCATGTTTGATGAGGGTCAAAATGCAACAATATCAAGGGAGGTCTTCGAGGAAGAAACTCTTTCTATTCTAATGACCTTTGCTCATGACAAAAGCTCGGGTCCAGACGGATGGACCGTAGAATTTTTCCTGACATTTTTCCACTAATGGGGAGAGATATTACTTAAATGGTGGAGGAGTCTCGGTTACATGGCCACATCACAGGTTCTATAAATTCTACGTTTATTGCCTTAAGTCCCAAGGGAACAACTCCAACAAAATTTAACGATTTTCGGCCCATATCTTTATGCAAAATTCTATATAAGATCATATCAAAGATCATCGTTGTGCGGATTAAGAAGTGTCTCTCTACTCATATCTTAAAGGAATAGTTCGAGTTTTTACACAACAAGATTATTCATGATGCTGTGGCCATCTCACAATAAACTTTGCATACTATTCACACACAGAACATAAAAGCTATTGTGATGAAGGTTGACTTATGAAAGGCATACGACTATGTGGATTGGGAATACCTCTAGATCATCCTGACTAAAATTGGCATGTCACAGAGGAATGTGGAATGGATTATGAATTGTGTTAACTCTGCCTCTTTTGTTGCCATCATAAATGGATTACCTTTAGGTTTCTTCAGGGCTGGGCGGGGGCTCAAACAAGGGTCCTCACTATCCCCACTACTGTTTATATTAGTCATGGATGGACTCGACCATAAGATTTCGCAGGCTACTAGGGAGGGAAACTTTGTGGGAGTTCGGGTTTGTAGGTCGGTGTTTGTTTCACATAACTGTTTTGTGGATGACATCATGGTCTTTGGGCGGGCTGTTCTCTCACAACGGGCACACATGTTTACCGTATTTTATCGATTTGGTAATGCTACTGGTTTGATGGCAAATAAATTAAAGTCCCTAATATTACATTCGGACTCCGTGGATGAAAATGCTTCTCAAATTGCAAATATGTTTCAATACCCCACAAATAATATCAAGGAGGGTCTCACGTATTTTGGTTTTAGGCTAAAACCATCAGGATACAAGGTAGCGGACTTGATAGGGTTATTGGAAAAATACAAGCAGAACTAGTTAAAGTGATTTTAAATTAAATAAATTAAGTTAATTAATTGCAACTCAAAATAAACTCAATGAGGACCCAAAAAAAGTAGGAGACACTCTACATGCCTCTAGTTTGACCCTCAACTCGAATTAACTGAACTAAATAAGTCATTCTAACTTAGTTAACTCGTACAAACTGTCATGTGATGTGGAATTACAATTTTCTTCTAATTAATTCAAGGGAAATTAAAATTAAAATCTTTCTTAGATTTCTTGTTGTCGTTTTCAACACTTAGTATGAAGGTGATGTGTAAGTATGTCCCTATATATATAATAATAATATGTGAGTTATATTGAAGAAAAAAATGAATATTTTATGCATGTTTAGTTAATTGTCCATACGAGGTAATATAATTTCATGTAAAGTAATTAGAAGTAAAATAAATGTGTGAGTAATATGTTTAAACCTTATACTCTTCAAAATTACTTCAACACACCATCGATTAGGGTGAGAGTCGATGAAAGGGCATCGGTGGGATCTCTGTCATGGTCAGAGGAGTTATGAGAAAGGACATTGGGTGGCCAGATGCCAGCCCTCGCACATTCTCCCTCATGGGTAAGGTGGCAAGACGTGTTATTATAATTAAAGTGTGGCGCTGGCATCGAACATACATAACACCTTTAGGGTTTTATGCAAAGACTCGAATCTCGCCTGTATACATTGAAAATAGTCTTCCAAAAACCTCCAAGGTGATAGCAAAGGTGACCTACCAGGCCATAAACTCAGGTGCAAACGACATCACCTCTCACTCTGTAAGCAGTTGTTTGGGCATGTTCAATTTGTTTGCTTCATGTATGCCCTTATCCCTGGTTTCATATACTAGTTCATAATTATGGAAGGTTGTTTATGAGATGGCGTCATGTGTCAATAATGGAAGCTCCCGGGAAGTATGGGAGGCAAAAAACATTTATCTCGGTGGGTTGTATGAGTATTGTCGAACTCTCTCTATCTATTATGGAATTTTTCTTTCCTTGATGTGCATGCATTATGGGACTGAGCATTGGATTTTGGTTTGTATCTCTTGTATGGGGGCTTTTGTTCAATATTTGGTATCTTTGATGAACCATTTTCCCTTCATGATATGGGGTATTTTGGGGAAGAAATTTTTTGAATTTGTAACATTTACTATCTCAAGAAGTTTTTGTGACATGTGGGATGATGTTGATGGCTTGTTTCATCAAGTCTAGGTCAATGCAGTGAGGAAAAAATTGGTTTCTAGGATTTATGCTTATTTTCATAATGTATTTTGGTGTTTCACTTCTACAAGACTAAACCTTTCTCAGATTTGTTGGGACCCTAAGTTAGGTCGTCTTCTTGTGTGCTAGTCTCCAGTTAGGTCCTTGGCGGTAGTGGTCTTAGCATTTGAGTATTGATTTAGATTTTTCCTTTGTGGTTTGCAGCATAACCTTATGGCATGACACTCATTGAGCATAGGAAACACATCACGGGGAGGTCATGGTTGGAGTTCGGGTAGTGGATAAATGCTTCTATAATAAGGGATTATAACTATAAAGGGGATAAGTTTCCATTTAGTAAATGAAATTCCAAAGCTAAATATGCTAGAAAAATAATTTTATACTAAACTAAATACATAAAATTTTTCACCCTCCAAACATAGAGGCCTTGAAATTTTGCACCCTTGTCTCTATCCTTGGGAAAGCCTTGAAATCTAAACATTCATGCTTTGTCAAGAAATTGGATGATATCCCTAAGGATCCTCTACTAAGGTCTCCTCTTATCTAGACATGGTTCTCACTTTAATTAGAAGACGTTTGATAAGTGGATCGTTGAGATTTGGTTCTTACCCAAATCAATGGCCATTTTGGTTTAAAATTCCATAAGCAAAGGTAAGCTCACCCACTACTTCTACGATTGAGAGTTTTATGGCTCTTTATGTGAAACAAAGGAGGATAGGGACCTAATATCCATAAATGGGCATACTTCCTTAGCACCAAAGGAATGTACTTGAATAGATGGACTTCTGACTTCAACTTGAAGCTAGTTATCCGTTCTGTTATTTTTTTAGGTCCATTTACCGCACTTACCTCTCCATTATTGGAAAGAAGATCCACTTCATAGTACTCACAATACTTTTGGGAGATACATATACAATTTTGGACCCAAGGATAATGTTCAGTGGCGCTAAGATGTACATTGAGGTTGATTTAGAGGAAAGACTATAAAAGCTAATCCTCGATAATTGGAAACATATTCAAATATAAGATTATGAACCATTACCTTTCATGTGAAAAACCTAGCACAAGTGAAAACAATTTGCAAATAATTACAAGAAAAATATCCCACAGAATTAAATAACCTCCTAACAAGGAAGATCAAAGGAAAGTGGTACATATCAAACTTGCACCTACCAAGTATGACTTGTTACCTATGATAGCTCCCCTTGTCTAGATGTTGGATTATGGTGATCCCAAGTAGATAAATATCTTTATGTGGGCTTTAGATATGTAACTTTATTATGGTAGGACTAGCATACCTAGGTAAACCTTTGATATTCCCTTGGTTTTATATTGCAATTGCACACGGTGATAACTAAAACAACCGTGGGGAAATACTATACATGAGGAGTAGCATAAAAATTTTAGGCACTCGTAACCCTTATCTTAGCCACATTACTAGATACTCTTCCCAAAATATGTTTGATATCTCCTCCCAATAATATTTCTTAATTAAAAGGATCCATCAAACCCTATTTTAATTTCACATTTGTCTTCTCGATTCTAAATGTACAACTACCTTAAGCAGGGTGATGCTGAAAAATAAGACAAAAATTATAGGAAAGACTAGTGGTAAAATCCTTCTCTTACTTTATTGTCATTTTCCCATGCCTGACCAATGAGAGCCCAAGAACACCTATTTCTATAAAAGCACCTATAACTTCTCTTACTTAATTGTCATTTTCCCATACCTAACCAATGAGAACACAA
The DNA here is from genome assembly GCA_034641835.2 of Pinus albicaulis. Classification (NCBI taxonomy): domain Eukaryota; kingdom Viridiplantae; phylum Streptophyta; class Pinopsida; order Pinales; family Pinaceae; genus Pinus; species Pinus albicaulis. The sequence goes on from JAXQQM020083083.1 coordinate 76,485, forward strand.
GAATACCTATTTCTATAAAAGCACCTATAATAATTTTGTGGGTTTCACTAATATCCCTTTAGTTAGTGTGTGCACAATAGCCTAGATCCTAAAGTGATTCCCCTACAATGATAATCCACTAGGTGTATTTGTTCTTAAAAAACTATGCATGGATATATGTCCCATTTATGGCCAAGTTCCACCAAAATTGTTTCCCCTACCTACCGAGTAACTACATTACATTTATTTCATGACAAGACTACCCTACAACCCACCAAATTTCTATCATATCCTTGAAGTCAACAACAATTTGTTGTTCAAGATATACCTAAGTTGGAACAAACTTAACTCTAGAGCTTAGGATATTTTTCCACTTCTAATGTTTATAAAACAATAGATATAACATTTCTAAAGCATGTGGGAGCCAAAGTATCACCTTTCCTATATTGACTCCATCTTAAACATCATGGAAAATTTCCATAGATGAGTTATCCTTACTAAACCAAACATTTCATTGAAAATAATCATCCATACCATAACATTACTACTTCCCTTTTAACCACATAAAAATGAGTTTTAAGTCACCATAATTCATCTTTAATATCACATAATTAGATTAAAAAATCAACCAAAATCCTCTCAAATAATAGTTTATGAAATAGAAATTCAAAAATTTTATATAATTAATAATTTAGATAAATGTCTTAGATCTAACCTGATTAATAATTATTTATAATCAACAATACCACTTATTAACCCAAACCCCTTATTAACCCAAAGAAAAGACTTACACATTTCATCTAATGGAATTTAAGTGGCCTTAAAAAAAACACGTATTTCATTTCAAAATGTCAAAAATTTTCAAATATCAAAAAGTTTTAATTTCCCTCGTTCATTTCCCTCCAGTTGCATGGTTTGTCCACGAAAGGAGGAAGGATGCGGACATACTGTCGTAGGTTTGGAGGAAGGACGTGGGAATTCAAGAAATTGATCCCCAGTGCCTGTTGCAGGTCTGATCTGATGCATTTGGTTGAAGTCCAGTGATTTATTTCCTTCTACAAAAAGAATCTGCTCAAGATTCCCCACATTGTTGGGGATGGCCCATCCCAAGCTCTCCATCTCTCTTCACAACTTCAAAATACATATCGACAAGCGCAACGAGGCACTCAAGAGCCTGTATGTTTAGAATTCCATGGAGGCAGACAAAGCCAAAGGCGCGGGTGATAATGGCTACACCAATGAAGACGAAAAGTGCCTTTTCGACCCCAAATTCAATGAAGAAAATAAGCGAAAAAGAGAGAAGAAATGAGTTGACTTCCATAAGAAAATCAAATTTCCTAAAACCATAGGAGGTCACCAGCCAGATGCTCTGGCACAGATGGATTGTGCTGATCCAGTTGTACCTAAAAATTCCAGAAATCCTAAAGAAGACTTTGGATTGGCATGGAATCCAGGTTTCCGAGAGTCCCAAAGTAAGGAAATTGGATGCAGAGGAAATTGAAGTGGATTCAGACCAGTAGGATTAAGGCTCCGTGCCAGAGGATAAGCTTCTAGAGGCTACTAAACCCACTCAAGAGGTAGGTAACTGCATTTCATTTTTATTGTTTAATTATATATTTATTAGTTAATAATAAGAATCACTGCAAAAAACATGCCCATGAGAGATTTCCATTGGTTTAGGTGCTAGTTCTGAATGAAAAATCTAGATAATGTTTTCTCGGTAAGGATTTTATTTCTAATGTGAGTTAGACCATATGACTAATCTTTCTCTTTTAATGTAAGTTAGATCATTTGCAGTACTCTGTAACCATGCTTGTTTTTAGTCCAAAGGTTGTAACAAAGCTATACATAACTGATTGTCGAGTATTATAATGATTAATAAATAATATTTTGAATGAAAAGGCCATTGATTTTCACTACGTACTCATTGCGAGCGATCTTGGTGTTTATTATCATGAATAATCATGCGAGGTCTCAAAAACATTTATGTTGTAAGCACGAAGAAAATTTAGTAACATATGATAAACACGTCAACATTGCAAACCTTTCTACTTGGCCAAAACAAATGATACCATAGATAACACAAATGAAAAAGATCACAATGGGAATCTCTATGATGATTCCGAACAATTTCAGCAAGCATATACTGCAAATAAAAAATTAGTAAGAAACAATATACTCAAGTATTACTCGATGCAAAATGTTTTGAACAAGACAATCTCCACAACAGAACTAGTGAGTCAAATGCAGCTCATGTCCAAAGATTTGTAGCAATTAAAGAAGAAAGGTATTTTTATGGACCTAGATTCTATCCTCTTCATGAATGATGTATCTCGTATCTACATGGCTCACTTACTTCTATTCTGCATGCATGTCTTGATGTAGCATAGAACAAAAACATGTTCCCTATGAACACATCATTGCATGATAACTCTGCTAACCATTTATCAAAGCAATATTAGTTGACAGGGATCTAAGTTCTTTTTAAATATCTTGTCGATAGTTTTAGAGGCTAGCTTACTGTCATCAGCCCTCAAGAATGCACCAACGAGAGCACTGTAACTCACAATGCTTGGCTAGTACCTTTAACTATTTATTCTGAATAATGTAAATGAGTGACTGTTAATTTTCCCATGAATTCAAAATTACAGAAATCAGTCTCTAAAACAAGAACTCTCATTTTTAGAAGCCTCAACTCAATACATTTTACCTCCTTAGACTCATTTTTAGAAGCCTCAACTCAATAAATTTTACATCCTTAGAAATTATCTTATCATTTTGTTGTGTTTTCTGTTGTACCCTCTTAAAAATTATAAACATTTGATACAACATTATTTGAATAATGTTTGATCTATAGAAAAACCACATTAAAGAAGTCTCTGTTCTAGGAAAGCATGATAAATTATAAGATGCATCTAACATGAACTTATACCCGGATATAATATCTTTCGTTGAACTTATACCCAGATATAATATCACCTCGTTCAACACAAACTTGTAGTTGATTGCAATATCTTCTCCATCCGCAGTATCTGGTACCTATTCTTGGTGGTCACTCAGCTGGTTCATCATCACTTACATTTCAAAGTGAACTGCACAGAATGGTGTTTTGGCTGTAAACTTACTTACGCAACTATCATTGAACATCCCCTTAAATGTTCATCCAAGTCAAAAATTCACTTGTTTATTCACCCAAAAATTTATCTAAAAGATTGGATATGGGTTAACTCCCATTCATGAAGCCATATGGGTAATTAGTTGTTATGCTTGTTGGTTCATTAGGAGAGTAACCTAGATACAGGTTGTGTCATCCAAATTTATTTGCATCAAAATTGTCCATTTCTTAGTTTTTTTTTTTTCATATCTTAAAGGCTGGTGGTTTCTATCTCTGCTTTTCCTATTATGAGTGTAGAAAGTTGTTGTCTGCTGTCCTTAATTACAACTATTGAGCTGGCACCAGGTCCAACACCAAGATACTTGGCTAGAGAAACATTTTTCAACACTTGTGATCACTGGGCAAGCTTCGAGGTTCAATTTTTTACTTCTACTTAAATAGTCACATTAATTGGTTTTGGCTACCATTGAAAATTAATATAATATTGTCTTTCGTTCAACTTTTTTTCAAGAAACATTGACACTGTAACTTAAACTGAAAGGTTTCATAATTTTCAAGAGCAGGGGTTAGTAGTGGTGGGGTTCATAGCAAAGTGTATGGGCATTGTAGTGCAAAATGTTAGGTACTGGAGATGGCATGATGTCTGTTCCTCCAACATATCCCTTCAAATATGATTTACTTAATAAAGAGTTGTTTATCACCTCGTTCAACACAAACTTGTAGCTGATTACAACATCCTTTCCATCCACAGTCTCTGGGACCCATTCTTGGTGGCCACTCTGCAGGTTCATCATCACTTACATTTCAAAGTGAACTGCACAACATGATATTGTGGCTGTAAACTTACTTGATGTTTGTTCCTCCAACATCTCCCTTCAAATATGAGCTACTCAATAAAGATTTTTTTATCACCTAGTTCAACACAAACTTGTAGCTGATTACAATATCTTCTCCATCCACAGTCTCTAGGACCCTTTCTTGGTGGCCACTTTGCTGGATCATCATCAGTTCCATTTCAAAGTGAACTGCACAACATGGTATTGTGGCCGTGAACTTATGCAACTATCATTGAACACCCCCTTAAATGCTCATCCATGTCAAGAAATCACTTGTTTATTCACCCAAAAATTTATCTAAAAGATTGGAGATGGGTTAATTCCCATCCATGAAGCCACATGGGTAACCAGTTTTTATGCTTGTTGGCTCATTAGTAGAGAAACTTGGATAAAGGTTGTGTCATCCAAATTTATTTGCATCAAAATTGTCAGATTCTTAATTTTTTTTTTTCATATCTTAAAGGCTGGTGATTTGTGTCTCTACTTTCTTGTTATGAGTGTAGAAAGTTGTTGTCTACTGTCCTTATTTACAACTATTGAGTTGGAACAAGGTCCAATACCAAGTTATTTGGCCAGATAAACATTTTTTAGCACTTGTGATCACTGGGCAAACTTTGAGGTTCAATTGTTTACTTATACTTGATTAGTCACATTAACTGGTTTTGGCTACCATTGAAAATTAATATAATATTTTTTTTCTTTCAACTCTTTTTCAAGAAACATTGACACTGAAACTTAAATTGAAAATTATTCAAGAGAAGGGGTTAGTACGGGTGGAGTTCATAGCAAAGTGTATGAGCATTGTAGTGCAAAATGTTAGGTACTAGAGATGGCATCAGGCTCAGGAATGGCTGTTAAGGCAAGGTGGGTTTCTCTTGAGAGAAACATGGTGAGGAAAATTTTTGAATGGCCATGACATTTTTATCCAGTCAACATTGAAGATGTAACTATTTGGATCATTGTCGTGTGTAGGTGGTGCCAAAGAATGATCTAGTTCTCTTGTTTGTGGTTGTACATTTTCTCATATAAAAAGAGATCATGAATATGCAAATTTTAAAGCAGAGTGCATTGTTATTTAAGCATTTGAATTGATTGTTCAACAATACATCAAGACAAGGACTTTACTGACCCATGAAGGCTTCCACAAGTGCTAAGTATTCACAATTGAATGTCCAAAAAATATCACCAAGGAAAGGTTGATCCTCTCATCATGCCACAAGGAAACAAGATTGAATACACCTTTTCTTAAGCTCAGACTTCAAGCAATGAATAGATATTGGTCTGATATGATGATAGCAATTTAGATCAGAGCTAAATATAGGTTTTAGACCTTCTTGACATACCTTGGATAGATGGTATAGATCTTAGACCAATATGAAAGACTTAGAACAAGACCACATATTTGGATCTATGCTACAGACTTTGATCAACTATCACATGACTTCGGTCTAGTCTTCATTGATATTTCATATATATACCACAGACCTAGATCAAGCCACAACACTTCGGTCTAGTCACCACTGAACTTGGATCAAGCCACAAATGAACTCAGATATGTTCCATAAACTTCGCTCAAGCCATATAAGAACTCAGATATGTTGTCACAAGGTCACAAGCCATAGAAGAAACATGTTTTCACAAGGTCTCAAGTGCTCCAAAAAATAAAGCCACTTAAGCATGGAGTTGAGGTCTAACAAATCAAGAGAAATCTACCTCCACATGTGCATGTCCATCATGGACCAACCAAGGGTTCATGCATACACCATGTACATCATATCGCATGGTCCCGAACTCCACAGATCAAATTTCCTCCTCCAAGTGTCTAGTTCTCCTTCTAGGTAGGTACTTTTCCTAGCCAAGCAAGTGTGTTGTCTCTTTAGCTGGTTTTCCCATTTTGGGTTTTTATGGTAAATCTTGTGTAAATTGTGATTTTTCCATTGTTTTATTTCTGTTTTTCTTAAAAATTTTCTTGCTTTTCTCCTCTTTCATAGGTTTATAAGTCCCTGGAAAAAAACACGAAAGACAACCTGCAGAAGATCTTACCAAAAATCTGAGTAGAATGGGTTTTTTCCATTTGATTTTTAGAATGGCATGAACCAAACATGTAATTCATTAGATTCATGAGTCAATCTCACCAAAAAATTAAAAAAAAAACTTCGCACTTACTTGCTAGTTAGCGTTTAGGCTAACTAGTAACAAGTGCTTGCAAGTGAAATTTACTGCTAATGAGTTAGACTCACAGGAAGCAAGTTCGGCTCACACACAAGTTAAAACAACTAATTTTCTGAGTTGTGCAAAGTTTGAGACGAGTCAAAATTAAACAAGTGAGCTTCGTTACTATGGTCATAAATACACTTGCTACTATGGTCTGTATTGGTGGATGCATTCTCAACGCATGAAAAAATTTCTGCAAGGAAACTAAACAACCAAGCAGAAGCTAACATTTCATCCAACTACTCTAATAAGCTTCTGAGCCATGCAAAGCAGGTAATTTTTTTTTTTCCATGGAATACTCTGATCCAACTTACTCTAATCTAGCTTCTGATCCATGCAAAGCATATAATTTTCTTTGTTCCATGGAATTGACAAAGAAAGTACATTAGTGTAGACTTTGTTCCACAATCATTTCCTTAGGCATACACTAGGTGTATACTTTGAGATTCCTAGATACAAAGGAAAAAAATGGGTGTTAAGATTACAATTGAAGTGTTGGATTACCAATGTGATTAAATTTTTTAAAAAGAAATTATATTTACATAAAAAAACGAATAAAAGCTTATTTTAGAGATCAACTGCAAAAAATTTTATTCATTGTTTGAGAAGAATCAATGTCAAGACATTAGAGGAACATATAGAATATCAAATGTATGGACTTTTTACCACCCTTTTAAGAAATCAACTAGTATGAATTCATTGGGAGAAGTAAACCCTCCTTTCGTAATATATCAGTAATCATGTCGCGTTCTCTGTATATGTGGAGGAAATCCAGTTGGTCAAAACCACACGAAATTTATCTAACAAGATGGAAAATATCCATTATATTAATATTTATCAGGGGAGCTTCATCCTTCATACTCCTTATCACTAAAGATAAATCACCCATCATGGGAAAAAAATGAATGTTCCTACAACTAGCAAATTTCAAGAGATAAAACAAAGATAAACATTTAATGATTTATTGAATTCAGGTTGGATTATGTACATATGTAGTTAATTATCTTTTATTTGGTTTGTTTATTTGTATTTGTTGGAAACCTAATTCATTAGGGTTGGTGTGGAGGAACATGAACCGTCACTTTGACTCAATCCCAAGGGACCTTGGAAGGATAATCCAAATGTCACATGTAATTGTCTTTATATGTACATATGGTTAATATTATGAATTCTCATGTTTATCCTAAACATCTCTTGCATTCTCGTGAGCCCAATAGTGGTATTGGAGTTATGCCTTTGTAGCAATGGCCATTGCCTTTAGCATTGTATAGAGCCTATCAGATATGCCTTGTTAGGTCTAGCATTCCATGTTGATCATTCTCCATTGCATCACCTCTTTGTGGTAACATTTGTTTGCAGTTCTAACATTCCCTTACCTCTATTTGTAACCATTTATCTATGTGTGCACAATTTTGAATTACCTATCTCTATGGTATCCAGGCCTATGCACTGTACAACATGTGTCAACTTTGTCATTCTACAATGAGCAGATTTTCTCTTTGTCTCTTCTCTGGCTGAAATGATATTACTCCTCTTACACTTCAATTGTAACCTTAACACCCAACTTTTTCCTTTGTACCTAGGAATCTCAAAGTCTACACCTAGTGTATGCCTAAGGAAAATATTATGGAACAAATTCTACACTAATGTACTTTTTTTGTTAGTTCTATGGAACAAAGAAAATGACCTGCTTTGCATGGATCATAAGTTGATTAGAGTAAACTAGATTAAAATTTGCTTTGTTCCATAGAATTGACAAAGAAAGTACATTAGTCCTCCTCACCTTCCAAGAATCCATTAGTGTAATTAAGTAAATAAGCTTACTAACCAGGGGCAAAAGTGGACACTTCATAGTCCAAATGGGCTTTAAAATGTACAAGTGTTACCAAGCTCAATAAGAGAGGTTAATAAATGACCCTATTAGGTGGTTTCAACCTCTAAGGGGGTGACAGGTCCATGGTACATCCATCAAATGGCAGCTTTCGTGTGAAATGATGATGGAACAATGTGGGGGCAAAGGGAATGCTCCAAGCCACATGCCATGGCACTATGGTAGATATTATGAAGGAAGCCCACACATTGGGTATATGGATGTAATATGCAGATTTATACAAACAATTTTAAGTCTAGTTTAGACATCCAAACAAAGACATTACTAGACTCTCTAGGACATATTGATAGACTGCTGAAATTTTGAGACTCGTAGAGAAAAAAAAAAAAGTTTCCTATTTCCTTTTTATGGTGGTTGTAAGGTGGCATCAGTGCCTCCCAAAGGAAATGGTTATATGGGGTCAGAAAAGACTCCCAAGAGGAAAGAGTAAATGAGACAATGATGGTGGTAACACTCCAATTTGTAGGTTTACTCAAACCTTTTCCTTTTGTCCTATACTTCATAAATTCATCAAATGGGAGATCACAAGTGAAGACAATCTCCAGGATTATGGGTTTTGTATTGATCATGGACAATTTACTCTTGCATTCAACCAAATGTAAAGAGACATACAATCATGTAAAATAATTAATGGAAAATACGAATAAAGAGAAACTGTGTTAGCTGATTTACCATCCCATAATCACCATCAAGGCCAATGGAAAAATCCAAAGGCAATGACAAAGAGATATAAGAAAGTATACCATTCTTCTACAGTGTATTAAAATTTATGATGTGAAATGATAAGCAGTTCCCTGAATAGGTTCATCAAACTTTAATGATCTCAAACAAGTATGATGGAAAACAATGAAAAACTATAAACATGAACGTCATCATAAATACAAGTGACAAGGTTATGGTAATGGAACAAATATGGTTTTCAGAGACAAAGGAAGTTTGAGACCATGTCCTGACAAAAAAACAGGGGATGCACTCAAGGAGATTTTAATCAAGAAAGAATGAAAATGGTTAAGTTAACCTACATGTCAACTTTATTGGTGGTAAAATGAGTGTAATATTCCTAATTAGCAGACAACTAATTAAAATATTAAAGTTTTCCAATTTTGCTTTTCTAAAGTTCAGTGGGAGAATAAAGGGGTGAAGGGACCCATAAACCCAACATTTAGAATAAAACCACTTTTTTAGAGTTAATGTGGACAGTGCAACTCATGTGGGTCCAAGAAGCCAAGTGGATAACGCAGCTTATGTGGAGCTCAAGGGGCCAAGTGGACAATGCAGCTCATGTGGACCCAAGGGATTATTAGGGTTTCAAGGATTGTTAGGGTTTCACAAGAATAAAAAGGGGATGAGGGAAACCATAGAGACTATTCATTCATTCAAAAAATTTCTTCTTGTCATTTTGACTAGAGCATGCTTGAGATGTTTAGCTAAGTCTGTAGTGCTGTTCAACACATGGGTGTCTCCGAGCGGAGATCCCAACCTTATCTTTGGGCGACTTCGAGTGCCTGCTCAGGAGAGGAGTTCCACCCTTTGGTGAGGGATTGAAACACCAGCAGTAACATGAGTGCGTAGTTCCTTCAGGACCGCGTAAAGGCAACAGAGAGAGTAGTCCCTTCAGGATTGCGTAGAGGCAGCAGAGATTGCGCAGTACAGTGGAGAGGAAGTGATAGAAGTATGGGGGAGAAGAGGAGTTCAACTAGAGGATTTAGAGGGGAGGCTAGCCACCTCTTACCAGGGTTTTTGGTAGCATTTTGGAGACATCTACCAACAGTTCCAGCCAGGATTTTGAATTTCCCAGTTGTTGGGTGAGCCAAGCCCAAGAGGGCCAATTTTCTGAATTCAAAACTAGGACGAACCTCTTCTGGGTTTCTTGAGTAGATTATGTGGTTAAAATCCCAAAATTTTATGAGCAACAGATCAGCTCATTTACACATCCCCTACTTAGCCAGCACCTAGAGGTGATAGGGGAAAAAGGGTAAGATTTTGAAGTTGGAATTAGAGGAAACCTTTTCTGGGTTTTTCTGGGTTTTGGGCAAGGATCACCTTCCCAAATTCCTAGAATTTTTTGATCATGGGAGCTAGGCCAATTAGCAGCCTAAAGTCAGCCAACAAAAAAATTTCTAGGAAGAGCAACGTAGTCATTGAGCCATGCAAAACAGTTTCCGGCAAGAGTTTTTGTTTGGGTTTGAGCTGTCCTCCAACCTGCTTTGAGCAGGCCCAGTTGCAATCTTTTTAGCACCTCATTTGTACTCTTTCCCACCATATTAATAAAATGGCTCAATAGTGATTGTGGCTCCAAATTATGTGTTTTAATGGTGTTTTCCTTATTGCTATCATTTTCCCATTTGGGATATTACAGTGGTATCAGAGCATAATCTTGGCTAAGCTTGTGGAAACCCCTCATTCTATGACAAGAACAAAATAAAGGTTAAACTCAGACGCCATGGCAGTAACCTTGAATGAGGTGATTAGTGTTCAACAAATGATCGTTAATTCAGGGAAGAAACTGATTCATGCAACAATTGTGAATCATGACATTATTGCAGCTGATGTGGAGTTATTGGCAACAAATTGGTGGGCGTACCAATCATTGGGAAATGACACTCAAGAGACCCTCTCTTTTTAGAAGTTCCGTGAACTAAAAGACAGGCACAGATCAGGGGGAATTCGGTGGAATAATGCAGGGATGGCGAGACGGATTAAGGAAGAATTTGAAAGAGTAGTTGAAGGGGCCATAGTTGGAAAGGAAACAACTGAGCATACAATCGCTTGTGAGACACCACCCATTCTTGAGGTATCCATTGATGGGGTATCTGGGGTTGTGACCGAGTTCTTTGATGATAGCAACACATCACATGTTGAAGAGGTGTCATGAGACAACTCCACTGTTGTTGAGGAGATGATAGGTACAGAGGCCTCCAGGTCTGTGACAAAATTGTCGGATGACAATCACATGCAACTAACTAGTGAGCATGTCTTGCATGTTGGAGTGTCTATGGAGGAGGGTGTGCAACCGTCCTTTTGGCTAGACCTTGAGGAGGTGCTAGGAGATACAAATGTATTGGATGATGGTCGCACGCAATAGTGCCATCAACTTTAAGCCGAACTTCTAGCTTTTAAAGGGAAGGACACATTAGTACGAGACGCTATTTTGTTGCAGAACGAAGAACTGGAGGGCATGAGAGTGGTTCGTTTCGAGTCTGCAGCCAAGTTGGCCCACATTGGGGAACAATTGGATTCCTTAATGGTACAACTAGATAGAATAGGGGAGTGTCAGAGCAACCCACTTTAGGCATACATAGACGTGTTTAGCAGCACTGTTGGGTCACCTCTTCCCATTGGAAAGAGAGAGACTGAGCTACCTAGTCAGTTCTCATAGGTTGACTAGGATGGTGAGATGAGGTGACATGAGCTACACAGGGTGCAACACTCACAGGATGGAGGGATTGTTATATGTGCAGGGATTCTTGCATTCGATTCGTCTATTGAGGTTGGATGGTGAGAGATACTGAGCTGGTACCCCATGAAGTAGGCTAGGAACCTGGATACATCCATGGCCACAATTCAGCAGAGTTCATGGATTACCAGAGGGACACGAGGGCCAGATTAATATTGGGATCCAGGTGGGATTTCCCATCACATCATAGAGTTGATAGGTGATGGTAGTTGTTGCGCGATGGGTTTGATGTTTGGGCACACACACATTTTTAGATCTTTATCAAATCCCTAGACATCCCTAGTGACAAGATGGTTCGACGGGAGGGTACACCCTTTTCAGGAGCTATCTCAATATATCGACCGTGCGTGGAGTCACAGGGTGATTAGCCTACTGTGGCAGGAGCTGGTTGGAGGAGGTGGCATCGGCAAGCCACCAAACAGGGCAATACGCAGAGACAGTGCTCTCTCATGGGTATATGGTACACTTGAGCTATGGAGGATAGGAGAAGTAATGTCATTGTAATTGGCATGTGAGGAGTCAGGCCACTCCGATCCTTTAGAGTAGATGGGGAGATGTAGCCCACCTCATGGGGGTTACTAGCAGAGTGGTGGATATTTTGGCCATGCAGGATACTATACGTTACAAGGTGGCACAGTAGTAGGCACTGATATGCAGGACTACGCAAAGTCATGTCATAGGGTCTAGTGTTATGTAGAGGGATGCAGAATGATTTGTACAAACCCAATGTTAGAAAATAACATCTAGGGGTGTGCAGGGCTATGGCACAAGGAGCAGTGCCTTGCAGAGGAGCATGGAGATGCATGGGGGCTCGTTGTAGTATGTTAGACCGCATTGTGGAGTAGGAGTGCCTCACATCATGTTGGGTACATGTGGGGAGCGACAAGTGCAGTGACATAGGAGGGATACATGACGGTACATGATGGTATAGCCGTAGCTGGCGGTATCTGGTGGTGTACAAGGGCAGGTTGCAACATACAGTGGCATGATGAGGAGTGTGGAGACACTTAGGGGTATGCAGTGACCCATGATACGCCGCAACAGGCACTTGGAGCGTTGCCTCCAAAGGGACCTATGGACAGTGGCAATAGGTGTACCCTGGGATGCATCTCACCTAGGATTGATGAGGATATTGTTGAGCATCTGGAGACACCACGTTTAGCAGAGACATGGATACGAGGGTGTTATTGGTAGATCTGAGGTAGAGGGAGTGTCGTCCAAAGGATTACTCTTGAGAATTCAGGTATACTCTAGAGCACACCCTTTGGGACATACCCACCCTCATCCTCTAGTGTGGTTTTCAGACGCAAAGTGTTTGGTTGTTTCCCCTTGAAACCCTCCAATCAGGCAATAAGGCATGGGAGGCTCACCCTAGGAAGTCAGATGAGATACCGTGTGTCATGATCCAGAAGGAGACTCTCCATTTGAGACACTTGGTAGGTGCATGAGTTGACGGATATCGGCTTAGGGATGGCATGGTTGATTTCCAAGGTCGCATATGTTCCACCCCTAGGCTCGCATTTGAGGGACAATGGATGGTAGACTTCATCTACAGGAGGGTACCTAGACTCCGAGCAGTGTCCAGATGTATCATCAGGAGTTGGGACAATAGATTTTACTACAAGGTCTGGCAGGAGTAGGGTAGGTATCCATGTGTCAAACAAACTCTTGGGGATACATACAGGGGTCAGAGCTGAGGGTCAGATAGGTTTTAGCAGGTAGCAGTGTTACGCAACGACATCCTGAGAGGAGTTGGAGTTGGGAGATCCCAATAAGGTTGGGGGATCTAAGGATCTGTTGGGTAGGTGGATCACTCCACTTTGTGATGAACATGGACATAGCAGACAATGATCCAGTCCACTTTGGGTTTGACACGTGGGTGAGCACTGAGATTTCCACTACATGGCGAGGCATACTTATCATGTTTTTGCTCAGGGTCATGATCGACAGTGGGCAGGTAGATATCAACATCATGGGGATGCTAGGACAGGATGAGCTTGGCCTACACATATTTTTCACCACAAGGCCCCAGGAGAAAGGGATATCTGCACCTGATTGGGGGTATCTCACAGTCAGAGTGGCACCACATCAGCATGGTGGCACCTCTACAAGACTAATAGGGGACTCCAGCATTAAAAATCTACACAACTCAATAAAATTTAGGGGTGAGATACATACTACATGGGGGGATCATGTAGATCTTCCATTGGGATTTAGCGAGTCACTGATGGAGTGGGGGACTTCATTAGTATGGCAGGTTGGTCAGCGGGATGATAGCAGGAGGAGCTCATGTGAGCGAGATGCTACCTCTGTAGGGATTAGGTGGCATCATCAAGGGTTTAATCTTGTAGTGCGTAGGATGGACTACTTTGATGGCGAGCAGAGCAAGTGGAGCTTCATATTGCACATGATGGCTTGGGAACCTAGCATTGAGGGATCCCTTCATATTAGAGCGATGTAGAGGACAGGGAAGATTCAGTGGTGTGTCTGGGACCCAGGCACATTTTGCAATAATAGTGGGGGAGCATTAACTAGAGATGAGGCTTGTTTAGACGTTGCTTGAGGACAAGCAACGTTTTGGCGGGGAGGACTGTAATATTCCTAATTAGCAGACAATTAATTAGAATATCAAAGTTTTCCAATTTTGCTTTTCTAAAGTTCAGTGGGATAATAAAGGGGTGGAGGGACCCATAAACCAAACATTTAGAATAAAACCACTTTCTTAGAGTTAAAGTGGAAAATGCAGCTCATGTGGGTCCAAGAGGCCAAGTGGACAGTGCGACTTATGTGGAGCCTAAGGGGCCAAGTGGACAACGCAGCTCATGTGGACCCAAGGGATTATTAGGGTTTCAAGGATTGTTAGGGTTTCACAAGAATAAAAAGGGGATGAAGGCAACCATAGAAATCATTCATTCATTTAGAAAATTTCTTCTTGTCATTTTCACTAGAGCACACTTGAGTTGTTTAGCCAAGTTTGCAGTGCTGTTCTCCAAGTGGAGATCCCAACCTCATCCTCGGGGGACTCCGAGTGCTCTCTCAGGAAAGGAGTTCCACCCTTTTGTGAGGGATTGAAACACTAGAAAAAACTGGAGTGTGTAGTCCCTTCAGGACTACGTAAAGGAAACAGAGAGCGTAGTCCCTTCAGGATTGCGTAGAGGCAACAAAGACCGCGTAGTGATTACGCAGTACAATGGAGAGGAAGTGCCAGAAGTGTGGGAGAGAAGAGGAGTTCAACCAGAGGATTTGGAGGGGAGGCTAGCCACCTCTTATTAGGGATTTTGGCAGAATTTTGGAGACATCTACCAGCAGTGCTAGCCAGGATTTCAAATTTCCCAACAGTTGGGTGAGCCAAGCCCAAGAGGGCCAATTTTCCGAAGTCAAAACTAGGACGAACCCTTTTTGGGTTTTTCTGGGTTTCTTGAGTAGAGTCTGTGGTTAAAATCCCAAAATTTTCTGAGCAGCATATCAAATCATTTACACGACCCATACTCAGCTAGCAGCTAGAGGTGCTAGGGGAAAAAGGGTAAAATTTTGAAGGCTGGAATTAGAGGAAACCTTTTTTGGGTTTTGGGCAAGGATCACCTTCCCAAATTCCTAGAATTTTCTGAGCACAGGAGCTAGGCCAACTAGCAGCTTGAAGTTAGCTAGCAACAACATTTATGGGCAAAAAAACGCAATCTTTGAGCCATGCAGAGTAGTTTCCAGCATGAGTTTTTGTTTGGGTTTGTGCTGTCCTTCAACCTATTTTGAGCAGGCCCAGGTGCAATCTTTTCATCACCTCATTTGTACTCTTTCCCAACATATTAATGAAATCGCTCAACATTGATTGTGGCTAAGAGACACCTTCATCAAAGAGCCTAGGAGACACCTTCATCAAATGATAAAATGATAACATACTTTGAGCATATTTTGAGTTGACAATATAGTGAATTCATGATGACATTAATTGAGCATTCTTCAAGCCTTTGCTGAAACAATAATCACTATTGAAGCATAGTTGAAGACCAACACTTGAAGACTTGTTTTGTTGAAGCAGTCATCCTTGGATTATAGTTGAATACCAACACTTAAAGACTTGTTTTTTTGGAGCAGTCATCCTTGGAGCATAGTTTAAGATCAACACTTGAAGACATGTTTTGTTGGCGCAACCATAAAAGCTTTGCTGAAGTAGACCTGAAGTTTTTGTAGAGGTAGATTTAAGAGCACTTTGTAGACCTATCTTTGATACATTTTTTATAATTATTTGAAGATTTTTATGGAGGCTTGAAGCAGTATTGAAGTCATCTTAAGGGATTGAAGCAAATTGAGAGGGTTGGATCCCTAGAGGATTGGAGTCGTCATACAAGGTTGTAGCCTTGTGAGAAACTAGGTTGGAGCTTGGATTAATATGTGAGGATTGGAGTCCTCATACAAGGTTGGACCCTTGTGAGAGACTAGTTTGGAGCTTGGATTTGTAGTTAAATATCAGAGTTTATATTGTACTCTAGAAATATCTTATAATAACATTTTCCCATTTTGGTGTGTTTGGAGCATTAATGTTTTATGGGCGTTTGTTGAAAAATATTTGTGTTAGGTTTATTGCATGCTTTTGTTATCACTGTTAAATTTTCCATTAGGAATATCACACCTTGAGAGGCTTGATCAACATATCAAGTTAGATTTGAAACAAAAGTAAAGTAATCCTTGCATATCGAAGGACATTCTTTAAATCACACATGAAGAGCCTAGGAGACACCTTCGCCGAATGATAAAATGATAACATACTTTGAGCATATTTTGAGTTGACAGTAGAGTGCATTCATGACGACACTAATTGAGCATTCTTCAAGCCTTTGTTGAAACAACAGTCACTCTTGAAGCATAGTTGAATACCAACACTCGAAGAGTTGTTTTGTTGAAGCAATCACTGTTGGAGTATAGTTGAAGACCAAGACTTGAAGACTTGTTTTGTTGGTGCAACCATAAAAGTTTTGCTGAAGCAAACATGAAGTTTTTGTAGAGGTAGATTTGAGAGCACTTTGCAGACCTATCTTGGATACATTTTTTAGAAGTATTTGAAGTTTTTGATGGAGGCTTGAAGCAATATTGAATTCACCTTAAGGGATTGAAGCAAATTGAGAGGGTTGGATTCCTAGAGGATTGGAGTCATCATACAAGGTTGGAGCTTGGATTTGTAGTTGAATATTAGAGTACTCATTCAGGGTTGAAGCCTTGAAGGAGTTAAATACTTTGTTGTACAAGTTGGAGCTTGGGTTCTTAGAGTCCTCAAATTCATTAATAAAATTATTTTCTTGTTGCACATCTTGTGTTTTGGTTTAACTGATGATTTTAACTGTCATAATATAGCAATTGTAAATAAATATTGATTCAACCTCCCTCTCAATATTTCCAACACTAGCACACCTTACATTTTTTTCACCTTGCAATATTTTTATTGACATGCTAGAAGGAACTTTCACAATGCAATGTTATTGTAGGTAATATGGTTGTTTATGATCAAAGGAAATCTAACATGTGTTAGAGTTCATTCACCTTGGAATGTTCTTACTAGCAATGTGCTTGTGTTTGTGTTAAAATGAAATATAACATGCACTAGATTTCTTTTGTCATGCAATGTTGTTGTTGGTAGTATGCTTGTATTTGTGCTACATGTAAAGCTAAAACTAATTAAATTTCAATCACCTTTCAATGTTTTTATTGGAAATATGCTTGTGTTTGGGCTAGAAACTATGCTAGATTTATTTTTCTCTGCAATATTGTTGTTGTCTATTTGGTTGTTTATGATAGAAGGAAATCTAGCACGTGTTAGATTTCCTTCACCTTGGCAATGTTATTGGAAATGTGCTTGTGTTTGGGCTAGAAGTTGTGCTAGATTTATTTTGCTCTACAATATTGTTGTTGTCAATTTGGTTATTTATTATAGAATGAAATCTAGCACGTGTTATATTTCCTTCACCTTGGCAATGTGCTTGTGTTTGTGTTAGAAGGAAATATAACACGTGCTAGGTTTCTTTTGGCATGAAATGTTGTTGTTGGTAGTATGCTTGCATTTGTGCTACATGTAAAGCTAACATGCATTAAATTTCTTTTACCTTGCGATGTTGTTATTGGAAATGTGCTTGTGTTGTGATAGAAGTTGTTCTAGATATATTTTTCCATGCAATTTTGTTGTTGGTAATATGATTTTGTTTATGCTGGAAGCAAATGTAACACACTAGATTTCTTTCACCCTACAATGTTGTTGTGTGCTTGTGTTTTTGCTATGCGTAAATCTAGCACGTGTTAGATTTCCTTTGCTCTGCAATGTTGTTGTTGTCTATTTGGTTGTTTATGATAGAAGGAAATCTGGCACGTGTTAGATTTCCTTCACCTTGGCAATGATATTGGAAATGTGCTCGTGTTTGGGCTAGAAGTTGTGCTAGATTTCTTTTGCTCTACAATATTGTTGTTGTAACTTTGGTTTTTTATTATAGAAGGAAATCTATCACATGTAAGATTTCCTTCACCTTGGAAATGTGCTTGTGTTTGTGTTGGAAGGAAATATAGCACGCAATAGGTTTATTTTGGCATGAAATGTTGTTATTGGCAGTGTTAGAAAATTATATATTATAGAGCAATGAAACACATTAAATATGCGGAAAAAAAACACACACAAAACAAATAAAACCAGAGAGACACAGATATACGTGGTTCACCCAGTTTGGGCTACGTCCACCCCGAACAACCAATCCTTCCTTTCTATTATCTAGAAAAATTAAGAGACACAACCTACATCAGAACCACTGTAATATCCTCTGTTCTCTCTCAGTCTCCCTATCTGTTTCTCGCTTTGAGAATAGACATACAATACACAACCGCAATAAAATACCCTCATACAAAGCGATGGGTTTCCTTCTAGGGTAAAAAACCCTAAATTAAACATAACTTCTACTGTAAGATCACCCGCCTAATGAACGACCCAGATTGACTAGCATTTACAATACTTTTACAAGGCAATTTTACATCTATTTTTAGCTTTGGGGGTGCTGCCCCCGAAACCCCCCGCCAGGGGGGGCTCCATAAAGTCGCAGCCGCCCCCCCTTAGACCCCCCAGATAATGTTTAATTACGGGCAGCATTGCCGCCCCGATAAGAACAGGGGTCCAACGTTGTGATACAAAATAAAGAAGATAATCAGGCTCCACACCCAACATGTAGTATGCTTGTATTTGTGCTACATGTAAAGCTAACATGGATTAAATTTCTTCTACCTTGTGATGTTGTTATTGGAAATGTCCTTGTCTTTGTGATAGAAGTTGTTCTAGATATTTTTTTCCATGTAATGTTTTTGTTGGCAATATGCTTTTGTTTATGTTGGAAGCAAATATAACACGCTAGATTTCTTTCACCCTACAATGTTGTTGTGTGCTTGTGTTTGTGCTACGCATAAATCTAGCACATGTTAGATTTCTTTTGCTCTGCAATATTGTTGTTGTCTATTTGGTTGTTTATGATAGAATGTAATCTAGCATGTATTAGATTTACTTCACCTTGGAAATGTGGAAATGTGCTTGTGTTTGGGCTAGAAGTTGTGCTAGATTTCTTTTGCTCTACAATATTTTTGTTATCAATTTGGTTGTTTATTAGCACGTGTTAGATTTCCTTCACCTTGGCAATGTGCTTGTGTTTGTGTTAGAAGGAAATATAGCATGCGCTAGGTTTCTTTTGGCATGAAATGTTGTTGTTGGTAGTATGCTTGTATTTGTGCAACATGTAAAGCTAACATGCATTAAATTTCTTTTACTTTGCGATGTTATTATTGGAAATGTGCTCGTGTTTGTGATAGTAGTTGTTCTAGATATATTTTTCCTTGCATTGTTGTTGTTGGAAATATGCTTTTGTTTATGCTGGGAGAAAATCTAACACGATATATTTCTTTCACCCTACAATGTTGTTGTGTGTTTGTGTTTGTGATATGCGTAAATATAGCACGTGTTAGCTTTTCTTCAACTTGCAATATTGTTGTTGGCAACATTCTTCAATTTTGGCTCGAAAGAAATCTAGCATGCACTAGATTTCTTTTTCATTGCAATGTGGTTGTTGACAATATGATTTTTTTTGTGGTAGAAGGAAATCTACCATGTGCTTGATTTCTTTTATCTAGAAATGCTGTAATGTGTTTGTGTTTGTGCTATAAGGAAATCTAGCATACATTAGATTTCTTTCACCCTTGTGTGAGATTATTGACAATGTGGTTGTATATGCGTTAGAAGGAAATCTAGTGTGCACTAGATTTCTTTTGCATTGCTATGTTGTTGTTGGCAATTCAATTGTTTGTGTTAGAAGGAAATCTAGTATGCGCCATATTTCCTTCACCACAATGATGTTATTGGCAATGTGCTAAAAATAAATCTAGCATGTGCTACATTTATTTTTCCCTAGATTGTTGTTGGTAATATGTTTGTGTTCATGCTATAAATAAATCTGTCATGCACTAGATTCTTAACCCCTACAATGTTATGTGTTTGTGTCTGTGCTAGAAGGAAATCTACCACACACTAGATTTCTTTTGTCTTGCATAAGGTGTTTTTGACAATATGCTTGTTTGTGCTAGAAGCAAATCTAATATGCGGTATGTTTCTTTCACCCTACAATATTGTTATGTGCTTCTGTTTGCAAGAGAAGGAAATCTAGCATGTGTTAGATTTCATTCACCTTGCAATGTTGTTATTGGTGACATGTTTGTGTTTGAGATATAAGTACAAATAGCATGGTAGATTTAATTCAACTTGCAATATTGTGATTGGAAATATGCTTATGTTTGCGATACAAGAAAATCTAGCATGATATAGATTTCTTTTACCCTACAATATTGATGTTGCCAATATGTTTGTGTATGGTGGGAGGAATTCTAGCATGCACTAAATTTATTTTGTAATGCAATATTGGTGTTAGAAACATGCTTGTATTTATACTAGAATAAAATCTAGCATGCAATAGATTTGTTTCACAATGCAATATTGTTGTTGGCAACGTGTTTGTATTTGAGCTAGAATGAAATATAACCTGCATTGGATTTATTTTGCAATGCAATGTTGTTGGAAATGTACTTGTGTTTTTGATAGAAGGAATTATATCATGCATTGGATTTCGTTTGCCCTATAATGTTATTGCTGGAAATGTGTTAGAAGTAAATCAAACATAGGTTAGATATCTTCCACCTCGCACTGTTGTTTCTGGCAATGCGATTGTGTTTGTGCTAGAAGAAACTCTAGAATGTATAAGATTTATTTTACTTTGAAATTTTTTTGTGAGTAACATGCTGTTGGACGGATAAGTCATTCTTGCGGACAAGATAGACCTCCCAAGTGTCCTATGGACAACTAGCAACAAACAGACAAACAAAATCTATTTTCTCTAGATAATATTCAATTCAGAATTAGCTACAACAGGGGTTTTGAAGACCTACCTGTATTCTAGCGTTATTCGTAATGATCTTCTTTCTAGTTTCTTAAAAGAGTCGTCTTCAAAGATCTGCAATCACAAACATGGAAAAAATCAATAGCACCTGCATAGGATAAACTAATTCACAAATCATATATCTATCAAGATGATCAAGGAATTCAAGAAACAAGCTAATTAATTAAATAACTCATTGATAAAACATGATAAACAAGCTACTTAATTAAAGAACTCATTGAGAAAACGAGATTCATTCGTATTATCTTTGATGAAGAAAGAGCCTTACAACTGTGTCCGCCTTGATGTCGTACATGCCTTCCTGCGGTCCGGAACAGGCGTTTCCTTTACTCTAACAAGCTTTGCACTCTCTTAGCTAAAATGCACATGGGTGTGTAATCATTCCCACATAATGATCAGTTAAGAGAGTCTGAGTTTCTACAACATTTCTCCTCAAAAATTCTCAAAGTCTAACTCTTTTCAATCTTAGTCAGTCAGTACCCTTGAAATTGAACCAAAGCTTCAATTTATAGGAGAAGGAAAGTGGTTACAACTCCAAAATGGAAGGGATAGAGTCCCCTTATCAAGGGATTAAGTTCCAAAATCCAAGGAATAGGCTCCTTTAATGAAGGAATGAATGTTCATGATAATGGAGGGAGTGAAGCTTCGACCAGATAATGCCTTCTAGAAGCTTCCAGTTGGGAGAATATTCGACTAGCTGGGCTTCTAGAACTTACTTTTTCGCTCATTTTACCTTTTACAAGGGTCCACAGTTTTAATACACAAAACGTGCGGTAGGTACTGCAATTTTCCTTCACAAAAGCTGCGGTACTGCAGGTAATGGCTAGGAAAAGTGCGGATTTAGGTTTTTTTATGATTTTTATGAGCTTTTCTCCAAATCCAAGACTTGGTTTAGGAACTTTGGGGTTTTTGAATTCTAAGGGAGCATGATATAGGTGTTGATAGACCCATATGAACAACTAAATATCATGGTGACAAATTTTAGTGTAACAAATTGCCCCCTAAAGCGTAAAGTCTGAGATAATTCGAAGAGTGAAGTGCTTTATCATTTCAAGGATTAGCCTGTGGACACCCCAGTCGGAATCCTGTAAAAAAATTCAATGCGAAACATATATATATCATCACTGAGGTAGGCATTACCATACTCAGATAAGAAACTAACTAAACTTGTTTTGATACAAAAATGATTTTAATATTACATCAATATTGTAGACAGAGCATGGACGCAGCCATCTGTAATTAATAGTCTATTGCATAATGAATAATAAAACTCCTCGCAACTTGGATGGTGGAAACTAGATCTAGGGTCTTGATTTTTGCTTCCCAAACTAGTACGGTTCTATCCATGCGATTAAATTTGTTGAAGTCGAACATGATAGAACCCAATTGATTACCAGTCAATGATGTGAATTGTTAAAAATTGTGAGAGAAACCACCAATAATGACAATGGCTCTCAAAGTACTCAGTACAATCCATGAAATGTGAATAAGTGATCCGAAGTCGAACATTTCACGAAATCGTTCGATCGAAGGTCAATGATGCAACCTGTCGTCGAAGGCGAGAAACCTGCCATTAAGGCATGCAGATTCCAAGGTATTGACAGATTCTAGATCAACTTCCTAGATGATGAGCTATCGTCGATAGAAAGTGATCCGTCGTAAGCAAGCTTATGACACGAAACCATAGATCAAGTTTTGAAGAAATTTTTTGCAAGGACTGACTCAGGGATGGTCAACGCGAATGGAGAAAAATGTTTGCAGATGAATGGTTTGTTTGACTGTCCTCTTGAACACATAACGACACTGCAGATGGTTTGGTAACAATTACCCTAAGCTAATACCCAGAAACCGGCTGAAGACCTTCAATGTGCTTTGATTAACTGATAGGCAAAGGATTTTCCCAACCCAAGTAGAAGTGTGAAAAAAAGTGTCGTGTTCAAGAGTGGTTTACTACTTTTAAATCAAAGTGTAACAAATGGATTCATTTTCTCTCTTTTCCCCCCACCATTTCTAGCAAGTACCTCTTTATTTTTGACAAGCTTGAGGAGGATAACATTTGCTTGTTTATAAGCTCATCCTTCGGATGAGTCCAACTTAGTTTAAAATCGAACCCTAAGAAGGAGTGGTCCGTTCCTGTTTGTAATCGACAGGTCCTTTACTATTAAATTTTAACGAGTCCAGTATAGGAGAAACTCAGTGTTTTTCATTTTTAGGGAGTCAGAAGAAAAAACTTAAGAAAATTGCATGGGTGTAATTTTTCGTAATTTTAGTCTCTTAGGCCCGAAAAAGGATAAAATAATGTGGGAGAGAACTCTATTGACCATGATTAGTCAACGTATACCTTTTTTGTAAATAGTCTGTTTCATTCCGGAAAAGGGGTAAACTTATACTGAAGGGACGACTGTTCATTTCCTTTAACGAGTTCGAATATTCAAGTACTCGACAATATTTTCATCTTTAGAGAGTCTGAAAAGGGCTTAAAAGAGAACTCCATGGTTTCGCTTTTTCATAAATTTTAAAGAGACCGAAAAAGTGATAAAAGTATACTCAGTAGTTTCGGTTTTTCTGTAAATTTTAATGATTTCGAAAAAGTGATAAAAATGTACTCATATGGCCGACTTTCAATTTAATTAACGAGCGGGAAAAGATGGAAATAACTTGGTATTTTCATGTGTTTTATGAGAATGAAAGATAGCAAAATAATCTCTGGATTTTCATGATTTTAACGAGTCTTGGATTTAGTAACCAAAATCGACTCAAGATAGGTTTCATTTTTACAAAAGCTTCAAACAGAGAAAAACTATGCTTCAGACATGTTTGAATGCCCCCCAAGCGTAACTTGCTAGAGCGCATGCCCCCCAAGCTTCATTTCATGCAACTAAGTAGACTACTAGTTACTAAAAGCTGGATGGAATGAAGGTTCATTTACGAGATCGGATGAAAGAATCGAATTGACTAGGAGAGGATTTGTTTCATTTTTTAACGAGGTTGACACAGGAAAAGAACCATCCTCATGGTGACCTGTTTCATTTTTTAACGACGTTGACACAGTAAAAGGAACTATCCTCATGAACTACTATTTCTAATCTACCTACATAACCTACTGATTCATTTTTTAATGAGGTTGACACAGGAAAAGAACTGTCCTCATGGGTCTGTTTAATTTTTTAACGAGGTTGACATAGTAAAAGAACTGTCCTCATATCTACTCTCTACAATCTACCTATATAACATATTGATTCATTTTTTAATGAGGTTGACACAGGAAAGAACTTTCCTCATGGGTCTGTTTCATTTTTTAACAAGGTTGACACAGTAAAAGAACTGTCCTCATGGGCCACTAATTCATTTTTTAACGAGGTTGACACAGTAAAAGGAACTTTCCTCATGGGCCACTGATTCATTTTTTTAACGAGGTTGACACAGTAAAAGAAACTTTCCTCTTGACCTACTGATTCATTTTTTAACGAGGTTGACACAGTAAAAGGAACTATCCTCATGACCTACTGATTAATTTTTTAACGAGGTTGACACAGTAAAAGGAACTATCCTCATGACCTACTGATTCATTTTTTAATGAGGTTGAAACAGTAAAAGGAACTATCCTCATGATCTACTGATTCATTTTTTAAACGAGGTTGACACAGTAAAAGGAATTATCCTCGCCAGACTTGTTTCATTTTTTAACGAGGTTGACACAGTAATAGGAACTATCCTCGCCAGACTTGTTTCATTTTTAAACGAGGTTGACACAATAATAGGAACTATCCTTGCTAGACTTCTTGATCATGGCTTCCAAATTTAAGAAACACATGTCAAGGGACGCATCTCGATCATGGCTTCTAAGAGGTCTTCATCAGATGGAAGAACACTTCTATGAAAGAAACACATGTCAAGGGACTCAAAAGGGACAAGAACATCACGTTCAAATAATCCCATAGAGTTTTCCATGTCAATTACTGGTTCTAAGTCAAAGGAAGTCGAGCAAACAGTGAGAGGCTCGCTTGCATCGGTAACTGAAAACATGGGATTGGTTGCCACATAATTAACCCGTGGTGGGGTAGATACCACTTTAGTATAAGGAACATTTAGGGGTGTCAGATTTTTGGTAGTCGAATCAAGACTAGTGAATGAAAGTTGGTCAACAATCACAATGTTTCCATTGTGAGGGAAAGACATCACACAAAAGAGTCTCGATACGGCAACTTTCATTGCATAGACATAGTCTCACCCAAGGAGTAAATTGAAATCCAAGGGGCCTCGAACTACAATAAGATCAATACAGACAGTTTTACCTTCCAAATTAATAGAAAACTTAGGAAGGATCCCTAAAGGTTCACTAATGTTCTGTTAAAATCTTTCAGATTCTGCGTAACAGGCACAAGCTGAGGGGAACCCAAAGCTTTCCAAGCAGTTGAGGATAAAATACTAACATAAGCACCTTCATCTACATGTGTGCGGAATACATTCTTAAGAAAATCTGACACAATTATTTGGAAAGGGATGGAAGAAGGAAGACGAGGTTCTGTCAGTATATTCCAATCAAAGGAAAAGACCTCAGTACTTGGAGGGGGTTCTGTAGGAACAAGTGAAATTCCCCCTGGCATAGAAGAATCTGATGTAACAAGAAGAACTTGAGTGGTATGAAGTTCACTCTCTACAGGGAGAATGGGATCGACTGAATGTGAAATCGAGTCGACCACTTGATCAACAAAAGGATCATCAACCTGAGTGATATGAGTTTCACTCTCGAAAGGAAGAGTGGGATTGACTGTACTTGGAATTAGATCAATCACTCCGTCAGTTGACGGTAGGTTGGGAGAAAGTTTACGGTAACTAGTTGGAAGTTCTTGCTGTGGAATAGTAAGGTTTTCCAACAATTTTGAGGCTTCATCCATGTGAGGGAAAATGTGAGTTTGATGACTCCCTTTGCATAACTTACAAGGAAACCTAACTTTACCCTTTTTCCCAGGAACTTGACTATTATTGGTTGATGGATCAACGGTAAGTTGATGAGAATGTTCTGACCATACTTCCAAGACCTTAGGAATACCAGGACAATTGATAAGGAAGTGGTCACCCTTACAAAGATTGCAAGGGAATTTGGGTTTAAGATGCATTTTGGAGGTTTCCTAAACACTACTAACACTTACAACCATGGTTGGTTGGTTGAATTATTTCTTATCTTGTTTCTTCTTCTTCTTAGCCACCTGGTTACTAGCATTAAGGATTTTACCAAGCGAAGAGGAAGAAAGGGAGGAAGAAATATTTGGCGAAGAAGGTAGAGGGTCAATAGAAGGTTGGTGATGTTGAGATGGTGAACTCTGTTGAGGTGAAGCATTTGGTTGAGGTGGAACAATTTGAGTAGTCGGGGCCAACGAAGTTGAAAATAACCATATCAGTAAACCTATTGTAAATCTAGGTAATTACAATGTAGCCATATAAGGAGGACCAACATTTCCAAAGCAAGGAAAAGTACTAGGATTATCATTAAGAGGGGTTCCTTGGTTGGTAAATTCCGGAATAGTTTCCATTAGATTCAACTTCAGTGAACTTTATTAAAAATTTAAAACTAAAATTAACAATTCACAATTCACACCTATGGTATCTAAAAGTAAAACCAAAGAAATGAACACGCGTTATCAAATCTAGGAGTCAAACCACACACAAACAGTAGATTCCCGCACTAAAAACACTAGTTGGTGATGAAATCCAACATCATAGAATTTTAATGCAGAAATGGCGATTGGAACAGTTACCCAACAACCTGATTAATGAAACAGACTGGTGCAAGTTTCTCCACTATGCCATCTCGAGTGAAGAGAACCCTCCGGAGAGTCCAAGTGAGTCTAGTCAACGTCTGCTCCAGGTACAGTGGGATCTTCCCTCCACCATCACCTTGGGAAAGAATCCTAAAGTTTATGGCCACTAAGGTCACCAACAGGAACAAATATACCTAGGGGAGCAGTCTACGATCCGATACACACGCAAGGGTAGAGTAACAAAGCTCAATCCCCTTGAAGGCTCCTTGACATAATCCAAGGTTTACTGACAAGTGACCCCAGGCTCCTCGAAAATGGTCAATTCGAGGTTTATCGTTGTTAATATGTGTATATCTTCTATCGTTCCCAATGAGGAAGGATTGATTACCTCACTGGTTCAGATATGATCTCATGCTTGACTCCTTTAGGAGGAGCTTCCCAGAGCATACATGCTACTATTGGAATTTTCCTACCGCAAAATCGACTACTTGTTTGTTTTAGTTGCTTTGGAAAGTTAATTACAACCTATTCCAAAGCACTAATCCTGAGCTAAATTGGTGGAAAGATCCTTAAAAATGTAAAAATTACTAGATGAATTTTAATTAAGCGTTGTGTTCTTTAGGCTGTTATTACTCAAAGGGTAAATGGATACGAAACCAATGGTGTTATGACTCGACTCAAAATTGAATTCAATCGAATATGATAATGTAATATTTTCAATTCGATGAATCCTAACTAAATCAAGGAGAGAATTTCCATTCACTTCCAACAATGCAAAAATTGATCAATAAGAGAAAATATAACAAATTATCTAATGCACTAATTTCATCAAGAAAAACTAATGCAATCAATTCCATATTTTTTTATTTTTGTGTTTTTAAAACAAGCATAAAAACATTTAAATTCAAATTAAATAAACCGATCTAAATCTATGATTGATTTTTCAGAATGTAAACTATGCAGTTTTAATCTATGCACAATTCACTTGAAAAGTATGCAAATGTAATCTATGCACATTTTTCATTCATATTCTGAAAATGAGAATTCTAATTATGCAAATGTGATCTATGCAAGAGAATTCTCAAACACAAGATGATTCTAATGTAATCTAAGAACCAATCAAGTGTAAGTAAAGAAAATTGGGTGAGAGTTCCAAAGATCAAAAAATAAAAACACTCAAAGGCGATTAACACTCAGATGCAAAATTGTTAAGAGACTGAGACAAACCTCGAAGTAATGACCAAAGGAAATAAAATTAAGAATTTCTCAAAAAAGAATATCCAAAACACCCAATTAACTTAACGAAGACTGATGAGATTGTAAAATTGCTGAAATAAATTCACACAAGGCTTTCTGACAGAAAATACAAGTCTGGGTATACACTGAGAATCTAACAAACTGATCCAGAAAAGAGAATTTTAAGGTTTTCTAAAAATTTTCACAAGGTCCACGGGTTTCAGTGTAAACAGGTGCGGTCCCACACTGTTTATACAAGAAAAGAGCAGAGATGCCCACACTGTTTCTAAAATAAAAGTGCGGATACCAGAAAACTAAAAGAAAAATAAAAAACACTAAAGCAATTTTCAGGGATTCTGCAGGAATAAATTACCCAAGCCAGTATCAATCAATCAAAATCAGAAAAATAGTTTCACAAGTCAAAAATAAAAGAAATTGAAGTTCAAGATCCATTCCCCAGTGGAGTCGCCATTTTGTTGGATAGATAAGTCGTTCTTGTGGACAAGACAGACCTCCCAAGTGTCCTACAGACAGCTAGCAACAAACATACAAAAAAAAACTATTTTCTCTAGATAATATTCAATTCAGAATTAGCTACAACAGGGGTTTTGAAGACCTACCCATAGTCCAACGCTGTTCGTAATGATCTTCTTTCCATGCTATTCGTAATGATCTTCTTTCCAGTTGCTTGAAAGAGTCGTCTTCAAAGATCTGCAATCACAAACATGGAAAAAATCAATAGCACCTGCATAGTATAAACTAATTCACGAATCATATATCTATCAAGATGATCAAGGAATTCAAGAAATAAGCTAATTAATTAAATAACTCATTGATAAAACATGATAAACAAGCTACTTAATTAAAGAACTCATTGAGAAAATGGTATTCATTCGTATTATCTTTGATGAAGAAGAGCCTTACAACCGTGTCCACCTTGATGTCGTATAGGCCTTCCTGGGGTCCGGAACAGGCATTTCCTTTACTCTGACAAGCTTTGCACTCTCTCAGCTAAAATGCACATGGGTGTGTAATCATTCCCACATAATGATCAGTTAAGAGAGTCTGAGTCTCTACAACATTTCTCCTAAAAAATTCTCAAAGTCTAACTCTCCAAAGTCCCTCATGAGGCTGCACTATGGCTTCAATTTATAGGAAAAGAGAAGAGGTTGCAGCTCCACATAAGAGGGGATAAAATCCTCTTTTGAAGGGATTGAGCTCCATAAACCAAGGGGTAGGCTCCCATAATGGAGGAATGAACATACATGATAGGAGCAAACCTTCGATCGGATAATTGCTTCTAGAAGCTTCCAGATTTGACTGTTGGGCTTCTAAATGTTACTTTCCGCCTTCATTTTACCTTTTCTGGAGGTCAGCACCTTACAATGGAAGCAAGAATCAGTTTGGCTTCACATGCTTTAGAACAAATAGGTACGGCACCACAGACAATTAAGAAAGTGCGGTACAAGTGTTTTTAAGACTTTTATGAGCTTTCTCTCTCAATTTGGCTTGATTTTAGGAACTTTGATGTTGGAACTACAAGGGAGTAATATATGAGTAATGATGAACCCTTATAGACACTAAAACGTCATGGTGACCAAATTTTGGTATAACGAAGTGTCAATACTAGTTCTTGTGGGATAGTATCGACATCCGGTTCATTTCTTCTCTACTCTGTTGATATGGTGCCTCTTTTTCCAGGTTGGTACCATTTCTTGAGAGAATACCAGCGTTGATTTTGCGAGTTTGACGCCTCCTGTTCTAGCCGAATTGGGGGTGGTTCTTGTGTAACACCCCCACCTATATCAACATCCATATATTTTTGGGTAGGTGATGTTGTTTCTTGCAAAACAGCATCACTTTCCATTCCTTTATCTGTCATTTCATTCCTTTGTTCTTCATTGACAAGAGTCGACGACTATATAACAGTATCGAATTCCTGCACAATGTCCATAATTTCTTCCTCTGTGAGCTCTTCAAGCGACGCTGGTTCTTGTGTGGCAGCCTCAACTGTGCCACAAATTACTTCCTCCATTCTCATTTCTTCTTTTGTGGGCTTTTCAAGCGAAGTTGGTTCTTGTGTGGCAACCTCGGCTGTGTCACCAATTACCTCCTCCATTCTCATCTCTTCAGGTTCCTCCTGATAAACCATCATCTCTTCTTCCTCGGGTTCCTCTTGATCAATTCCCTCTTAATGTTCTTCTTCTACCAGTCCAGCCGGAGAGGCTGGTTCCTCTTCTCTAGCAGCAATAATGGCTGCTACCTCCTCTTCTGAGGACCCGCAGAGTTCCACCCAGGAGACTTGAAGCCTGCCTATTGCATGCATGACCAATAATCGCACCAATCCATGGTTAGAAATCACTACCAGCATCCGGCGAGAGCACCGAGCAAACTGTGCCATGTGTTGCAGTTGTTTAAATAGGAAGAAGGGCATGTTTAAGGCATGCACCTGATCCTATGGAAATCGAAGGTGCGTTAGAATTTTAAAATGATACTTGAACATAGTTGTGGTCTGGCCCTCACAGGTTGTGTATTTTATTACAAAACCTGCAACTTCGTTCCAAGGATATGACATATTTATGCACTCGTATCCTCTGCCCATTTGAACGACACTTTCTCTTGCCTGCAAGAACAATTCAGGAAATTCTGAGAGAGAAAATTTTTGAGAAAACCATTGTTGCCCCTATTATCTCAGCCCGCTAACCTCTGCAATTACCTCTTATGTGACAGGAACTTCCAAACCTCTAACCCGCGAGTAGTTCTCCTCTAAATTGAGTGTGAATTCCATTTTGATTCCTCCATCAAACCCCTGCAATCTATCAAAGTAGGTATCCCACCCTGCGTCAACAAAGACTTGCCATACTTCTGGGTTGCTGCGGCCTAAAGCTGTGTTTTCAGGTTCATGTCGTACAGCCAGCCCACCCATACTGTGGAGACTTGTAGCAGCACTGCTTATAACAACAGACCGTTGGGCAAGGTGGTGGGTACCAAATTCAGAGAAATAGCATGGTGAAAATGGAAAGATGGTAATGGTAAATACGGACGTTAACTCTTGAAAAACGAGAAAAATCATAAAATAATATGGTAAGTGTGGTGAATAAAAATAATAATTGTTTCGTATAGAGTGGACGAGACATCTTACGAATCCTAATACGTATTAAATGATGACACCACATGTTGATGGGAATCGTAAGGTGTACCATGAACGGATTGTCATACTGATTTATGAGGCAATTATTATGACGTCCTTGACTATGACGGCACCCCCCCCCCCCCAAACTTAAATTATTTCCGTCCGCGGCATTAAAATCTTCACATGGGATATTTAATTAAATCGGTAATAATCACGTGGAGGCATACCTGACGTCCTACCTGGACGAAGTGATGGTTTGTAGGATGACGGCGCAGTAATCATGTGGATGGAGTAACAGCAGTACGAGTAACAGCATCTGGTGTAACAACATCGGGAGTAACAGCATCGGAGTAACAGCATCAGAGTAACAGCATCCGGTGTAACAACATCTAGTGTAACAGCATCAGAGTAACAACATCCGCTGTAACAGCATCAGAGTAACAACATCCAATGTAACAACATCCGATGTAACAGCATCGGAGTAATAGCATCCGGTGTAACATCATCAGGAGTAGCAGCATCGAGTAATAGCATCCAGTGTGACAACATCTGGAGTAACAGTAGTGCGAGTAACAGCATCTGGAGTAACAGTAATGCGAGTAACGGCATCCGATGTAGCAGCATCTAGAGTAACAGCAGTGCGAGTAACAGCATTCGATGTAGCAACATCGAGCAAGGAGTAACAGCATTGAGTAGCAGCATCTGGTGTAACAACATCATGGGTAGAAGCAACCGAGTAACAGCACCATGAGTAGCAGCAACTGAGTAACAGCATCATGAGTAGCAGCAACTGAGTAACAGCATCATGAGTAGCAGCAACTGAGTAACAACATCATGTGTAGTAGCAATTGATACTTTGGAAAAAATTTCTTTGATTTTTACTCCTTAGTAGTAACTCTTGCAAAAAGACAATAAAATAAACAATATAATTATTTATTCTTTTATTATCTATATATATATATATATATATAATTTTTCTTTTTTCTTTTTTCTTTTTTCTTTTTTCTTTTTTTAACAAAAAGGGTGCAGAGGAAGGATTCTCTATGTTGATGACCTTTAAACCATATTTCTCAGAGAATTGTTTAATAAAAGCATCCTTAGAGGTCGGGCAATGGTATAATCTCAGGCGATGCCCATTGACTATAAGTGAAGCACGTGTATCATCAATTGTGACTAGCCTAATTGTTCCATTATCAAATACAGCATCCACCTTGTAAGGTCCCATCCAACGAGTGCAAAGATTCCCCTTAAAATCCTTAAAACGGGAGTCATAAAGTAGTGCCCAATCTCCACTTTGAAACACCTTATTTTTAGTAAACTTATCGTGCCATTTCATTCTCTGCTGCTGGATAGCAGTATTTCGTTGAACAACCATTGAACGGATTTCATCAAGTTTATTGAGTTGGGCCAGTCGGTGTTTTTGGGCATCTGACAGATCCAAACCAACTTCAAGAGCTGTTCTGAGCATACTGATTTCGAATTCTATTGCAAACAACAGGGATTTCCCATAAACCAACTTGAAAGGTGAAAACTCGGTTGTATTTCGCCATATTTTTCTATATGCCCAGAGAGCTTCTGGCAGCTTCTGAGCCCAAGCTCGATGATGGTAAGCCTCAATTTTTGTCAAAATGTTTTCCAATGTCTTGTTTGTGCTTTCCACTTGTCCATTCGCCTGGGGTGGTATGGAGATGTCACTCTGTGCTTGACCCCATATTTCTGAATGAGATTTGTTATCATGTGTGATGTGAATTGTGCTCCTCCATCTAAAACAATCTCTCTTGGAGTACCATAACGAGAAAAAATTTGTTCAAATAGAAAATCTGAGACCACCTGTTATGTTGCTTTCATAAAAACTTTGGCTTCCGCCCACTTAGTCACGTAATTAGTACAGACCAAGATGTGGACTTTTTGCTGGGAAGGTGGGTTAAAGGGTCCAACGAAGTCAATAGCCCATTTTTCAAAAGGCTCGATGACTGCCTGTGCTTGCAAAGGCATTTCATCAGCTCGACCGGGCTGCCCCATACGTTGGTAACTATCACACCTCCTAACATAATTTTGAGCATCACGAAAGATGAAAGGCTAGTAATATCCCATTTGTAGCACCTTATGGCCTGTTCTCTTGTCTACAAAATGCCCTCCACAAGGGCCATCATGAGCAGCTTTCAATATCTCATAAATATCATCCTCAAACACACAGCGCCGAATCTGCTTATCTGCTCCTGTGTGAAAAAGGTACCCTGCCATCCAAGAATATCTGGCACTATGATGAATAATCTTCCACTGTTCCCTGTATGACAAATGAGGAGGCACTTTCACTATAGCAAGATAGTTAGCAATATCTGCATACCACGGAGGTTTAGTAGCAACTGCAAAAAGATGTTCATCGGGAAAACTATCTTCTACAGGTGTGCATTCATCATTGTTATCCATTCTATATAGGAAATTAGCTACTACATTATCTTTTACTGGCTTATCTACTATTGTAATATCAAATTCTTGAAGCAATAGTAACCATCTTGTAATACGGCCAGGAGTAATAGGTTTATTCATCAAATACTTGATTGTTGTGTTATCAGTATGGAAACAGTAGAATACCCGGTGATGTAGTGTCAGAACTTATTGACAGCATAAATGACAGCCAGGAATTCCTTTTCTATCACCGTATAATTTAATTCAGCGAGAATTAAGTTCTTGTTGACATAATAAATTGCATATGGTGTTTTGTCTAGCTGTCCTAAAACATCCCCTACTACTGTCTGAGAAGCATTGGTATGTATGTGAAACGGTAATGCCCAATCAGGTCCTCGAAGGATTGGAGTCGTGCACACCAACCCCTTAATTTTCATGAAATTTGTCTCACAATCTTTAGTCCACAAAAATTTTGCATATTTTGTTAGCAATTGAAACAGTCGGTGTGCTATTTTAGCAAAAATTTCTATAAAGCGTTTGTAATAACCAGCACAACCAATAAAGATATGTACTTTTGTGGGTGTTTTGGGTACCGGGAAGTGTACTATTACCTCTACTTTAGCCAGATCAACTTGAATTCCAGAAACTGAGAGCAAATGTCTCGATGCTACTCCTTCTTCCCTCATCATATGGCATTTGATTGTACTCAAAGATACATGGGTCTGTTTACATCTTTTGAGTACTTTCTCTAAATTTTCCAATCCTTCCTCAAATGAGTTTCCATATGGAGTAAAATCATCCATATAGATTTCAATGCTATCATCGACCAAATCAGAAAATATTCCCAAGATTTCCCTCTAGAAGATAGCAGGAGCATTACACAAGCCAAATGGGAGGACCCTGTATGTAAAGGTTCCCCAAGGGCATGTAAAAGTTGTTTTATCATGGTCTTTTGGGGCTATCTGGATTTGGTTGTATCCACTGAATCCGTCTAGGAAAGAAAATAACTTCTTCCCATCCAAGGTATCCAGGACTTGGTCAATGAATGGCAAAGGAAAATGGTATTTTTGTGTTGCCATATTTAGTTCCCTGTAATCTACACAGATCTGCCATTTACCATTATTTTGGGGAACAATAACTAGCGGGGATAACCATTGGCTATCTGAGATGGGGTAAATGAATCCTACATCCAATAATTTTTTTAATTCTTCCTTGACAATGTTTTTGAGAGCAGGATTCATCCTTCGTTGAGGTTGTCTTAAATGGCGGCAATATTCTTTAATATAGATATGATGAGTGCATAAGTTAGCAGAGATACCCTTCATATCGGTATAATCCCAAGAAAAAGCTTCCTGATGATCTTGAAGGACTTTCAAAAGCTATTTTGTCTGAGATTCGGATAGGTTTGGGTTGATATTAAGTGTTTTCCTTGGTTCAATGTCAATTGGAGTACTATAATGGGATGAGGTTACAGGATTGTCTTCGATGTCACCTCCTGGTTCAATGTTTCCCTGTGTCTCACAGCTCAGAGCAGATTCTAGAATATGTCGATTTGAATCGAAGACAGAGCTGGAATCATTAATGAAAGCATTAATGGCATCATCCTCGGTCTCTGTTTTGAATTGAAGGGCTTGCCCAATACCGAGGACTGGTCTAACATCTTAATTTTTGGGTTCAGGCTCTCCTATAGGTAGAGACTTCTGACTGGGTATTGATTTTTCAGATGGGCTTGGTTCCGCAGGAGGATAAAGCTTGAGATTATTTGTAACTATCCCATTTGATATAATCATGTGCCCAAATCGGCACCCTATGTAGGCATCGGCAGTTGCAATCCAGGGTCTTCCTAGGATCAATGGGTGACCACCTATTGAAGATCGGGTCTATAATATAAGGAGGTCCACAAGGTAATGCCATGAGTCTACTAAAATGATCACATCCTCTAATTTCCCCACTTTTTTAATTGTGGATCTGTTTACAAGTTCCAGGATAGTAAGGGTTGGTTTAATGTTTCCAAGTCCTAATGTGTTCATTGTTTCAGCAGTGATAATGTTAATGGCCACTCCCAAATCCACCAGTATGTTTGGGATTTCAACCCCATTAATCTGTACTGTTAGAATCAAGTTCCCAGGGTCTTCGTATTTTACAGGCATGATTTTTCCTAACATGATATTGGATATTCTTCCCACTACATGAATGGTTAATGGATCCTTAGGTTTATTCCCTGGTTTCTTTGAGCAGTATTTTTTCAGAGTTTTTGCGTATGTAGGTACATCCCTCATAGCTTGTAACAAGGGTATTTTAAAAAAAATATTCTACAGTTCCCCTAGGATTTCAAATTCTTCTTGAGGATTTGGTTTACTCAAGTTCAATCTTGTAGGATATGGAGGAGAAGTTAAATGACCTTGATTATGAATAGCTTGGGGAGGTGTCTAATTTATTGCGTTTTGATCTAAATTCTCCCTCACTATTCTTTGTTCTGGTTTTGTATCTTCATTGTCAAATTGTTCTGTAATGATAGGCGAAGTAGGTCCATTTAATACCCAAACAGACCATAGATTTATTTCATTAAGTCCCACCATAGAAATGTTGTAAGACAGAAGGTTCAAAGTGTCTATTTGTTGGACCCCTTTATTGTTCGGATTCAGGTTGGGTTGGATAGGAAGCTGGGGTCTAATGGTTTGGTTTCTTTGGGGTACATTGGAAGGAAACTAAAGTTTTTGTTGAGGAATAGACTGAGGAAACTGTCCAGTAGGAGAGGGTCCACGCTAGGTTTGATTCCATGAAGGATTCGGACTAGCTTGAGGAACCCATTTTTTCCAAGGGGGATACTGATATTGAGACGACATGGCTGAAAATGGTGCAGATTGGGGACCCATATTAAAATTGTTAAAGTACTGAGATGGGTCCTAACACATACCTGGATTCGCAACTAGTGGTCGAGGTTTCCATGGCTTCTTCTACCCCATGAAGTACAACTGGTCTACCACGCTTTCTTCACTTGCTCCTTGGAAAATTGCTTTCAGCACAGGCAATGAAGGACACGAACTGGTTGTGTGAGACTGTTCACGGATTGCGCAGGCTTCCACCGTGTTCAACGGGCATTCCTTCAGAGGATGCTTCTTTCTACACTGTGGGAAGAATATGGCCATGGTTTTTTCCAACTCCATCTGCTTTTGTTTTGCCTACAAAGTGTCCATCTAGGCTGAGAGTGTGCTCAAAATATCGGTCCTTAGGTTGCCCAATAGATTTCTAATTTCTACTTTTGTGACCCCTCCACCGGAAGTCTTTTATGAACAAATCCCTTGTCCACTCCTTGCAGCCCCCTGTGAACACTTAATACAATAATCACAGATAGTCTCAAAGTTTTCTTTTGAAATATCCCCTTTTCCTACTATATTCAGAAGTTGCAGAGAGTCTTCCCTAAGTGCTCGAAGAAGAATGATCTTCAAAATGTCCTTGTCTAGGTCACTATGTCCTAACCTCTGCAATATGTATTTAAATAGTTCTACATAGTCCTCCATGTTTTCATCCTCTTCCTGTGCAAATTTAAAGATTTCCTCCTTAATTTCACGGGACTTACAGTAATCTTGGTATTTCTCCAAGAAATCTTCTTTCATTCCTTCCCATGAGGTAATCGTGCTCCCTCCTAAACCCATGAACCATCTCAGGGTCGTCCCCTTTAGGGTAGTAGGAAATATCTTCAACTTATGGGCATTAGCAATATAGTCATATCCGCGACAAAAAATATCAAATTCAAAAAGGAAGGTGTCAGGGTCTTCAAAAGAAAGCCCATGGAAACTAGGCAAAGATGTTAAAGGGATGGGCCTCACTGGTGCATCACCTGTAACATTTCCAATGGAAAAATCAATAAAGGAACTTACAGGTGCCATAAATACCCTCCAATACTCACTTGGAATTTCGACTGGTTCTATAGCTGGTATTTGGAGTGATTCAGTGGTAGGAGGTTGCACCGCACTCCCCTGGTCCCTTAGTGACTCAAAATATTTCAAGAATTCTTTCACCAAATCGGAATCGTTCGATTAAGCTGCAGGAACTTTTACAGTGCTACCTTGGTCTCATGGGGATGAGAACCCTTTTAGAGGTTCTCCTTCCCAGTTATAAATGCTCAGCTCTTCTGATCCCCTACTTTCTATTTCTTCCCCTTCTGCTACTGATAAGGAAGTCTCCTCCATTGATACCTTGTTTATTTAGTCTTCTGTCATCGAAAAAACACCTTTTGGTACCATGGATGGCATTGGTTGCTCCACAAACTACCCTTCAGACTTCATCTGAATTATAACCCTAACAGCAGCATGGGATGATGCCTCAGATCTATATTTTTCAATGATTTCCTGAATGTATGTCTTCCTACCCAGATCCTTTCCTTTCTTTGGGGGTCTTCCTCTACTCCTCTTATTCAGATCCTTGTTCATACAAATTGTGAGGAGGGTTCATCAAAGTAACAGCAATCGCTCAGGACCCAAAGTAGGACAGATAACTTCCTCCCTGGGAGGAGAGAATAGATTCAAAAAATTAATAAAAAGAAAAAAAAGGAAAATCAGAGTTCTGAACCTGAAGTAGGGTAATCACATACCCTCCTTAGGACAAGAAATTGGCCCAAAGAAAAGAAAATAAAAACGAAAGACTGGAAACTATGCCCAGGACTCAGAGCAGGGTTTCAAAATACCCTCCCCAAGACGAGGGGTTACCTTTAACGAAAAATCAAAACAAGCAAAAAGAAAAATATTATGCTATGCTCAGGACTTGGAGCAGAGTAATAAATGCCCTCCCCAAGACAAGAGATCGATTCTATAAAAAAGAAATAAAAAAATAGAAAAGAAAAACTCAAAGCTCTTACACTTAGGACTTGAAGCAGGGCAATAAATTCCCTCCCTAAGACGAGAGATTGACCCTTAGATCTATTGCAGATCCTGTTCTTTCACCTGTTAGCCTTCCCCGACAACGGTGCCAAAATGTTGGTGTCCGGATATGAACAAAATTCAACCCTTTCTCCACATAAATTATCAACCCGAGGGCGTTAATTATTTCAAGACTAACGGAAAATTATATGCAAATACAAGCACATGACCTGTTGTAGATCACAAGTTTAATTCCATAACACACAGACCACTGTAGCAGCAATCAAATAAACTGTAGAATTTAAAGAACATTCACATAAATTAAGAGTAAACTATAACAGCCATAAGGAAATCACACTAAAACGCAAATAATGCAAGAAAAAGGAAAACATAGCACCTAATCATAAGAGTGGGCCCAAATCCCTGATCAAGGTTGCAGTAAACTCATGAACTACAGAAGAAACAGCAAGTTGTTGTGCATTCGATTAATGATAAAAGAGATTTGTTACAAGATTCGTATGTGTTACAAGTAGCAGATTCACTGACCCTTTGTTCTTGAGCCTCTTTATACAAATGTCTTGGGAGATCCTTCATTCCCCATAGCAACCCCAAATTTACAAAAATACATCTTGTTACAACGACAACCTAGTTGCAGGAAGGAAACCATAAAAAGGCTTTGAAAATAGCCTTTGGTACAAACAGTACAGTACACTATAACAACAAATAAGGAAACGTTGGAGATGATGAGGCACGTTTCACCTTGACTCCTGAGAACAACACTCTTGTTTTAGCCAAATACGAAAAAATATTGAAATTAATATGTAAAAGGTAAAACCTCCATGAAAAATACTTCATTAATCAAATATCCCATGAGAAATATGAGAAAAGGGTTTTACCTCATACATTTAAAGTAATAATGGCACAAAGAGGTGTTTTAGGATGCTTTACTTTGGCCTGCAGGAAGGTCAACTGCATCTTCTTTGTCTAATAGTCAAAAGCAAAAAGCAATCTGCTTTGGTCACTGGGTGACTGTTTCCAATACTGGTTGTATGTATCAATGTTCAAAGCTTCATTTCTCATCTTTATCTCTCTGTATTTCTGCATAATGTCCATCTCCTTCTCTGCTGGTTTGTTGGAAGAGGACATGTCAACCTTGTCTTGTTTTTCTCTAAGGTTTGAGTGTTTGAAGTTTAAAGGTGATGTTCTAGTTAAATCAACGTAGGGTGCATTTTTACTTTTCTTTGTTGTATCTGTGTGTTGGCTCAAGGTCTGACCCGGAGTAGATTTAACGTTTGCCAAAAAACCCCGCCCTATATTGCGCGCTTTCGGCTATGACCTGCTTGCACAGGTCAAAGTCTCACCCGAAGTAGTATGGGTGGGTGTTGGAACCAAGTTTCTGCACCCTTAGAAAGGATAGGTAAGGCAAGAAAAGTTGCGTCCGACCCTGTGATACCTAGATCACCTCTTTCTGAGTAGGATCTATAGGTCTCTTTTCACATCCATGTGTGCAAGGTCAACTATACTACAATGTTTGATAATTATATACTTCTATGACAGTAGCACAGTATTGCATAAAACAGAACATAACAGATCTAGATGCAGTAAACACACTTACATAGAACTTTCACAGCTAAATATAGAATACGCACAATACAACAATTACCAATGATTCACATAAATAGTACACATGGATTATGTTCTCAAACAACCTTTCTTATTGATCAATTCCTTCTTACAATACCCATCCTGACCTGTGCACACAGCAGCAGGGTCCGCACACAGCAGGACTCTGGATCTCTGAGCACACAGCCAGTAGGAGTCCTTTCCCCAAAAACCCAAACAGATCTACTAAACCACAATCCACATCAATAGCTCTTCATTGTCTTCTACTTACAATCCAAAATGTCCCTCTATTTATAACCATCTTTCCTAACCTTTCATATGGTTCGCAAACCGTGTTTTTCAGACCCCAGGTTTACCCTCTACCCTATTACAATGCTTTTGGGGCTTTGAACCACCCCAAAACCCCCACGCTATACTAAATATAATCAAACATATGCAAAATCGGACCAATTTCGCGACATGGCTCTGTTCCAAGCTGTCCCCCGGCCTGATCTTGTGACTCATCCTGAAGGTCAACGTAGCCTGTGGTACGCAGTGCCCACAGAGTTGTTTGATGACCGGCGTGCGTATCCCGTTTTGTGTGTTAGCGTCCTATCCTGGAGGGCACAGTTACTTTGATCTAATTATTCCGGCCATATATTCATTTAGCCCTGTATGGATTGAGCCGACTACCATTGACATATCCTGGTAACATGTCACCGTGCATGGTAGCTAACCAGACTGCTCCACCATCCGTGATTTCCTTAACGGTGTAGGGACCAAGCCAGTGCTGTCGGAATTTCCTTGGGTGTTTCGCAAATTGGCTATCGTATAAGAGGACTAGGTCACATTCTATGAATGTCTTTTGGCGAATATGTCGATCATGCCAAGCTTTATCGTGAGCCTTCTAAACCTGCTGATGAAAGTTAGCAATGAAACGATTTTCCTCTAATGCCAAAAGCTGCGCAAGATGTTCCTCCATTATATCAGGGTCTGCCATATTGGTAAATTCTGCGATACGTAGGCTAGGAACAATGTATTCTATTGGCATAATGGCCTCCTTGCCGTAGACCATCCAAAAGGGGCTCCTTCCTGTTAGCTTCTTGCAGGTCATCTGGTAGGCCCATAGAACAGAGGGGATGCATACGTCCCAGTCAATACGATCTACATTGCAAACCTTGGTCAATGCCTGCTCTAATATTTTGTTGAAAGCCTCGACCGCCCCGTTTTCTTGTGGATGGTATGGTGTAATTTTTGTGTGATGGATCCAGAATTCCTCATTCAGGGCTTGCATCATTTCATTAATGAAGTGCATGCCTCTATCACTCATTAGGATCTTTGGGCAGCCAAACCTAGTTAGAATTTGCTCAAAGATGAAGTGCGCAGCAATATCTGTAGTACAATCCTTCACGCTTGTGCTTTAGCCCATCGAGTGAAATAGTCAGTGGCAGTAATAATGTAGCGCGCACCTGTCTTCTTTCCTGGAGGATTGATTGGTCCTACAAAATCAATGGCCCATTTTTCAAAGGCCTGTAAAGCTATTTGAGGTTGCAATGGCATTTCATCTCTGCGTGAGGGCTGTCCTATCTGCTGGCATGTATCGCACGATTTACAATCGGTGTGAGCGGGGATAATTTTAAGAACCCCACTAAATTTATATGTATAATAAATGGGTGAATCCCCATGATACATAGGAAAAATGGAAGGCGATTTTATTAATAATATAATATGTATATATAATTTTTTTGGTGAATCTTTCATGATATTATATTATCTTGTAAAATCATGGCGAATCACCAGTACAAATGGTGAATCACTAGTACAAAATGGTGAATCATTGTCTAGTGGAGTTTAGGGTGTTGGTTCCAATGAAGATATGGTAGTTGAACCAGGAGTTGAAGGAAGCGAACCACCGAGACCAAGCATGGCACATGGTGACTCGTGAGGGAAGTAGTTCTCATGCAGTTTAGAAAACATGTTCTTCTAGTTCTACTAAGTGTAGTGTTGTTTCTCATGATACTACTAGCACTGATATTGAGGTTGGATAGGAGTTTGAGGATTCCTCGGAATCTGAGCCACATGATGTTTATGTAGCTCCCGGTGATGATCCCATGTGTAGTAGTGGTGATGAGTTTGATTAGTGATCATGAAGGTAGTAGAATATTCAAATTTAAACAGACCCATAACAAAAAATCCATGAAGAGAAAACTCTAGAAAAAATATTGTCATGCAAATCTAGATTCTATAAAATTGTTAGAACTCCCTAGTCCCTACTGCTCTGCAAATAGATCCATGAGATGAAGAATATGGTAAAAAAGTTGGGACCGATATGTTTTATGGGAAGGAAAACTATTCCTATTCAAATTCTTTCAGATGCAGAGACTTGGTAGTTTTCAGTGAAGGAAACCTTTCTGAGCTTAGGGATTTCTCAGAGCCTTTTTTAGAGAGAGAACCAAAATGTATGAAGTTATATTATAATTTTATAGATTATATGCATTGTAGATTTGGATGTTATAAGTGGAATAAAACACTTCAAATATTAGAAAAAGATATTACTACAAAGTTTTGCACTGTACAAAGGTTTTATCTAACATGCAGGCAACAGAGGCTTCCTTATATGACTTCAAAAATAGTATCACTTGAAACAATAGATTTTCTATTATGTTGAATAAAGAAGCTTTGATGCTGTAAATTCATCCAGTTAGGGCACAATTCGACTTGTAGGCTTTTCCACCCACAACATACTCAAATGGAGGAGCCTTAGAATAACTCCCATCAACCTACACAACAGGATGATCACCTCCCTCCTTTGTAGAGCTCACACACAGAAGAAATAAGTTACAGGTAGAGAGCAGCGCCACCTCAGTATGCAGATTCATGAGATCTTGAGGAGACCTCTTACCTCCACCCATGAGACCCTTACAATAGAATCTCTGTCCAGGCCCTTTTTATAATCACATAAGACACCCTCCTTCCCACTAATCTAGGTCTCTGAAAAGAGCATCCTATATGCACAAGATCGGGTATTCCAATTTATCCAAAGTTCTCCATCAGGGGATTATTCACTTTAGCTTCAGATGGTAGGAGATGATTGATTTTGAAGCCCGGAAGATGTCTGAAAAAATACAGTGTGAACTATTAAAGCTAAAAACCTAGATAGTATGAACTGAATAAAGCCAAATTTTGTATTATAATAACCTCTCCATCTAAAGGTTTTAATAGGATTATTGTTGCATGCATCCATCTAGAGACTGAACAAAAATGATGTTTGCAAACTGTCCTGACTTCCAACCTTAATCATTTACTCAGTTAGTCTTGTTTATCTTTGTAAATATCTGAAATGTCTATGCTAACTTTTATTA
Source organism: Pinus albicaulis (assembly GCA_034641835.2). Classification (NCBI taxonomy): domain Eukaryota; kingdom Viridiplantae; phylum Streptophyta; class Pinopsida; order Pinales; family Pinaceae; genus Pinus; species Pinus albicaulis. The sequence continues at coordinate 119,798 of JAXQQM020083083.1, forward strand.
AAATTCGCATCAGTAATAGGCAATGTAAAAAAGGCAATGCCTATGCTAATATGTAAGTCAAGAATAAGAGAGAATCCAATGAAGAGTACATTGAGATCAACTTAAATATGTATCACCAAACACATGTTTCTTTTAGGAGACGTATGCATGTTTAGATACTTTTTTCATAAATTAAGGAAAATTCAACCTCATATAAACTATCCTAAGTCTTGAACATTGGTTGGTCTACATTCAACATTAGGCCAATAGGATGAGACCTGAAAAATTCTCTCAGAACAAACTTGTCAATTTTGCTAGTTGCCCCATTTACTAGACATGACCCTTAAAGAGGCTAGAAATCTTGTTGATCTGTATCAATCTTAAAATTTCCTCACCAAGATATTAGTGCCACAGGTTTTAAACTGGTTAAAATTCTCACCAGTCATTACATATTCTGGAGCAGCATAACCATATGTTCCCATAACTCGAGTTGAAACATGGGTGGTCTCCCTCAGGTCCATCTTTTGCTAGTCCAAAATCAGACAGCTTGGCATTGTATTCCTACACCAAGTACATATCTCTCCTTAAAGACTTAAGAGAATCCAAAGTGTAACACTAAGTCATCTCATAATTTTGAAGTTGTAGGTACAAACTGAATCCAGCAAAATATTGCATGTTTTAAAATCCCGATAAATCACTGGTCTTTCAGCCCCTCCATGAAGAAATGCCAGACCTTTTGCTGCACCCAATGCAATTTTCATCTTGATAGACCAGGGGAGTGGCAGGGACCCTTCTGCATGCATAAGGGAAGTACCATTGGACATCAAAGATCTAAATATATTTTTCAAAATACAAATTTACAAATTGGGATTAAGACTCTCTAGAAGGACAAAGAATAATTATGTAGCTATCATTGCCAAAAAATGTGAAAGCCCCATGACACCGATGCTCAAAAATGAGATTTAACCAAAGGAGGCACATATTTCCTTGTGTCCAACAAAAGTTGAAAAATCCAGACTGAGGATCCCAAAATTTCATGAAATAAAAACAGATCATAAAGTATTCAATAAAGCAACATAGAGTTTGTTTTGGGTACCATCATCAACATATAGTATGCTCTTCAACCAAGATGACTTAAAAATTCCATATTAGCCAGTGAATTTTTCTACACATAAATATTCTAAGAAGACAGTTCAATAAATCCTCACCAAAAATGGATTTTTGTTCAGAAATATATGCCACCATCTAATCACAGAACATAAACAAACATTGAAATTTAATACCTAACAATATTGAGTGTTCCGTCAAATTTGAAAATAATACATGTTATGCTAAATGAATTTGATGCCTTGGACACAAAGACCAGATTTTATCATACGCTTTCCATAAAAGTCAGATCCATTCAAATCTGGCAAATTTTCTGAATTCTTCACTGCTTTGAAACTTGTAGTTGAGTGTCTTTATCATTTATGTTGAATGGGTAGATCTGGTCATTGTTTTATCATTGTGACTTATGTAAATAAAATCCTTACACCAACAAATTTCTTTTGATTTAATCCAATGGCGCCTTTAAGTATCATTTTAAGCAATATGTTGTAGTATCATGTAAGTGCCTACATACTTTTCTACTTCATTGCTTCTAGATACAGATCCTATGCTAAAAAACAATTAATAGCATCCTATATTTTGTAAATATGAGTTCATGCCTCTGAAATTCAAATAATAGATTAAATTTGTGGATTCAGAGGCCTTAGTTTCTAGCATTCAAGAAAACAAAATTCAGGTTCCTATGGTGATTATCTAAGTGGTTGTTTGGAGACAGATCTGATATATATGTCTGAAAAGTATGAATGGATCTAAACATATATGTCTTTACATATTGACAAACAACCTCAACAATATTATAGAATTTGTATTACACGATATTCTCAACAAACGTATGTTCTTTAGGATGAATGTGGTAATATATTAAACATTCATTTGATCTCTTAGTGTATAATGATTGTTTAAGCATAGATTCTATCATTTAGAGGTGACAAACCTATTTTATCTCTCAATAAAAATCTTGGCACACCTATAATATCTTCATGATGTAATGGGTGTGGTGTCTTTGTGACTATAGTGAATGTAACTCTTGGGACAAGATCTTTACCTTCTCTCAAACTGTCTTATAATGGCAGTATTAGAATGTGTATGAAGGACAAAACTTAGATTCATGTGATGAATATCTCGACACCCATGAGATAAGCTCAATTTTTATATGATTCGACATTCATTATCAACACTTTTACATAAATATAATATTCAACATGCAGACTTGACACTCTTGTGAGAAGGGTTAACATAATAGTGGCATATCCATGGAATTTCAAGTTCTATGATGATAGACCTAGTATCTTGAAGTGGTGATTCCATCACAACATTCAAGGCATAAAAATCCAAACCAACATAATAAGCACACAATCCAACTCACACTTAAAATACATCAATGTTTAAGGTCCTAAAGGAGAAATAAGACCCCCAAAAAAATATTCTTTAATAATATGGTTTGGAAGCATAAGAAGACCTTTCTTAGAGTGGGAAATCCTCCCCTGTGTCATTGGCTTGAGAAATAATTCTCCTTTGTATCACTACATTAAGAAACAATGCTCCTCTATGTCACTGCCTTGAGAAACAATACTCATGTGTGTTTCTAAACATAATAATGATAGTGATATGAACTTGCATTTCTCTAACTGCTAGACAAAGATGTGAATGGCTGCTACCATACACCATTATTGCGCTTGCAACTATTGCCACCATTCGCAACTGTAGTTTCCACCACCACTGCTCCAAATGTCCATAGTCACTACTCCTACACTCCTCCTTCACTGCATAAAAACACTATGTTGATTAGCCAATCTAATTTCTATTGCTCAACTCATCAAGCTCTCTTAGTCATTAAAGTCAAAGTTACTATCTTATTGATTATTGTCATCATCACGCTCAGTGGTGCCTCTAACGTCTCCATTCAAACAAACTTAAAGTCTCTGGTCAAGCGCTGATCGAAAGTGGTAATAATAATAATAATTTACTATGATACCAATTTGTGCCTAGATTAAAGTATTATTCAAGGACAGGTTATTGTCATCAAATTTCAATAATAAATAAATATAAACATATAACAAAAATAAAACAGCAATGTAGTTGGAGGAAGAGCATCTTCATAATTAGGTTTCTTCTATTTTATTTTGATTTGAAATGAGTGTGAAGGAGCGAAATATCTAGGCTTTTATAAATAACAGAAGCCTAAACAAAAGATGAGGTAGCCTTAAGAATTTTTAATGAATTCATATTCTATATCTTTAGAACAATGATGTAAGGGCATTCTTCAAAACTTATAAGACCCATGAGTCTTATTTCTCATTTACTAAAGGGAGTGGGTTCCTTTAATCAATTTATTTATTTTCCTAAGTTTAGTTGAGTTTGAAGAAATTTAATTGTAATTTAATTAAATGAGAATATCTTGTGAGATATAAAAATCTTAGGGATAAGTGAGAAATCCTAGGAAAGTGAGGATTTGAGGGATTTCAAAGTCTAAAGTGAGGAAGTGGTTGAGTCAAAAGAGGAGAAAGAGGTTTTAGTTGAGTGGTTTGTCTAGAGGATCATGGAATGGAGTAATCCATAATTATGTAAATATATTTATAAACCTGGATATGAGAAGGAAAAAAGAGTGTGAGCGAGGAAGGGAGTGTGGTAGTGCTTAAGAATTAGAGGAAACAGAGGAGGGACAAAACTGATGTAATCAAGATTAGAGGGTCAATCCTCTGTAATTTCCATTTACTGAATGATTGATTTAAATTGGTGTACAATTTATGTTTCGGTATTAAAGTTTGTTTAAAATCCTTTGAAAATTAGATCTTGAATGCATTGGTACTATTCTTTGTTCTGCGTTTATACTTCATATTATTGATTAATCGCATTAAAGAGTTGAGTGCCTGAACCTTTCAATTATGTTTAAATGCACAGATTTCCAGTGAAAGAAAATCCTGAGTTTTCAGAACTCTACAATGGTTGATCTCGAATAAAACGATGCAGTAGTTGAAGCCACATTTATATAATGTGGTTAAAATCTTGTTTCACCACATCTTGTGATTGGAGGAAACTAGATCAACAAGTTATTCCTTCAGTTCTTTCGTGATTAATTTCAACGCATTTTTATTCTTAATTTAAGCTTATGTGATCTTCAAACGCAGATGTATTAAGGTGAATGGATAAAGATGTAAATAGAGAGTCAAAAGCGAAGAGAGTTTGGAACTCTGACTCTACAGTAAATGGAACTGTGAAGAGATTGTGGACGGAACTATGTGCGGTAGAATAGTTGGAACCAGGACGCGAGACGGGATAGAACCAGGCAGCGGGTTTTATAAACAACAGTGGTAATAAAAAACCGACAAAGGGTTTTTGCGTAGCTTTGAGGAGGTAAGCGGTTTAGTTTTGTTTCAACGCGATGGAATGAAACCTTGACACATTGCACCCTCAAACCACTTTTATTGTGTGGGTATTGTTCGTGTAAGTTGTAGAGGGTTGGAGTGCGAACATCGTCCGATCGGAAAAAAATTTAATCCGACGGCAGAGAATAAAGTATGAATAGGTAAGTTGGATATGATGTGGGACCCGGTTGTCATATTATTTGTGAATGCATATAATTATGTATAAGGGTAAATTGGTAAATGTGGCCGAAAGTCTATATTATTATTATGTTAATGTGGCCAAAATTCTATATTATTATTATGTTAATGTTCGTGGTTTTAACCAAAGACGAGATTTTGAATCAAATGGAATGTTAAGCGAAGGACTCGAATATATGATGGGTTAAAATGGGTTTTTAACCAAGGTTAAAAATATATTGATTTGAATTTCATGAAAATGGTTTTGGCATATGGTTTATAACCATAGGTTTTGAAAAAGGTAAGCTTCCGCATTAAGGTTACCTCATGCTGAGATTTATTTGAGGTTTTAAGTTGAAAACACATTTTTATGTGTAGATGTGGGTGTGGCAGCCTTTGGCTACATCAAACAACCAGGATTGAGGACAACCTTATTTTCTATTTGATTTAGATCTATTTTTCATAGGTTTCATTCATTTTAAACTATCAAACACAATGATACAACATATGAACCAAGGAAAGAAAATAACCTGGCCTTGGTAGTTGTGTTCTTGAAGGAAATACAGCAAGGGCTACATGCTTTCTTTATCATGAAATAGTCTTGAGGATAAATGTCGATTCAAAAATTGAACTCCACTACCAATGGAAGATGGTTGTGTTGGGCGAGGAAAGGATGCATTGAAAGGTTCAAGGTCTAGCTCCAATACATAGTTATCCTTGATACTGCAAAATACAAAACTGTATGATTTTCTTCTCCAAGTAAAAAGAGGAGCAAATCTATATTTGTGCACCTGTGACTGTGTATAGAGAATACGAAAGAGAGAAAAAATAGTTGGATTTAAAGTTTGTACCCCCTTTATACATCCACCTAATGTGGATAGATTAATTTTCAAGTATCTAGTAACAAGGTTTATTAACTTATTTTATATTTTATAGCACAGGAAAAAACTTTGAGAAAAAATTTAAAAATACACATAAATAGGGAATGGCTATGATCTTCAAGAACGAACTTCACAATTTGTATCAACTAACTCCACAATTTATAGAAGCTATTTAGTTATGAGACTTTCAAAATGTCATTGACATCTGCATTCATAGCATTTCCCTTTTCTAATTTAATGGACTATGGATCCACAATGTGGATCACTACCTTCCATTAACAAGGTGTTCCTTGAATTCCAAATATTCAGCTACATGAATTTTTTCAACCGCAAGTTCATCAACATTGACACGAACACAATCCCACACACCAGGCCTTGGTCGTATAGCAATAACAACCCATGGTGGAAGAATAATGGCCTCCTGCAGCATATGTTTCCATGAGCAAAAAATAACTACACACTCAATTTGTGACAAGTACAACTACACTGATTTTGAAATCTAATGCTCAAGGAAATATGTAATAATGTTGTGTTTTGTTAAAACAACAAAAATGGTTTGACTATACCTATGTGGACCTCAAGACATCTCCAAATGGCCAATCTTGGAGTTTGTGAAGTTCATCATTCTCTCCTATTGTCTCTACTAATCCATCTAATAGATGATGAGGGTGCAAAATCTTCTTCCCCTATGCTACATATCTACAAAATTATACAAAATAGAGCATTCTTCAAAAGATCAAGGGAATGAATAAACATCTTACCATGTCCTATGTTATATAAACTACTCGTGTTGGTTACCTCAATTTAAAGAACATCAAATTAAAGAACATAAATTTCTTAATCCTTTAATCTTTCGTAAGTTCTCTTGTGGACTATGATAAGATGCAGATGCAGTGAAAAACTCTTTTTTAAGAAGCAGGTTCCTCCAATAAAATAAAAGCTTCAAGGTTTCTCTGACATGTTTAGAGAATATAATATCAAGGAATTTAACAGCATTGGTACAATCAATAGAAGACAAAAATGCCTAGTTTACCTAGCAACAATGTAAGCCCTGATGAATGGACAAGAAAAACATTTTTCCTCAATGAGACAATGTGATGATAAAAGAAAAAGAGATGAAACTAGGATCCTGACAAGGTAAAGCCCATCATGTTGACTCCATCATTGATAAGACCCGATCTTACAAATTGGAACCGAAGTTATCCGATATGTGAATCTTACAATCTAAGACAGGGGAGTTGGTCAATTGCAGTAAAAAAACGCCCAACAAAAAAACCAAAGCTCATGAGATGGTGGATAGAAAAACAGTGGAATTGTTGCCTATTACAAAGAAATCAGAGTTGGGTATATGGTATTTACTATGATACATCTTTAATCAACAAATATAGAAATTCTTGAATCTTACAGAATATAAGAACAACAACCAAGTAAAAAAGTTACCGCCCAAGAGGTGCTTCTGTAAAATTCTCCATATATACAACGAAGAAACCATGGTCACTTGACATCCCCCTAGCTCACCTCACCTGGTTACACCTAGATATAGCAGAAATCCTACAATTGGTGATAAAAACTACAAGTGACTACCACTATTGAGAAATTTGGGCATAACCATCTTAACCACAGTAACAACCAATATCAGCAAGGTGAACTGGTCACACCATTTTCGTCAATAGGGATAATTTCAGACCAAAACTCTTAAAATGAATTCAACATACTGTACCAGCTAACGTTACACCCAACACCCTTTAACTTCTCTTAGCGACACTTTCACGAGCTTGCAATCTGCAATGCCCCACTAAAATCATAAAACCCACCAGTAATGCCGAGCACCTACAAGCCCAACATACAACCCATATCATATTCTCAAAAATTCACAAAGCGCATTAAATACCAATTTGACAATTTCCATCACTGGAGAGGTTTGTCAGGAAGGGAAGTTTCAGTATAACGTTTTGAGAATAACTTTACCTCAGCAAAAAGAGATCAGTTTAAGCAATGACCTAAGTGAAGATGTGTGTTACTTTCAATTGGCATATTTAAGTTGAAGAAGTGAAAGGGAATCAAAATTAATATCTCATCATTTCCACAGTAGTTGTGTTGTCAAGAAGTCTCACTGTATACAATAGTTTTATCTTATTGCAGCAATAAGCCTCAAGGTTCATCATTGTGCTGCAATAGTTGCTTAAGACTATCATTGCAGTGTTTTGATACAACACCCTTGTGACAATAACCTTTTGTATGAAAATAATCCTAAAGTGTTCATGATAGTCCTTCTGTGGGGTCTAATTTAAGTATACCTGTGGTGAGTAAGTTTTGAAGATCATACAGTTTCGCTAAGCACAAAGATCTTCTAGATTTTGCTGGCATGATATTATATTCATTAACATTGTCTTGAATGAGTGGTTTGCAGAACAAGGCCAACAACCTGAAGGGATCCTAAAAGGCATCAACAAGCCAAAACCTTGTGGTATATTTTTGATAGCAAGAAGCTTCAGAACAAAAAGGCATCAACACACTTAAGGTATAATTCTCATTGACACATGCAAAACAGAGAATAGTAGACAGGTTGCTTCATATGCATTTGATCAATGTATGATACTAGCTAATCAATGTATTTTACATATAGATGAGACCTCCATGGGATTTTTTTGGATGGGGAAATAACATTATATAGGCTTAAGGCTCAATTATTTTGGGCACATACACTAGCACAAATGGAAGAGATGTTATTTGTTCTAGAGGACGGAGAGGATAATTTTGTAACCTAAGGCACAACAATGAAGGTCTTGGTCTAATCTCCATTAGGAGAATCTGAATAGGTGGAAAATAATCTCTCTCTAGACCAAACTTTTTGGGATATATATCAAAGTTCTGAGCACACTTGACATGTTCTGAAATCACTCCAAAATATTTGAATTATGTGTTGTTTCATAAATTTATGTTATGTGTTGTTTCAAGAGGACTGTAACCCATTTTATGCATAAAATAAACTCAAAGCCAATAATTATAAACTGAGCCATCACTCTCCTTCATGTCAGCATCTTGGAGAAAGTATTTCACTATTACAGTAGTATGTCACATCAAATTTGGTGCTAAAGACCCTTTATTCTAGGCATATATATAGAAAATACTAATTTTAAGACTATAAGAAGTGACATCAGTCACCATAATACCACCTCCTAAGCATAAGTATATTAAAAGGATTTAATCATAGGAACTGATATTCCCCAGATTATTTCTAAGCATAAAGGATACCGAGAATGAAGGCTCACCAGGCTTATCATATAGCTATAGTGACCTTAGAAGATACAATTTGTAGTATAAGTTCTATGTAGACTTTCAATGTCAAGATTGGTATATATGTATACACAACTCAAACCGATACAATTCAGTGAGCCAAGAAAAGTTACAAGTGTCTCTCTTGAAGGTATTTACAAGTAAATTTTGATGAAAGCAGTTGATATCTTAAGACATGTACACCACATAACCAGATAGGAAGGATGTCTACTGTTAGAATTCTTCACGTGACATTAACAAAATGCATTATACCCCTTGAAGACAGTTTTTATGATCATGAAAGTTTTTAAATTAGAATAAATAATTAATTGTCTTGGGTCCAAACCCACATCTTTGGGTCAAAACTCCAACTACTTGGGTAACTTTCCCAACCAACTCCTTTTGGTGGGTTTTCACCTCTCAAAAATTCCTTTGAGCTACCCAAATTCCAACATAGTCCACCAAGAAACAAGCAGGTAATGATGTTATCCCTTGGCCATATGGTCTCAAGCTTCCCTAACTTCCTATAGATGGGTGGACCCACTCTAGCTTCTTAGTGTCAATCCCCATATCTTGGCTTAGAACCCTATCCATATCCAACCATAGAGGAAACCATATCCAACCATGTATGACATCCTCATAGGATTATCTCCCAGTATGTAATCAACCTTCATCATCACAAAATTGATTTAGATCCTGCATACATTAATAAATTTTTTAAATAATAGGAAAATTAAGCATTGGGATATTATGAATCTATACCTGGTGTTTTGCAAGTTCTCTTAGCCTTTGGGGAGTGTCTGTCACTGTCCCACCACAAGTTACTACTTGTTTGGAGGAGCTCAAGTATTTTGCATATGTCAAAGAGCAAAAAGGAAGAAGATGTAACGTATTGCAAATTAGTATCCTGTAATGTGTGAGCCGATGCGGTTCCTTTGGTTCCACTAGCATTGGTGGCATGGTCGGTTGTTTGTGAAACAAACATTCTAATCTCCTTAGCATTATGATCAACTACCACTATTATTCCTAGGTCAGAAAACTCGGCTCGCTTTGGCATCAAAAGTGTAATTGCATAAAAGGAATGTCGGTCTCATGCCGATAGGTTTCCTACGATGAATGCTCAGGGAACCTAGTACATAGACCATTTTTCTCTTTGCTTAGCTACCCAGGGGCTTATTTCCCTTTCCAAATATCAATAATTCTTTTCCAAAGAAAAATCTATAATAAGAAAAAATATTTTACTATATTATAAAAGGTGAAGATGTCAAAATCATGCCACAAAGTGAAAGGAAATAAAAATATCTTTCCTCAAACCACACAAATATATAAAGAAAAACAATAATGATTATGATAATAAAACTAGATCTATCGATCTATGCATGATATGAGACCCATAAGCATTAAGGGACTAAAAAATATCTGACCAAAACAAACCAAAAATTTCAAACTCAACAAAAATACTCTAAACAAGCAACAAACAAACCACTAAAATTTTCAAAGATATCAAAGCTAGACATCAACACAATTTCATGTACTTGAATAAGCCCACTTTTTCTTAGCGTTAGACTTCTTAAATTAGTTATTTATCATTTAATACTAGGACACTATCTATGTGAAAAGAAATAGGTCCCAACTTCAACAAATCCAACTTCATTTCCAATCAAAGATCAAAACCAACTTCGTTTTCAATACCAATATAAAATCACACATTTTCCAAATATCGGTAATTATTTTCCAAGAAAAATATAAAACTCGAAAACTCAACAAAATTCCCCAAACAAAAAGCAACATATATACCATTGGAAATTTTTCCAAGATGTCAGAGCTAGACATAAAGGTAGTTTCATATACTTGAATGAGCCCATTGATGCTTTGTGTTAGTCTTTATTAAATTAGCTATTTATCATTTAATACTAGTCGGACACTATCTATGTGAAAAAGAAATAGGTCCCGGAATCATCAAATCCAACTTCATTTCTGTCACAAATAAGAAATAAACAATGTAAGGATTAAATATGAAACATCAATCTTAAAATAACACGCATGAAAAGAAATGTAGCTGCAATGTTATAATGAAAATATACAAAATATAGAACCCATTTTTTACTGAATTTGACATACGGTAATCTTGCATGATCAACGGAACATGTATACCAAAATAAGAGTCCTAGGGTATTTCAATTTCCCGGTTCTCATCTTGGTCATCATTTTCTACATTGTGAACATGATCTTCTCCGGATGTCACGTCATTATGAGCCTCCAAAACATTATATTTCTCGTATCAAGTTCATTAGATAAATTTGTTATATTTGTTTTTCTCCTTCTATCATAATTTGATCGCCAAAGAGCTAGTGCTCTTTCATATGGAAAAATTGTTAACGTCATACTTTGTTACATATAATCTTAAACATGTATCCACATGTTTATCAAGCTTGTTCCTCAACTTTGACTTCAAGAATGATAGTTCACTAAACATTCTCTCATCCTCCAACGATCCCAAAATCATGGCTTTGACACAAATCTGCTAATTTGAAATATTTTGATATGTTTTCTTGCGGGTATTGGCTAGCACTTAAAGTATTCCATAATTTTGTTATAGCACCGTTTTCATTAGGATTCTCCAAAAAAAGGATATTTCTTCCACATTGTTTCGGCAAAGCGTCCACCTTGTTGATACAATTTTGATGAATCTAAAATACCTTCAATCTATTCTCCATGTATTGAGACTTTCTTGCAAAAGTGGTCTACTAAACATTTTAATCTCTTTTGAAAATCGGCTTTTTAAATTTCTTGGACATTGACAATTGTTCCAATATTGAGGGTATACCACACACATGGCCTCCAATGATTCATCTCGAGGAAATCATTCTCTTATCTCACGATGATAGTGATCTTGCAATTTCTATCAAATTTTGTCTCACCGAGGGATCACAATATTATCAAATTGGTCTCTTGACACGGGGCAATCTTTGGTGATTCATCCGTCTTACTAATATAATGAAAAGGGACCATATACTCCATGGCACTGCGATACATAGTATCCCTTTTTCATCAAACGTCAAATTTTTTTCAGTATTTTCTATATTGATGATCTTAGTCCAACTTGTAAACTACGGACCCAGGTAAAAAGAGTACGGCATCATATACAAATTATCCAATGCAAGGCATGTTGAATTTCTCACATTTGTGTATTCGAGCAATATACATTGTGCGATTACGAGACATTTTCATGAGGACATTCATTTCATGTAGCATAGGAAGAATTCCGATCAATGTCAATAATGTTTCTATATCGATTAGTCAAAAAAAAGAAGATCTTGAGCTTTAGTCTACATTGTAGCGATTTTCATACATCAGACCCTACCAAAGATTTGAACTCACTAAATAGTCTTTGAGCTGGTCCATGATAATGAGATCCATCTTGTATCAACATCTTTCGGTAGTTTTTTTTCCATCCAGTAACACCATACTGCAAATTTTTGAAACTCTAAATATCATTTGGGACTACTGAAAGCTTATGCATGAGTCTCACGTATAAGATCTTCAACTTTTTGAAACCGGTGGAAACTTTCTTACTATTTTAAATGACAAGATTCATCCTATGAGCCATACAATGAATATTAAGCATATATGGCGAAGCCAGTAGTTGTAGTCTAACACAAAGACCATTCCTTTGTCCTTGCATTAACGGTATGCTCCATCTGTCCAACACATACCAAATTTTTTACAATCATTAAATGATCCATACCACTTTCCCTCAAAGTATTAAGAACAAGTTCATAAATATTTCCCATTTGTAGAAGTCTCTCTCATCTTTTTTTAATCCCAAGTAGATAGGAATGCCTAATATGCAGTCATTAACCATATAAATTCTCATGTAGATCCATGAATTATTATCAATAAGTGCTGTAACCTAATCCAAAGACAATGCCAAAAACTTTCAATCTCTGTTTCAAATCATCATTTTTCTATTTGAGCTAGATATCTTGCCCATTCCCAACCACTAGTTATGGACCAATGAGAAGATGGAAAGTTTGGCACGTGAAGAAAATATAGAAATTTCATGTGATCTGGATAATCTGTCATAGGACGACCTTTACATAAGATGTGAAATACGATGCTAAATTGTATCATCTTGGATAACAAACTTCTTTCCATCATCTTTTCAAATTGAGATATGATGGTTCCTCCACTTGCCTCAAGTTTCTTCTTACTTATTAAATATTTTTTTTGTATTCTTCCACATTGCATGTAATATTACATTTCTTGATCCCATCAAAGTGGATATAATTGACCCAGTGGTTTTAACCCATGGTATTTCCCCATGGTATTTCTTGATGGTATTTTTCCCATGATATTGACCCATGGTATTGACCCATGGTATTTCTTGTTGGTATTGACCCATCAAGCCTATAAAAAAGGGAGAGAAGCTAGGCATTTAGGGCATTCGGATTATCTACTTTATTATGTTTGGGTTGAGAACCTAGCTCTAGCCAATTCTTTTATTGATCCCGGGGACGAAAACCCCGCGGTAATGTTTATGTGGTGAATCCATTCAGGGATTCTAATTTGAGTCAATTTCTTATGTTTTTTTGTGTTGTGTGATGTGTTGATTTATTTAGAATTTTTATCTTTGGGATATTACGGTGGTATCGAAATTTGTGCATCCTGCCCGACTGCTGAGAATTTTACGCAAGGAACTTCGATGAAATTTATTTTTCACCCTTGCAGTATTTCTCACTTCGGTGATATTTATCACCCTAGTTTGATTTTTATTTTTGCGAGTAAATTATTTTATTGGGAGAGATATAAGTGAAGGGAAAATCATTTATATGTACGTGGGTTAAATTTGTGAAAATATTTGAAGGCATGATTAAAAAAAAATCATTTATAGCTTGTATATGGCCTCTTATGAATAAATGTACCCATGATATGTATTCATTTGTATGGAATATTATGAATGTACACATGATATTTATTCATGTGTTTCTTGCAAAATATGGTCATTGTTGAAAGGTTGGGAAGCTATTGCTAGATAGGGATCATTCTCGTGGTTTCTCATTAGCTAAGTATTGAGATCCTTTGATGCCAATGTCATCATTTTGTTTTTGGAAACGCACACAAGAATCAACATAATGATATATCAGTCGATTCTTAGGCTACAATACTTGTGGATCAAAGATGGCAAACAAATATACAAATCAGAAGCAAGAAACAGAGCGACGGGCCTTTATCTCGAAAGGAGTCCATGTTATTCTTCAACGGTCAAAAGATATCACGAAGGAAGATGTAACAAACAAGTGTCTCTTCGAACTTGGATCCAAATTGCGAAGTACAAAGTCAAAAGATGTTCTCCTACGAGCTAGACGGATTAAATGTGGCTTTGAGCTTGATAGATAAATCGAGAATGGGAAGGGTCAAGCCGGGCCTTGAAGCCATCCATGCTTGCTTCGATACAACCTAGGTTCTTGGAGCATTCTTGTGAAAATGTTAGACTCACCATCGCTTCTTGTCTCGGTCATCATGGCCTTAACGACACCACTATTGCCCTACAATGATGACATCATGGGGAGGACTTTTTCGGGATCAATGGTAGAAGCATTCCAAGGGTTGGACAACACAACACCACCATTCTTACCTTTTTTTCTAGAAGCGCACAATTTTGGAACGCATGGAGAAATTCGGATTTGGTATGCTTATGCTGGATCTGAGAGTGTGATGATTTAATCCCTTCAAATGCTCCAATACTTATGCAATGGAATTACAACATCTCATCCAAACTACATCAAAACAGAGACATGAAAAAGATCATGTCTCCGATCTTTAGGAGAAGATAGGGCCATCTGCACGAACAATTGAGATCCAAATTCTTGGCCATTTGGAGGAAGGAGCTAATTGCATCACCCAGCTGCTTATGAACTAGTTGAGGGGTTGATCAAACAGAGCATCGAAACTACTTAGAAAGAAGTTAACCAAGGAGGAACTAACAAATATTTTTGGAGACGACAAGAATGAACTAAGGAGGAAAGGCTTATGCTTTGTATGCAAGGGAGTTTGAGCACTTGACCATTCATGTCCGGACAATAAGGAGGCAACAAGGATAACAAAATTAGAGACTTCTTCGGATCATGGGGATTCATCCATTGATGGGTTCACTTGGTTTTCGAGGAGAGGACCTATGAAGGATCCGAGCGGTCAAATACAAATGAGTGAACAACAACATCCATGCTCTTCGGATAAACTTGCGGAGACAAGTGATCGAGTCAACTTGAAAAAAGTACATGACGAAAGGAAGGATGCAATTCCTCTGATGATGTGGTAGTTTGAATCTATAAATACAATGGA
This sequence comes from Pinus albicaulis, assembly GCA_034641835.2. NCBI lineage: Eukaryota > Viridiplantae > Streptophyta > Pinopsida > Pinales > Pinaceae > Pinus > Pinus albicaulis. Next base: position 134,928 of record JAXQQM020083083.1, read on the forward strand.
GGACATCCATAAAGGGTATGGGCAGTAGGGTATAGACAACGGTCCACCGTACCTCCATGTTTGACAACCGAAAGGATGGACAACTCATCCTCACATGTGAAGAGGTCTGAGGGATGAATACACTCAAGGGAGAATCAAATGAGGAGAGAATCATGCATTTTGAGGGGAGGATACTCACGGTGAGGGCATATTGCAGCTTGGGCCCTTTGGTGCGGACAACGATGGAGGGTTGAAATGGTACCATAACCCATAGGTCCCCAGATCGGGTGGCATTGGGATCCGGGAGAATCCATTGGAAATGATTGACGAAGGATTGCTTGGGATCCGGGTATTGAAGGATCCATTCGGGATCATTCAACGTGGCGGGCTTTACATCGGATTGTATGGGATCCTGTTATTAATGTACAAATGCTTCTGTTGTGGATAGAAGTGGATTGCTTGAGGACAAGCAATCTTTGGTGGGAGGATTTTGTAATATTCCCTTTCTTGATCCCGTCGAAGTGGATAGAATTGACCGTGGTTTTAACCCATGGTATTTCCCCATGGTATTTCTTGATGGTATTTTCCCATGGTATTGACCCATGGTATTTCTTGTTGGTATTGACCCATCAAGCCTATAAAAAGGGGAGAAGCTAGGCATTTAGGGAAATTCTGGATTATCTACTTTATTATGTTTGGGTTGAGAACCTGGCACAGCCGAGTTCTTTTATTGATCTCGGGACGAAAACCCGTCGGTAATGTTTATGTGGTGAATCCATTCGGGATTCACAATTGAGCTTCAATTTCTTATGTTTGTTGTGTTGTGTGATGTGTTGATTTATTTAGAATTTTTGATCTTTGGGATATTACATTGCATATGTCAACATTCTCCAAATATTTCCATATGACAATAGATTTCTCTTTACCATTTACAATTTTCTTTTCATAAACCTTTCCTCGCATGCTTTTGTACTATATCTAGCTTCATCTGAAATTTCACTACCTTGAAAATTTTTCCAACTACCACCTTAATACATTTAACTTCTCGTAAATCCTCATTTGTAGGAGTGTATTTCTTCAATAAATGGAAAACTTGAGACCCAATCATCTTGGAATTTTCTCCCTACATTCCATTTCGGTCTTTTTTCCTTTTCCATGAATGGTTTGTCTTCCAAGGAAATATCTTTAACATTTTCTTCACCAATTTACTGACAGTCTGCATTTATCTCACCACGATCACTTGAGGAACCTATTATTTCATCCATCATATGGATATCGAGATGCATTTTTCACAAGAGTTAACATCTCTCTCGAGTAGATGATTGTTCAGAAAGGAGCTTGAAGCATGAAGAGAATGTGTATTCTTGGATTGAGACTTTTTAAAGTATGATAATACATCAATTTTGCCTTGATAGTTTTTTTCCCAAGATTAGCTTTTGACATCTCACTTTGAATATTCTGGGAAGTAAAATTTCAAATCGATCTAGAAACCTACATCAATAGTTTCCAAGAGTTGAGAATTACTAGATTTGTAGGTAGCTTTCAAAAGTAAAATAAGTGTAATGTTCACAAAAACATTATGCAATTTTTTATTAAAATGTTGTGCACAAAGCCCAAGCCCAAAAGCAAAAATAATCATTATACACAAAACAATAACATCATGAGTCATCATCTATAAAACAAAGAACATCATTCAAATGTAAAATATATAAAATTTTCCACTAAATTAATTCATATCTCCAAATCACTTAATGAACACTTGAAAGCTTTAAACAAAACAACAAAATATTACAATAACTTTAATCATCCTTTGCAAAAACACCTCTCCCTTAAGTTGTAAATAATTGGTTATAGAAGTTGAAACATATCACTCTATCATTTTCCATGATAAAAGTGAGGAAGGAAACTAGTCGAGTTACTAGTGATTCTTTTACTTATCTTTCCCTTGATGAATTGGTTATAAGAAGTTGAAAACATATCCTCTATCATTTTCCATGATAAAAGTGAGGAGGAAGGCAACTAGATCGAGTTACTAGTGACATTTACACCCTCCATAAAGAAGATGGAGGAGCTTGGGCTAATTAACATCCATGCTCCAAGGAAGGTTTTAGTGACTAAATGGCTTGCAAGGAAAAATGAAGGAGAAGCTCCTTTATGAGGTAGTTGTCAAGCATTGGCTAGAAACAACTTCACATATACACAACATCCAAGTCCCTAATGATTTATGATTTAATCATAGGTACAAATTCCTTTAATTTGCCTAGATGAACAATTGTCAAAACAATTTGGAATCATTGCAAGTAATATTTCATGAGCTTGACGAGGAGCTAAGGATTTTTAAGAGTGTTCTTACACTCGAGATACCAAGTGGGCCACATTGCTAGGTGGGACAATGATTTGGGTTTAAATGCATGGAACAAGCATGGGCAAAAGAAATTGCAAGCGTTAAATCATCTAATGAGTTTGATCAGCGGAATGGACCCTTTGTAGGGTAAATCAATGGAATGGTATCTTTACACTTGTTTAATCAATAGAATGGACCCTTTCTATAGGTTTAATAAGTGAAATGAAAAAAAAAACCAACATGTTCTTAACCATTAGGACCATTGAAGACTGATTTTCAGAATAGGACCTTTTTAATGGAAAATTCAATTAGAACAATACGAGCTAGGGCTAGGGTTCATTGTGGAAAGAATTGATAGGTTTCTCTTATAAAGCTCCTTTTTCTCTCGAGTAATTCTAAATCTGCAATTATCCCAAGTGCACTATCCAATCACAAAACGATTACTTCTCTCGATATCAAACTCTCAAGCACTTGGTCCAGGTCATTTAAAATATAGCCTGTAGGGGTTCTCATAGCCCTGAACTTTAAAGAAATGGTGAGAGATCACGGATCTCTCCCGAGTTCATGGCTTTGCCTCCCTAACAAAGTCCCTAGTCCAGAGTCCGGACAAGTTCTCAACACATTTTTAGTAAGCATGGAAATATATCAATAGGGACCTCTTAAGCTATGTGGAAGAATCAAGGAAGCAATGCGGATTTAAAGAAAAAATAAATTCCTTCTACTTCACCCTCATCCCTAACGTCGGAAACTAAAAGATTCTAGGTAAGACTACACTTAAAACCCATTCTAGATTTAAACCATTGATGCAATGTGTTATCGTAGAGAAACAAAACTTGCTTTGTTCGGGGCAGCAAGTATCTTTGAAAACAACATAAGAGTTCGGGAAAGAAGCTGCTCATAGTAGCCACCCATACGGGAAAGAAGCACATGAGTCATAAGCACGAAGCAAAACGAGTTGCAAATTTTGCCTCAATGTATAATTATTTCCCTGCATTTCAATGTTAATGAATATTATATTCTGTGATAATAATGCAGTAGAAAATTTTGCCCAAAAAGATTGGAATATATTTATTTTTTTCTGATTTTCCCATCCCAAGAAATAACCCAAACAAATCGCAAGTTTTACGAGTTACGAAAAAATCACAATTTCAAAAAAAACACTAGAGGGTTTAATCGGTGTCAATAAATCTTTCATGGATTTCCTTGCTTGGGTAGATGTCAAGTATGAGCAGGAGTAGCTGGAAGTAGAGGATGTCCTTAACCAACCACTACAAGATGGACAAAGTCACGTACTAGACTCGGTACCCACCACTATGTTTGACTCACATGGCGAACCTTCCACTACTAGAAAGTTTTGACCCAATATATATGCCCACTAAAGGAACAGAGGCATTGATAGTAGATACTAGATCATTTGGCATATTACACCTTTTATATATGTATCTTCTTTGAATTAATGACTAACAAGTATTTTGAAATCACTAATACTCTAACTTTTCTCATGACTTACTCTTAGTACATTCCCAAGGAGAAGAACCTCTTTTCGAGCTAGATCAACATAATATTTTATTATTCCATGGCATTCTACGGAACACCAATAATTTCATGGGGGGATGTACAATTAAGATATTTTATTTCTTTTATATCCAACCAAGTGGATTGGGTTGTATCTCACAAGGTTGCGGGGAATAATTTCAGCAAAAATTTGTGGATAAGAGAGAGAACACTCCAATGCCCTTACAAGTTATTCAAATCTATAAGAGTTGGATATCCTCTCCCCCACAAGTAGCCTTTGCATCAAGGAATAAAAATGAGGTTGTCACCCAATGTCTATATTATATCAATCTACTTGGGGAACCTGCTAAGGAAGGGTGTAAAATATGGTGGAAATAGGCCAAGGGACGAGGGACCCATTTAGCCCTAGTAACACCGAGATTTCCCTAAATAGTATAGAATTATGTCATATGCATGGGGGAATGCAAAGATACTTGGTTGGAGTTGAAATTTCATTATCTAATGATATGGTCTCCGAACATGTCCTATAATAGGGACTTCAAACATACTAATAAAAAAAGAGGTCGCTCACTGTATTACCATACAACGGAAAAGGGGGATATCTCCTTCCATATGAAACAAGGAAATCATATTTTAGTATAAAAAAATTCCATGGGAGCCATGTTCTCTCTAACTGCCAAATGAATGATGATTTCATAAATATCATGCAATAGTTTTTGGAAGGGGGAAAGATGGAGTGTCCAAATTGGCATGTTTTAAACACCCATTTATAACCTTTTTGATACCATTCTTACACTTCCCATCATCTATTTATGTACTCTTTATCCCATATCACCTCATTCCTCGGTGTAGGTATGCCTATTCTCTTTTTCTACCACTTTTATGCTTATTCTTATATATTGTTTTGTGCAAACGTTATTTTTCATAATAATATTGGTAGACAAGATCAAAAAGGGAATTTTTTGCAACTCCCTTTGTGTGGTTGAAACTCCTCCATGATGTTGCAATTTCGAGTTGAGACTTCACAAGAGATGCTACAACTACAGAGTGTACACATGCTACGATCGCGAGTGCTACAACTCTCTTCCATTTTTCCATTGAACGTTTCCATAGTGTTGCAACTCTTGCTTGACCATTAGAAAGGGTATTACAGACTCAACCAAGACAACGATACCACTACAACTCATGGGTGCCCTAACTTTGGGTTGTTACGGGTCACCACAACTCTTATTTCCATGGAACACAACCTTTGTTGGTAAAACTACGGGCACATCAACCCCCAATTTATCCTTCAAACACCCACTTGTATGGAAGCACCAACTTCCTATTTTGTAGGCACTAACCTATTGTTCATAAAGAATTTACTACTCTTTATTGTGGCTCCCCACTTGGCCTAATTTCATCTCTTTATTAACCAATTCTTGGCCCTCGGTTCTCCTTATAGACATGCTTAGAAGCCCTCTTCTCCCTTCTCTTCATCAATATCCTTAGGACTCATCCCCTTGGTTCTCTCTCCTCTTCAATATAATTGATAACTCTCATCCCACTCGTACGGTATGTATAACATCACTCAACCTTTTCTTTTTCATTTGGATCTCACAACCGCATCTTTGCATCTAATTCACATATGCACTCACTCGCAATCTACTACATCATTTTATCTCACATAACATTCTTGTGCTTTGTTCATATGTTATACAAGGCTTGATGTAGGCTCTTCTATCATTCACACGAGATTGTGGTCCTTCAACATTACTTACTCCCTGACATTAGGACAATATTGTTGTTTAATCACGATAACTTCAATATGGATCACTATTACCTAAGCTCGAGATGCATGTACACTTGTACATTAATTGTTCTTAGTAATGTCTTACCATGTTTTGGATTGGTCTCCATTATTACCATTGCACATTTCCGGAAGAGTTTTCATTCTTGATCTACGTTGCCTCGGACGTTTTCTCATAAATTCCAAATGTCCCACGGTCCTTAGGGTTTGGCACCTCATGATGATTATACTACTTGAGGAGGGAACACTCATAAGTAATTCCAAATACATCATCTAGCTCATTCACTCTAGTACTAATATACGCTTCCATATCCACTTCACTTTGTTCCCTTCTCCTTGATTGCAAATTGAACTCCCATAAGAAAACTATTATTGTGTAGATTCCTTAAATCCTCAACCCTCCTTTGTATGTGTACGAGTTCAAATACCATAAGTAAAACAACTGGAGGTGCTTAACATAAAATATATTCTAGGCTCCCGGCACATCACGACATCTCAATGGTCAAATTCTCCATTTGTACAACCAACATGTGTTTTTCATAGTGGAAATAAATGAAGGAAGAGTGGAGGACCAATCGGGAAACGAATTGAAAAATTCCAGCAACACTCGAGCATTTGGTGTGAGTCACCTTTTCCTAAAAAGCATACCAATTCTAAACATCTCATTGTAACAGGGATGTGTCACTTGATTCACTCACGGTTGGCCATCCATGATAGAATTTAGTGTAGACATTTGCATATTTGTCTAAATACTTGATTTTCTTCAAAGTACGAGATGAGACATTATTATCATTTGTCGAGGAGGCTAGCAACAAAAAGCAACAAAAGCATCAAGAAGATGCTATAACAAGATTATATCAAGTCACTATAAGCCATCCCTGTAAAGATAAAGCCCAACACTTTTTTTACTAATATATTAATTTCAAAACACTGAAAATCACACTTACCTGCGGAATTGTTCTCGGAGAAAGCCTTGCATAAGAGATCAATTGAAATCCTCTGAATTTAAAACCACATCAAGGGAAAATTTCCCTTTGTTCACACATTGAACCTCGAAAATTCTTGTGTGTTCTTCGACGATTCACCACTAACTAGCACAGAGCACTCGCATTCACCGCACTTGGACTCGCTGAACTTTGAAGCAATCACCCGGTTTCGAAAGCACCGTTAGACCAGCCAAAGCAATCACGACACACTTGTGACTTGAAGCATTAGGACTCAAAAAATTTATAAAAAAAATATAATTACAGCTGCAAGTTGTAACCAAGGGCTAACACCCTTTGCCCAAACTCCTCCCTTGCGGCGCGGGTTTATCTCCATGGCACCCGGGGATTCGGGAAATGGACTATCTTGAGACTTGGACCTTGGTACTCTGGTTGCCCTCGTAAATGCATGCACTATGCGACTGAGCATGTCATCGCCGATCGGTCGATGGAAAATGCGTCCGGATCTCCATCGATCGCCACCTCCATCGATGCGGCTCCTCCTCGCGGTGCGGGTTTATCTCCATGGCATCGGGGATTCAAGAAATGGACTATCGAGACTTGGACCTTGGAGTTGGTACTCTAGTTTCCCTCGTAAATGCGTGCACTCTGTGCAGATTCGGAGCTTTGTCATCGTCGATCGGTCAATGGATTATGGTAGATTCTCCACCTCCATCGATCTCCAAGCCCCTTCCAATCCCCAACCACCTCTCCGATCCGGTAAATACCGACGAAATTTGTATTGCACCTCTAACTCAGCCCTACGATTGAAAGAAAAATGGGGGCGAAAACTCACTCAAACACCTCCCTGCGACCCCGGTAAATCCAGGTGAATGCCATTGCAATATACTCCAACCAAAGAAAATCGGGAGCGAATGACATTGAAATCTGCTCCAACCAAATAAAATCGGGAGCGAATTTCATTTTTTTTCAGTTTTATGGCCATTTATTTTGGTCGAGCTAATATTTAATAATTAATTATTTTTAAAATAATTATAGGGCTAATTTAAAAAATCTATAGAAAATGGGTTTTATATAAAAAAATTTGCCCTATCAAAGTGTGAAAAACCCCTTAAAATTTGCCTTTGGGCTAAAAATTCGCCCCCTAAAATTTTTCCTTGTTTACAATAGGCATGAGAATCATGATGTAGGGTAGAGCCACCATAACCCCGACTCTCAAGATCTTTTGTGTCATTTCTTTTCTTTCTGCATAGTGGCCTCCTCGTGCACACCTTTGTGCACCCTCCGCCCAAAAACGGCATGCCGTTCTATGTTCCAGGGAGCACACTGCGCAGGTACTTCATCAACGCCTAGTTTGTATAGCTGGGGTCGACAATGATAGTAAAGTCCACTACCCGAGTAACCAACTCCTTCTTCTACTTGCACCGAATATTATGCAGGGGAGCTATGCACGTAATCGGGGAATTGAATGATATCGATGAAGTGTGCGTCAACAACCTTAATGGCAAACAAAGTCGCGGATGCGGTAATCCTTCCTCCAAGTTAGTGGGTTCTTCACCCTGTCTCAATGCGGGACGGATGATTCGGACCCACATTCATCCTTCGGTCTTGAAGATGATTTCAAAATCATATTCTGAAATAGAAACAACCATCGGAAAATCTTCCCCCCCCCCAACACGGGCTTGTTCACGAGGTATTTTAAAACCGAATAGAGTCGATAAACATCTTAAAGTGTCAGCCCTAACGGATAGTGTTGATATTTATGTAATGCATATACCACAGCGGATCCCTCTCGTTCGGTGGTAGAGTAGTTGTGTTTACGTGCCCTGAGAGCTTTCAATTAGCAAAGGCAACTTGGTGATCAATATCTCCCTCCCCGGAGTTGAGGTAGGACAACACCCAAGGTGATGCACGATGCATCCACATGTACATGAAATTCCTTCAACCAATCGAGGAAATATTAGTATGGGTGTAGAGACCATCTTCTCTTTGGGTAGCTCAAAAACTCTTCGACATTCATCATTCCAAAAAAGAGAAACATCCATTTTAAGCAGTTTTTCCATGGGTGCTTTAGTGATCGGTGTGTACCCCGAATGGGAATTTTACGTAATAACCCGTGTGTCACGAGAATTAGTTTGAGTGCTTTCTCCGTTGTTGGGACTGCAGGTTTATAATTACGACTACCTTCATAAGATCAACCATCATCCCTTTGCAGCAGCATACTATGTGCACGAGCAAGATTCCAAAAAGAGGCACGTAGAAGATACACTTCTTGATATTCAAGGAAAATTTGGTGCTTTCGGCAGGGCATCCAACATCAAGCGTTGGGTTGGAGACATGCTCCTTTACCCGGTCGAATACCAGTCCGATCATTGAAATAAACTTCTAGGAACTTATGGATGAACTCCTTGAATACAAAAACTACTACTCTTGAGAAGATAGTGGGTGTGTTCTTGAGACCAAAGAGCACTATTTGTATCTTGGAAGGAACCCCATTATGTTGCGAATGTAGTCTTCTTTCGCGATCTCTAGGTGCGATTCGGATCCGTGCGTACCTTCGTGCGAGAAAGGCGTAGGGAAGGGGTCATGTACACGAGTGTCGTTTAACTTGTGTAGGGTCTATGAAGATTCGTATCTCCCTCCTTTGTTTTTCTTCTCCTTGATGAACACGGACTTTACCCAAACCGATTGTTCATGCTTTGGGTTCAATGATACCGCTGGCAAGCATTTTTGTCCAGTTCTTCTTTGACCTTTTTCTTATATTTAGGGTTCGGTCGGTAGAGGCCTTTATGGAGCGTGCCTCTCGTTTCTGAGTGATGTGCATAATGCCTAGGTCCCCAGTGATCCCTTTGAGCTCGGAAAAATTTCTTGTTGGGAATAAGTCTGATATTCCCTAAGTAGCTCTCAGATTTTGCCTACGGTTCCTTTGTCCCAATAGTCCCCAATTTTGGCCAACTTAGGGTGTTCTTCAGTCTTGATATTAATTTCGCGTAGCTTGAGAGGTTGAGTCACATCAATGTTATCGGTGGGAGTCCAATAACCGCTGCATTCCCCCCTCGGATTACGGGATTATCTTCCTATTCTTCTATCGCCAAGCTTCGACGATCGACTATGTCTTGAATTTGTGCTTCCCATATCGGGACTTTAGTGCGGTGTGATGGCGTGAGTCATTAAATACAAAAGCATTGATGTCTCGGAGAGCTTTGCTCGAGCGCTCCATCCTCCCTAATTAGGCCGAACGTTCCTATAAAGTCATCTTTTAGTATTTCCCCGGTGTAGGTGGGTGCAGTGTAGCTCCACATCTAAATACCATGTGATCGAGGATAGGCCCCAAGGCATGAATAAATAGATGAACCCACTCTTCCGTAGTCCGGTCGGACCATTTGTCCATCCGAGGTGAGCGGATGTGCGTGAGGGTCTCCGAGGGTCCAAGGAACATCTTGGTGTGTAGGTCGGCCCGAGGTGCGAATCGCGGGGATAATCATATTCGACACGTCTCCCGATCCCGGAATGCTTTCTTGTGGGTGTCCCACCATCGCGCGGGAGCCCCGACATAGTTGATTGAGCACATAGCGTCGTTCTCTTGGAGACCGTAGCTTCCGGTGTTCTCGGGGAATTCTGGATGCACCGGACTCATCAAAAATGGGGTAGATATCTTACCTTTGAAGAAATGCGGGCGAGAGGGTCCCTCATGACCCGAAGATATCGTAGCACCCGAGACATCGTGCAGCCGGTTTTGGCTAATTCTCCATCTCCTCATTAGAGTCGAGAGAAGTATTCACCGTACGCACTCGGATGAGTACCCCCATCCACCATGGGATTGATCCAATCTTCGTTCCACGCTGGGTCAACTTGTAAATGTGATCTACCTCTCCTTCACCGCGTACTAGCTGCGTGTGAGCGTTCACCTTCCATAGGATCTAATGGTACTATCACCCTTGTTCCATTATTTTCCAAATACCATGCTTCTTTTCTTGAGGTTGATGATACCCCCCATATCTATGGCTTAGTCCATTCTAAGAGCACGAGTGTAGGGTACGCATGATCTCTACAATCGAATTACTTCGAAATCAACTTGGACCACGACCCCGAGCGATATCTACCATGATTTTTGATAGTCTCCCCAAAGGGTATAATCTTCTACTTGGTTGGCCATACGCAATTATATATTGGACCACTCAATTTGGGTTCTCCCATTTGCTTCCAAGTTTGCTTAGGTAGCACATTTTTCATTTGACCCCAAGCTCTAAAGACAACTTTGATCCATCTCATAATTACTTGATTCGGCAGGTTAATCTCATCTCCCTACGGTGCGTTTCCTATATCTACCCTAACTTGTGCACATCTCGAACTTTTGGAGATAAGATGGGAATCTGCCCTATGCAACTATCTATCATTTGCTGAAGGGTTTTCTTCGGTCAGTGGGTGGCGTAATAGTTTTATGCACGCTTTGCAGAATGGTCTCATCCGCGTCACCCTGACTTTGAGGTGCGCGGGCGCTGCATAGTAGAGTCTCTTGTCTCACTAATGTCTTGGTGGACTGCGATAATTGTTTCTTGTCCTGGATTCGCGGTCCAACCCTTCTTGGTTGACGGGTGCACATTGGATTGGAGGACCCCTTGCAACCTCCTTCACAGGGCTCCCTGGGTGGCCATCCCAACGTTGCGTGTTGAAACATTCGCACTTGGATTTGTCCTATAGATTCAGCACTTAACTCTTTGTACTACTTGCGTTGGTGTTGTGTTTTTTCTTTGCATTTTTGTTATCAAGATTGGGCAGGTCTTCAATCTCATGGTCTAGCGCCGGGAATATTTGCGGGGGATTTCCTTGTGGGATTTGGGCGAGTCCCTTGCAAAGTTTCCCTACTTCCCCCACAATTATAACGGATTAGCTGCCCACGTCCTCGTCCCGCACTTCCTCACGACCTCCCCTGCCCCATGTCAGAGAGCCACCAAAGCTCGCGGGAGATCTAGGCGATGCAAGGGTCTAGCTCTGGCCTTATACAAGTTTCCTCACGATTCTCTCTCATCATGTCCTATTGACGGAAAAATCTACACCAGTTGTTGCTTTGGTTTGGCCGCACCTAGCGGGGGCAATGGTTTGTATCATGCGGTCCTACTACCCGGCGAGTCATCGCACCACCACGTAGATCCGTTTGAGCACAGATATGTAACGGACTAGGGGCCTCCGCTAGCACGTAATGCTGCCCTGATGGTAGAGCACTGATCCTTCGTATATCTGAGATGCCCAACATCGCTATGCACTGCTAGGTACGCACTAGCTCCTTTTCCCCGTTCCTTCCACAGATTCCGAATCTCCATGTGCATAACACCAAGCTACTCCCCGAATTTGTTGTACTTCCACCGAAGTGTCTTCTTCCGGGCGCTTCTAGTTTCATAGCGACTTCCAAAGCTTTTCTTCCTGTTGATTCGAAGGGTTTGGTGGCCCATAGGTGTACATGTAGTGAGGTAGTAACATAGTGATGAACCATTCGGTATGTTGTCCGTCATAATACTTAAATCCTCCCTCTGCTGAGTTACTTTCTTTAGTCTGCTGATCGGCTCTCCATATAGACTCAAAGTTGTTCCTTGCTTGAAATATTTCACATCCGCTACGATCTAGAGTAGGGCTTAGGTTTTCGAGCTTGTGTGTTTTAGGGCATCCTTAATATCTTGAATGGATGCACTCCCGTTCTGAGATATGTCTTGCATATACGATCCCAACACTCTCTCTTTGAAGGGCCAAGGGATAGTTGCACTCTTTTCACGAGTACGCTGCCACACCTTGTGCGGGTCCATACGAGTCCGCAACAAACCAAAATTGGTCCATGTCCTCATCTCCCTGCACCTTTAAAGGTAGGTAATTTCAAGTGCGCTACCATATCTTCTTCTGCGCAGGATTTCGAGCGAGGTTTTACCCTTGCCAGCGTTCCGAAGTGGTGTAGTTGGCGGGGCTTTGCGCAGCTGCTCATCTCGACGAGAGCTATAGACGGATCTATCCCCTTCTTGATTGGCTCGATAGTACTTACCGCTGCGACTTGTACTTCAGTCCGGATTGGAAATCATTCAATCGTACCTACTCTTCTCCCTTGTCGAGGCCTTCAATACTTCTCTTTAGCATTGCAGGTCCCCTTCTCAACATGCTCCCCGATTCGTGCAACGGAACCATTTGTTGGCTTAGGGGAGTCCCGCCCCGGGTTTGGAGTTTTCAGGTTTTTCCAACAAAACCATATACTACTGCGCCTTGTCGTAGTGACTCACTTGCACGGGTCAAATTCTCACCCGACAGTAGTATGGGTGCTGCGGAACCGAGGTTTCCACACTCAGAGAAAGGGGTAGGTAAGGCAAGCGGAAGCTGCGTTCGCAGCCTTGTGATGCCTAGATCGCTCTCTTCCGGCGGGATCTATAGGTCTCTTTTTGCATCCATGTGCGCAAGGTCAACTATACTACAATGTTTGATAATTATATACTTCTATGACGGTAGCACAATATTGTATAAAATAGAATAGAAACAGATCCGGATACAATAAAACACTTTGACACATGAGAACTTTCGTAGTCTGAATATAGAATATGCATAATACTGAGAATTACCAATGATTCACATAAATGGCACACATGGATTCGATTCTCACAAACAACCTTTCTTATTCACCAATTCCTTCTTTGCAATACCCATCTCGACTGCTGCACACAACAATAGGGGTCCTATCGAGTAGGGACTTTGGATCTCTGATACACGACTAGTAGGATTCCTTTCCCAAAAACCCAAATAGATCTCTTGAACCACAATTCACATCAATAGCTCATAATCCTCTTCACTACCTACAATCCAAAATGTCCCTCTATTTATAACAATCTTTCCTAACCTTTCCTATGCATGTCGCAAAAACCCATGGTTTTTCGGACCCCAGTTACCCTCTACCCTATTACAATGCTTTCAGAGCTTTGACCCATCCCCAAAACCACATACTAGACTAAATATAATAAAAAATACGCAAAATTAGACCAATTTCGCAGCTTTCTAGAAATCTGTTCCAACACTATGTCAATCACTTTCTATTGTTTCTACTCCTTCATTGATGGGATTCAATTTAGGCTTCTTCCCATACATCAATTTAAATTTAGTTTTAGTGGTTGTTTTTGTAGTGTATGTTCCTTACTCTGCGATTCTCTTTGAATTCTGTCTTCTTGGGCTGGATTCAAAGGTTTGAGTGGTATCGACTTGTTTCTCTACCTCTACTAAGGTGTTCTCCAACCATTCGGATTGATTGGAGAATTTCTCAATATCTGGTTTCTTCTCATGTATATAAGGGAGTTAATCTGCATTTAACTATCAATTTGCTTATTACACCTAAAGAGTCATAATACCACAAAAATTTTTTTACTAAATTTAAACCCTGTCAAACACTTTTCAGCCTTTGGACTGCCTCTCTCTTGTTACTAATGAAAGAGCCAACTTGATTCTTGATTTTTGAGCTGTGTCTTTTCTTAGCTACCCGGAAATTGATTGCATCATAATTAATAATCGTGCCTTATGTACTCAAGGGAAAATAACCTCATGGGGAGGTATTTGGGCGATGCTATATGGTATAAGATTTGACCCGTATACCCTTATCTCTGTATGGTTTTGATACAACTACCAATATCCTATCCTGTTATGCTCTCGACAAGCTATAGGGACCTTCTTAATTTCATCAACGATTTTGGGGTGCATGCTACTTCTCGACAGAAATTGACTATAGGGATGAATGAAAGAATCAATAAAAATATGTATAGGTGGATTGTGTGGAGTCTTTTTCTTATTAAATGAGTCCAAAATATGACTGATTGTGGGTTTCTTCAACATCAAGCTTTTTGAAGGTCAATGGAAAATTTCTCGGACGTGATAGTACAAAAACATGTGGAATAGGGGCGAGGAATACTTGAAAACACCTTCGAAGGAAATTTTGATCAACTTTTTCATGAATATTATAAGCAAGGTATTGGGAAAAATAAAAATGGTAGCAGGGGAGGCTCAGACACTAGTGTGAAAGTAGACAAAAAATCTAGTACTTCTGCAACATCAACATGTTCATATCTGAAATAACCAAGAATAAAATACAACATGCTAATGATATGTACGGGTTCTTTCGGAAAATTTTTGCGGAGATGGGTAAGGAGGATTTATCTTGGGAATTTCTACGGATGAAGGCATAAGAAGTTTGGAATATCTGGAACCTCTTGGGGAAGTCCAAATTCAGGTATAGTTGAGTGAGGGGCCTCAATGGATAAAAAGGGTTTCATCTCATGCGGATTGGATGCGGAGCATTTGATTGATTGACTCGGTAGTAATGGTAAAGCTTGTATCCAGGTTTATTATGGCTCTCTGCGGTAAGGGAAATAGAGAGATTGACGAGTATAATAACTTCTAAGCATTGAAAAGTCGGTGGGACTACATACTGGTAAATTTGACTCCCAAATGAAAATCTCATCTGCTTAATCTATCGGTTTTTTCTTGTTGTGACGAGTAGAGCTCAATAAGATTAAATTCATTGATTTAGTGTCATTAATCTTAAAGTCTCTGTCAGCCAAGGGAATGTGCTCTACATCTACAAGAGGAGATTGTAGAGGATTGACAAATACAACTACTTTGGAAGCCATTGTTATGTTTGATTTTACAATTATTTACTCTTTTGACTCAAGAAAAAAATGATTTAGGCCTTTAGGAGCACCTCTCGAAAGATTATAACGAGTTTTGGTCGATTCGGGATGAAATGAGGGGTCTATCTTCTAATCTTCAAAGGTTTAATTGATCAAATTTTCAATCTCTCGTGATTTAAAGAAATTTCGGACCTCGGAATTTAGTGAAAATATGTCCAAGGTTTGTAGAAAAGGGTTTGGGAACCTGCGGGATTTATTTAGGTCCGCGAGATGGCTTCTAAAGGATTTTATTAATCAAAATGTTCTTTTTGTGACAAAAAGCAATCTCGGAGATATCAAATTTCTACAAAAGAACACCTAGAGTGCGTAGGAAAGGATTGACGAGCACACAAGGTTTTCCTTTAGTACTGCAAAGTCTTCTATTCGAATTCAATATCTTGATTACTTTCTTTTTAGATTAAGAAACATGCCTTTTTTATGAGTAGTACCTGGATAAAATGAGGATTCTATTTTTGCGGAAAGGGTTACGAGGTAGCATAAGGCTTCTAGAGGCTCGCTTGTTTTTAATAGTGCTTTGGATAGCTTACTCTAGTTGTAGCAAAAAATTGGTGAATTATGTTTGAATTTGGCTTAAAAACGAGTCGACAACAACTTTTTTGGATTTATAATAGCTCTTCTTGCGAAAAAATGTAACGAAATGGTAAAAAATGGTGTAATGGGTGGCTATATGAATTTTTATCAAACAATGTTTTAACATTAATTCACGATCAATTTGAATTGATAGGGTGGTTTGTGCAATAGGGGGCGGGAGAAAATTGCTCGAGTGGTTTTCTACATGAACAAAGGTGGTTAGCGATATAATTTCGATTGATGCGATCAAATGAAAAGGCACCACGTAGCTAGGAGCGAAGCTCCGAAAACCACGAGATATCGCAAGGTCGGGGGTATGGTAACTATCGAGCAAAGGAATGTGCAATAGGTGGTAATGGTCATCGGATCTTATCGATTAAGATCTAATGGTTGGGAGGATGAGATTGAGTATCGAGGATTTGATGGCATGGGGCCCGAGATATTTGATGCGATTGGTTATATAAACAAAGGGTTTATGTTATATGGGTCGGGTTTTAATACAATATAGCCAATGGGGTTTGGGTAAGTGAAACTTTATGTATAGGCGTGGTTTAATAAGTGGGCTCGAAAATATATAACATGTGCGTAAATTAAACCATAGGTTATAAATAAAACGTGGGTTGGGAAATATATATATATATAAGGAATTAATATATACGGGATAAGGTATAATGGGAGTTAAATATATATAAAGTCAAATGTTAATATGAAATATAAAATGAATGGGGGGAGTTAAATACACTAAGTTCTAACGTAAAATTATGTATGGTAATGAATATTTATATAGTGGGTCCCGACATATAGATTTAAGTATGTCGAGACTTAGGATAAAGTATTTTTTATGGGTTTTTTGATGTATTTTTAAAGTGAAAAGGAAATTAGTTAGAGTATTTTTTTACTTTTCCCAAGATTAAAATGTGTTTTAACTTAGGAAAAAGGATTTTTGCACGGGAAATAAGTGAAATAAAGGGGAAATGAGTAAAAATGAAGGGGATGAGGGTATTTTTACAAGGGAATGATTTTGAAAGGAAGTTAGTAAATGAAATGACCGATTTTCTATAATCCATGCCTTGAAAGCGCTTACGCCTACCCATCACTACTCTAGACATTTTTTCTTCATTTACATGGGTGCATTTGAGCTTACGGACCCTTATTCATTTTTCTTTTAAACAACAAACTAAATAATTCTATCCTTATTTCTTCCAAGGGCTCAGATTAAACTATTGAGGCTCCTTATTTATTCTCTATCTAATCCCGATCGCAAGATTAAAATTTCGTTTGGCTAGATCTTTATTCTTTATCTATCGACATGAAATTTAAAGCATGAAGGTCAAGATTAAGCAGTTTGACCTTCATGGGTTGCATGGCATTTTTGACAAAGTGACCACATAATCTTTATTTACGGTAAAAAGTAAATAGTAGTGGCATTTGAATTTGCATCACTTTCATGTTTTATTTTTATCTCTTTTTGTTTGGGATTCATTTTTTTCTATTATTTTTTGTCTTTTTTTCTTTTTTCTCGATCTTTTGATTTTTCTTTTAGGACTTTTACCCTCTTTACATTTTTTTAATTTTCTAATTGTGGGAAAACAATTTTAGCGAAAGAAAAAGTATGTACATATTACAAGACTAATTAAAGTTGATTCAAAATTATGAATCATATTATAGGACCCTAAAATGATGACTCGCATGAGGATGGGAATTTCTTGGTGAAATGTCAAGAACTTTAAGATCAATAGCCTTTTGAATTACGATTGGGTACTTGCCCTGAGCCTCTTTTTTGATTTTTGATTTATTCATATTTATGATATTTTTATCCTTTAAAGCTTAGGGCCTTCTCTTCGGGCTTCAACTTTGTAAGAAAAAAATCCAATCCAATCTAAAATATGTAATGTTATGTACAATGAAAGAAAAAAGTAAAAAAAGTGAAATAATATTATTTTTGGAAAATAATAATGCTTCAACATCCTACCATTGATAGGTCCACTCAGCAGATCTGATCCATCTAACTCCTTTAAAAAGAATGCATTGTTACCCCTGTAACCATAAATGACATAAGGGCCTTTCCATAGGAAATCAAATTTCCCATGTTTGCACCTTTGTCTTCTCTCCATTGAATCCCCACTTCAAGAACTTTGTCACACTATGTAAAATTCATCTTCCTTTGTCTTTTTGTCAAATATCTTTTTAATATTGTCTTGGACAACTTGTGACTCTAGACATGAGACTTCTTCCCTAGTTTTATGCAAGTGTATGGTTTGTTTTTATCCTTCTCTGGATATCATTGGGTTCAACCTATAGTTTCTGGATTATACTTCATCACACGGAACTCCCTAAAGAGGAGATGGAAAAACAACATCGCATCCCATATACAGTGATAGGGTGAGGGTACCAATAGACTTCTAAATGTAGTTAATGCATGTTTTCCCATAAGGCATTAACTAACCTTTGTCAAAGTTTTCTTATTGTCTTACTAACAATTTCTTGATGATATTAACAAGGCTTTATTGGAGGATTTGCAAGACCATTCTTGTGAGGGTAATATGCGGTGGAATGACCAAAGAGAGGGTAATGTGGTATTTGTTACTGAGAGATTCAATCCTTTTCATAGACTTGAAAAGCGGTTGCATTATCGGTAATGTGCTTTTGCCCTGGGCATCCAAATCTAGACAACATATTGTTTTCCAAAAATGAGATTATGAGCTTAATACTCCAGTGCTTTCCTAGAAGGAATGACTTCCATCTCACTTGGTGAAATAGTCTGTGGCTATCAAAATCCATTTGTGTTGCGCTAACGATGGAGTGTAGAATTTCACCAATGAAGTCTAAACCAAATTGCTGAAAATGGTATTTATTTGTGGAGATGGAGTTTAAAGGTAAAGGTAATAGCTTTTTATTTCCTTCAAAGATTTGGCATTTGTGAAAGGAGGTTACATGCACGCACAACGAGTGGGCCAACAAAAACCAACCCTCGATATTTTATCGATTCGTTGACTTCAGGTAAAAGTAGTCCTCTACAGGTCTTTGCATGAAACTCTTCAAAAATTATCAGCTTCTTCTTTAAGTAAACAATTCAATAAAATGCCACCACTGAGTCTTTCCCAGAAACGAGCATTATACTATGATACAAAATTTCATTTCCTTTAACTTTAAAAATCTAGCTTTAGTTCTTGACAATTTAGGGAGGAGCTTGTAAATTTAGTAATACTAAATATGATCTCGCATACCATAGTGAATACGAAAAGGATTCAGCGATATGTCGAGTCACCATCTCTTCACAGATACATCTAATTGTGCGATAAAATTCATGTCTAAGGGCTCTGATAGTTTGATTCAACCATGAGTTTGGCTAAACCTTGGCCTTTAATGTGTTTGGTGGGTTTAATTCCCATGTCATATTCCAAAATGGTGGAAATTCACTTGCCTCTTTTACCATCGAAGCCCATTACGAGTACGGAATGTCCCTTCGCTACATAAATTTGGAACATAAGCTATGATGTGTGAATATAATATGTACTTTACTCTATCTAAGTCTTTGATAGCTTTCACAAAAGCTAGTGCTTGATATTTTCACATATATCGTATATACTTTAAAGTGGCATCTCTTAGTGATTTGCCGAAAAAAAGCAATGAGACTTCTCATAGCCACGATCAGTATCTATGACGGTAAAACTACAACAATAGTATCATTGCGGAAAGCAAAAGAAAAAATAATAAAATCTTTTTGAAATCGGGACTTATTCGCTGGTGTTTTTGTAAGGGATTTCTTGATTGAGTTCAAATGATTTCTTTGCTTCTACTATCCATTTAAGTGCTGAATCATTTTTCAGCATGTTATTTAGTTCTCTAATTAATATACTTTAAGTTTGAAATGAATCTCCTAAGAAAGTTAATTTTTACCTAAGAAAGCTTATAATTCCTTGATATTTACGGGATGAATTATGTTAAAAGTAACTTCTATTCTAGCGAGGTCTATTCTAATTCCCTCTTTTGAAATAATATGTCCTCAAATTTTACCTTCCTCCGAGTCAAAGAAGTGTCTTTTTTTGGATTTAAAGAAATACCAAATTTTACGCATTTGATCAAACACTTGTACGAGAATGTAGATCTAAATGTTCATGTATCGCTGTTTTTGAAAAAACTATAGTAATATCATCTAGATAAATTACAAGAAAATCATGAATTTATTTAGAAAAATCTATGTCCATAGCTCTACTATGAAAAGCTAGCTCCTGCATTCCTTAATCAAAAGCTCTCACATACATGAAAGTACCCCAAGGAGTAGTAAATGACAGTGTCTTTGGTTGGTCTTAAAATTTTGAGCGAGATTTGAGTTATATCCAGGGAAGAATCACATCAAGCAATGAAATCTTTCGGATGATCCAACTACCATTTGCTTAAAAATATGAGTCCATTTTAGAGAGGGGATAGTTGTCTTTTAGGGACACACTTGATTTAAATTCCGGAAATCAATACAAAGTACGAGTCTCCTCTGAGATTTTTTCCTAGTGAGAACTAAATTTGAAACACGATCATAATATCACGATAGGTGCAATAATGCTTGCTTCATACATCCTCTTAACCTCTTTTTCAATCAAAGGTAAAAGAACGAGTTTATTCTCTAAGCTTTTGTTGTTGAAAGGTTTTTGATCCTCTTTAATAGGGTATTTTGTGTTGTATTATGCTAGTGTCATAAGATTTTAAGTCCTCATAAATCCATGCAAACACATCTTGAAATTCCTTGAACAAAGGCTACATTTGTGAAAACCTGCTCCAAAACATAGAGAAGGAAAAGAGATAACAATGCCTCTAGAAATAACTCCATTTCGAGGGCAACCTCCAATAAATTACATGAATGAACAATTCTTGGATGATACAAATGGCAAAACCTCCCTTCTAATATATGAGTCCTATGGGGCCAAAATGTAATCCTAGTGAAGGAATCTGATTATAATCTAGTCGATCCTAACAATAATAATTTAAGGGCACAATAATAACAATATGGGGGTTACTGGGGATACAACAATAACAATAAGGGGGTTACACTAATAACAATAAGGGACCATATACTAGTAATGACATAAGGACCCTAACATGCTCCTCTCCATAAAAAGAGTGTTGTCCTCAATGCTTGAGTAGCTCACAGGGTGCTTTTGTATAAAATTCTACATCCTCCCACTAGAATCTTCCGTGGGTAAAGTTATCTTCCATTTTATGAGATGCACAAATTGATCAGATTTAATGCAGTTGTTGAGTTCTATTTACGTGGCACACTTCGGGTTACAATATGGTTTTCCTTCCTCATCGAGAGTTTTTGGGAAATATTGTTTGAAGCTGGAAGTTTTGTCCCCTATAACCCCTTTTTTAATCATGAAACATACAGAAAACTAGATACTCGCGAAGAAGCGAGGAAGCTTTCAATTTGTATGCCATAGTACCAATGCGTTTTGCCAAAAACCTTGTAAGGACCATAGTATTTTGGTGATAATTTATTATCCTTCTTAGCTTGCTTGAGGGACATTTGTTTGTATGGTTGTAGCCATAAAAAAATACCTGAGTCTCCCACATCAAAAATTTATCTGCATCGTGCGATGTTGATGCGCTTTTGTTGTTTCATTCGATTTTGTGCCAAATTTAGGTTATCCTTTAAGAGTTGGAGAACTTCTTGTTGATGCTCGATGTGATCCTCCATGCTTGAACCCTAGCATTTTTCCCTTAAAGAAGATGTGATGGATGGTGGGAAGATGATATCCATAAAGTGCCATAAATGGGGTCATTTTTTTTGCAGGTATGGAAGGAAGTGTTATACCACCATTCAACTAGAGGTAACCACTATGACCCATTGTGCTTGCTTATCGAGATACAAAACGATGAATATATCCTTCCAAACATTTATTCACTATCTCTATTTAACCATCGGATTGAGTATGATAAGATGAGCTATGAGCTAGTTGAGTACCCAAACAAGAAAAGATAATTTCGATCGAAAAATTTCCTGTAAAAATGGGATCTTGTCACTTACAATAATCTTAGAGTTTCCATGTAGCATTTGAATTTTTTCGATAAATGCGGTAGAAAGCATACTTGCTTCTAAATGGATGAGATAATGCACCAAAAGTGTGCATACTTGGTAAGTCTATCATACTACACCATGATGACACTCCTTCCTTCGCACTTAGGTAAGCACAGTGATAAAATCCATTGAAATCTCCTCCCAACGTTGACTTGGAATGGATAAAGGTTGTATAAGACCAGGGGTCTTAATTGTCTCCACTTTATTTCTTCGGCAAACCAAACATTAAACCAGCCACAAACTTTTGAATATCATATTTAAGGCCATCCCAAAAAAATTCTTTCTTCACCTACATGTGGTAGGTTTTTAAAAATCTGAGTGCTCCTCTCAAAAGGAGAAGTGTGCAATTCCAAAAGAATATTTTGCTTTAGTTGAGAATTCTTGAAAATATATAAGTGATCTTCTGTACCATTGAGGAATCATTTTTCCAACTAAATGTATTAGATGTACTAGGATCTTAGCTGCAACTTTTGAACTAAGAGTCCACACTTCTTCGATCCTTCTTCCATTCATCCCTTGCTTCGGTTATCAAATACTGGTTGGATAATTGAAATAGCACAAAGCAATGCTTCCACCTCTTCATCCTTTCTTGAGAGTGCATACTGCAACAACTATTTAGCTACCATGTTTTTGTAGACGCAGTTTTCAAAGTCATAACCCAACATCTTCTTTGTGACCCATTTTTGTTGCTCTTTTGAAGATAGTCTTTGTTCCAAAAAGTGTTTGAAGACTATCATAGATCAATTTTTACCTTGAAATGTCTTCCCATTAGGTAAGGTATCCATTTATTTAGTGCATGTAGTATTTGCCAACATTTCCTTCTCATAAATAGCCTTTTTGTAAATACTTTCCTTTGATTGAACGACTTTCCAAAAGCAATGGGTCTTTCATTCTTGCATTAAAACAACACCAATTCCATTTCTTGAGGCATCACATTCCACGGTAAA
The DNA here is from genome assembly GCA_034641835.2 of Pinus albicaulis. Lineage (NCBI taxonomy): Eukaryota > Viridiplantae > Streptophyta > Pinopsida > Pinales > Pinaceae > Pinus > Pinus albicaulis. The sequence continues at coordinate 157,791 of JAXQQM020083083.1, forward strand.
GGTTGTTGTGAAGTACGGCGTAGCCAAGATTACGGTGCTAGGCACATTGCCTCTTTAAGATGTTCAAAGGCCTTAGTTACCTTGAGTCATGAAAATGCATATTTCTTCTAATAATGCTTGTTAAGTCTTTGATATTCTCCAATAATATTAACAAACTTGTGATAATACCATTTCTGTTAACCGTCGAAATCATGCATTAGCGCTTTATGGTTGTGGGACTTTCACATTCCTTAATGGCTTTAATTTTTTTTAGGGTCTACCTTAACACCCTTGTATGAGATACAATATGACGGATATTCCACCTCTTGTACTCCAAAGAAACATTTGGATGTTTTTTTGCACATAATTGTTTCTCCTCCAATAGTTTGAGCACCTTTGTCAACATGATCGGGACTGGATCATGAGACTAGAATAGATAACTCAAAATTCGAAAGTCGCTCGGAAGAGTGCCAGAACACGAATGACCAAAAAAGATGTCGTCGGTACTGACCCCACTAGTGCCATGTGAGCGAGTTCTCAAAATCAAGGTCCTATGCAAAAGATTATTAGAGGTTTTTGAAAAAGCCCGGTCAACTCAAAAATGAGTTGACCAAGTTTGAATTTTTTTAATTTGAAAAAAATTAAAAAAAATTCTATTCCCTGGAATATTCCGAGGAGGGCATATCATATTCACGACATGTGGCAGATTTTCATATGATGAAAGTTTGACGTTATGTTTACGGGCCAATTACGGACGCACGTGGCGGGCACGGAGGCACCACATGGCCCCGGAGCCAAGGAGAAATTGTGACATAGAAATTTTTTTTGGTGTCCATGGGTTTCGAACCCCATACCTTCTCACGTACAAAGGCACTGGAAACCCACGACCGAGCTACGGGTGCTTCTTAACAGCTATGAGTCGTGGCTTGTATTTAATGTTTGCAAGGAATTTAAGCAACGGAAAAGCCAACCCCCATACCACGTGGCCTTTCACTGCGTCCAAACACTTAAGCTCTAGTGGTTACAACAACCATTACGACGCGGTTTGGATGGGCCATGTGGCCGGCACCCGGTTCAAACTTGTCATTGGTTTGTGGAGAAGCAGGTTAATACGCAGTTTAGGAAGAGAAGCGGTTAAGGCGAGGAGGTCGTGTGACCCACCTACCTCCAACATTAAATGCACCTAAGTATGCCATGTTTGGATCGCTTCCACCATTTTCGAGAGGTTGGCCATTTTTGTGAGCCTACTTCAGACCTCATTTAGTGGGTTTTGGGGGACATTGGTAGTTTTTCTTGGAGAAGCCTGCTTCCTCATTATTGAACCAAATTGAGTGAAAAAATAGTCAATTTTGGCTATTCTCGACATTATAAGAAGTTTGGAATGGGTTCCAGGTCCGAACGGGGTGTATTCAGCAGTTTTTTCTTTGGGGAAGATGAAGGAGCCATTAGGGCCATCATGGAGAAGGCAATGTATTGGGCTTTATTTATTTGTTTTAGGTAAATGAATAGTTGTCTATGGCTAATTCATACCTTATGAATTTGATGATATGGTTTGAAAATCTTGTAGAGAACTTTAGAAAGCCAAAAATCTTCAATAGATTTCATGGGAGCCATTAGTGCCCGACTTTGCCGGCGGTGCGGGGCCTAGCCGGGGGAGCTAGAGGCCATTTTGCAGCGAACCAGTAGTCATTCGTGACTTTAAACATAATTTTGAATCTAACGGCAAAGAAGTTTCAGAAATTTTTGAGGGCTTCTAGAGGTCTAAAACCTAGTAGAGAATTTTCAATGACCACTGAGTAGGGGGTGCCAACGAGTTGTTGGAGGTGGACAGACAACCGAGAGGCTATTTTTGATGAATGAATAGTCTATATTGACTAATTAAGAAATTTTGGAACCAATGAAAGTGGTTTCAGAACATTTGAGGACTTCTAGAGCTCGAGAAGTTGATGTGAAGTTTTGGGCAGCCTCGGCTTGGGCTGGAGGATAGCCTAGTTTGGGGATGCGGTGCTCGATTTGAAGAGGGTACAATTCAAGTATTTGGTGTCTGATGTGTGTTGGATATAGTAGTAGTGGTTTTTAGTGATAGAAACAAAGTGCAGCAGTTTGTGCCATTTTTTAAGCTGAGGTAGCAGAGCATCAACGAAGGAATCTAACGAACGAGAGCCTAAAGTTGTTTTGCGAGTTTGGACAACCATTAGAGAGGGATATATATATGGTATTTTCAGCCCTTTGGATCATTTTAGTATTCATTGGAGTTAAGTGTGGAATTTGTAAAAAAAACCTTACCATAATCCCAAAGAGCCGAGTCACGATGACAAAGCTCAAAGGAGACGTAGCTGCAATTTGGGTGAAATCTGGGTCATTTCTTTGTTGTGTTTGAATTTTTATTTGCTGCATTATATTGTTGTTATACATCTTAAATTTCAGCAAGAACAAATGAAATTAAGACACATAAAATGTTTAAAAATCATACACCACTTTCGAAGCATAAATTCCGCAAATTTGTCAGAAGTAGAAGCTAGATCATTTATTTGTTAAAAATTTGAGTGGGAGGTTCTTGAAATATATAACAAGTTATCCAGACCATTTTATAAGTGGTTGGTATCGAATCGGAGTTGCTTGATTGACATAGCAATCAATCAACAAATTAATTCTTCGGTTATCTAATCTGGTTGGATAATTGAAACGACATAAAGAAATGCTTCCACCTCTTCATCCTTTCTTGAGAGTGCATACGCAACAACATTTGACTTCCCTATTTTGTAGGCAATTTCAAAGTCATAACACGTATATTTGTGACCCATTTTTGTTTCTCTTTTGAGAGAATGAGTCTTTGTTCCAAAAAGTGTTTAAGACTATCATGATCAGTTTTTACCTTGAAGTGTCTTCCCATTAGGTAGAAGGTATCTTCTATTTAGTACATGTAGTATTTCCAACATTTCCCTCTCATAAATAGCCTTTTGTAAATACTTTCCTTTGATTGAATGAATTTCAAAAGCAATGGGTCTTCCCTTCTTGCATTAAAACAACACCAATTCCATTTCTTGAGGCATCACATTCCACCTTTAAAGGTTTTTGTAGTACGGCATAGCGAGAAGCTGGTGCTAGGCACATTGCCTCTTTAAGATGTTCAAAGGCCTTAGTTGCTTAGGGAGACCATGAAAATGCATCTTTATTCGGTAATGTTGTTAGAGGTGCTACTATTCTCCCATAATTCTTAACAAACTTGTGATAATACTGTTAACAGAAATCCGTGCAACTACTTTATGGTTGTGGGGGCTTTCCATTCCTTAGCTTTTAATTTTTTTATGGTCTACCTTAACACCCTCGTGAGATACAATATGACAGATATTCCACCTCTTGTACTCCAAAAAAGCATTTGGATGTTTTTCATATAATTGTTTCTCCTCCAATAGTTTGAGCACGCTATCGACACGATTAGAAGCTGGATCATGGACGAGAATGATAGCTCAAAATTAAAAGTGCACGGAAGAGTGCCAAATGTGAACGACCGGAAAGTTCTCGTCGTATGACTCTAGTGCCATGAGCAGTTCTCAAAACCGAGGTCGTATGCGAAAGTTATTGAGGTTTGAAAAAGCCTAGTAAACTCCAAAAATGAGTTGACCAAGTTTGACTTTTTAAAATTTGGCAAAATTAAAGAAAAATATATTCCCTGGAGATATTCCGGAAGAGCGTATCATATTCGACACGTGGCATATTTTCATATGATGAAAGTTTGACGTTATGTTTACGGGCCAATTAGGGCTACCATGTGGCCAAGCTAGAGCCGCCTACATGGCCCCAAGCCGAGGAAAATTGTGACATAGAAAAATTTGTTGGCGTCCATGGGTTTGAAGCCCAAACCTTCTCCACATACAAAGGCGCGGAGCCAATTGGGCTACGGGTGCTTCTTAACGAGTATGGGTCACGGCTTGTATTTAACGTTTGCAAAGATTTTAAACGGCCGCAAAAAAGGGGGCCGACCCCCATACCCGTGACCTTTCACCCTCGTCCAAATCTTAAGCTTCGGTGGTTACAACAGCCATAACCATATGCGGTTTGGATGGGCCATGTGTGCTACCGAGTTCAAACATTTAATTTTTGGTTTTGTAAGCTTGATTAATACACGGTTTAGGAGGAGCCGTTAAGGCGGAGGGGTCCATGTGACCCGCCTACCTCCAACTTGATAAATTCCACCTAAACCATCCGCCATGTTTGGAGTGTACATATTTTAGGAGGATTCCCGGCCATTTCCATGACTTTAGCTATGAGTTACTCCACATTTAGTGGGTTTTGGGGGACATTAGGCTGAGTTTTCTTGGAGAAGCCATAACTTCCTCATTATTGAACCAAATTGAGTGCAAAAATAGTCAATTTTGGCTATTCTCAATATTCTAAGAAGTTTAGCATAGGTTTTGGTCGAGACGAGTCATATTCAATAGTTTTTACTTCGAGAAGATGAAGGAGCCATTAGGGCATCATGGAGAAGGCGATTGTATTGGGATTTATTTATCTGTTTAGGTAAATGAATAGTCATCTATGGCTAATTAATACCTTTTTAATCTAATGATATGGTTTTCAGATCATGAAAACTTTAGAAATCCGAAAAGCTTCGATGAGATTCGGGGGCCATTAGTGCCAACTTTTTGCCCGACAGTGCAAGGCCCTGGCGGGGGAGCTAGAGGCCATTTGCGGTAAACATTAGTCATTATTGACTTTAAACATAATTATGAATCTAATGACGGGAGTTTTTAGAAAGTTTTGAGGACTTCTAGAGGTCGAAAACCCATAAGGGAAGTTTTTAGTGACCCTTTAGTGCCACGAGGTGCCAACGAGGTGTTGGAGGTGAAATCGGAGCAGCCGAAAGCCATTTTGATGAATGAATAGTCTATATTGACTAATTCAGATATTTTGGAACTAATGAAAGTGGTTTCAGAACATTTTGAGAACTTATAGAGCTCGAGAAGATGATGTGAAATTTTGGGCAGCCACTGGGCAAGCCGTGGAGGATAGCCTAGTTTGGGTATGCGGTGCTTTATTTGAGAAATTTATCAATTTATATTTGGTGTCTGATGTGTGTTGGATAAAAAATTAATTGGTTTCGGTGACAACAACATAATTGAGGGAGTTGTGCCATTTAGAAGCTTAGAGCACCGACGGAAAGAATCGCTGTCGGAGCCTAAAGCTATTTGTAGAGTTTTGACGGACCATTAGAGGGATATATATGGTATTTTTCAGCCCACTGGATAATTTTATTATTAATTGGAGTTAAGTGTGGAACTTGTAAAAAAAACCTTACCATAATCCCAAGAGCCGAGTCATGATGACAAAGCTCAAAGAGACGTATTGCAATTCGGGTGAACTCTGATTAATTTTGTTGTTGTGTTTGAATGTTAATTGCCATTATATTGTTGTTATACATCTTAAATTTCAGCAAGAACAAATGAACTTAAGACACATAAACAATTTAAAAATCATACACCACTGACATAAATTCCACAAATTTTTTAAGTACAAGCTAGATCATTTATTTGTTAAAAGGCGAGTGGGAGTTATTGAAATATATAACAGATTTATCAGGACCATTTTCAGATCGGGTTGGTTTCGAGGCCGAGGTTTCTTGATTGACATAGCAATAGCTTGGTTGTATAGCTTGAAAGGTGTTTAAACGGTGTAAAAGAATGACTATTTTGCTGTTTACCAGCTGTTATTTATTGAGTTCTTTGGAGGTGAAGGGATAGCTGCGATTAGCTAAGTCTGGAGAGGAATAAAAAAAGGTAAGAAAGAGGCAAGGGAAGAATATTCCTTACCCCAAAGGACCTCAAGGTCACCCTTGGAACAAAAACCCTCTTGATGATTGTTTGTTAAGAGCTCTTGGAGTTTGTTTGTTGTTTGGCTACTTGAATAAGAGTTTGTCTCTCTGACCATTTTGTTCAAAAGCTTTGTCTATCATTTTTGAAATCTTTGTGAACTTTTTTGAAGTTACTTTTGTTCATTGAAATCATAATGACAACTTATACAAGTAGGGTTCCTCCTTACAGGTCTCTTCGATGAAGATACATGGAAAGCGTGACTTTATTATATTGAAGGACATGGTCACCAGATTACGTTTGAGGATAGAAGAGAAAGCTTCTTGAAATTCATGAGAAACTATTGGCCATAAAACAAGAGAAGGAAGAAATTCTTCAAATATTTCATGATATGGAGAGTCAGCTCCATCGAGCTCAAGCTTTGACCAAGAACATGCGTGAGGGAAGAGGTAATCCATTCTAATTTGTTTTCGGTTTCCTCATTAGAAAGATGTTTTGGTTCTTTCGAAAAGCACACAAGGAGTATAGGGTCAAAGTTAATGAATAAAATGGAAATATGGTAAAGGTTTAGGCAAGCATGCACAGAGCATGGTTGATCCTATTTTGGTTGAGGAACGACCCAGAATCTTGGTCTTGGTTATGTGCGATTAATGGCGAAGACCCCAAAGACATGAAGGCATGTGAGGCTATTTCAAAGAGCTTTTGTTCCAAGTTCTAATATACAAAGAAATATGTCAAATTTGTTTCAAATATGATTGCCATTGCTTTAAGCCTTTGTTGCAGCAAGAAGATGGTAGACATCGGCTATAGCAAGCATGCGAGTTCAGAAATCTTTCAAGACAAGAACGATGATGTTAGTGTTGCAAATGAAGAGTTTGGAGCCTATACTAGTTCATCTCATGAAGGAAAAAAGGATGAACATGCAAAGCGACACGAGAGGTATAAATCTTCCCATGATCAATTTGATTGTGTTTATGCAAAGTATGATAATTTTGCATGCTTAAATGAAGAAAGTTTTGTTGTTATGTGTGGTCAATTTAACCATGATTTTTCAAGATGTTGGATGAGGAAGAAGGCATACATGAAGTAGATGGCCTTAAAGACAACTTTGAAAAGAAGGTGCATAAGACTTGCACATATTGCCAAGAGAGGGAACATGTTGTCTCCCATTGTTTGACTTTGCATCCAACTAGTCCTCCCAAGCACATGCAGCAAGAGGACGGAAAGATTGGCGAAGGTGGAACCAAGGATTCCATTATTGATGTGAAAATGGAAGGACTCATTTTGTACATATGAAAATTTCGGTTGTGTGCATGTATTTTATGCTATAATCTCTCATTTTTTTGATACCTTGGATCATTGATCAAAGGCAACAATGTTAGGTTTTCCTTACGCAAATTTCTCACGAAATTTCTGAGTGAGTGCAAGAAAAGGAAACCGGTTCTAGACGAGGAGGATAAGCGCATCTAGGAAGGAAAGTGTCAATTGCTTTCTAGTTGTGGTTGAAAGTCACTAGCCATGCGAGCAAGTGTTTGGAGTTGAAGAAGGGTGTGCTGTACTCTCATCTCTTGTACGGATCAATATATCGGTCTTTTGGGGTCCAAAAAGATTCCTAGTGGGGAAGGTGTGATCGGAATTGGATCATGGACGAGAATGATAGCTCAAAATTCAAGATTAACAGAAGAGTGCCAGAGCTTGAACGACTAGAAGGTCTCGTCTTGTTGTGATTTTGATGCCACGAACGGTTTCTCAAAACCGAGGTCATATGCAAAAGTTATTGAGGTTTGAAAAAGCCCGATAAGCTCCAAAAATGAGTTGACCAAGTTTGAATTTTTTTAAATTTGGAAAAATAAAAAAATATATATATATATTCACTGGAATATTCCGAGAGGCGTATCATATTTCAACACGTGAAAACGATTTCCTTATGATGAAAGTTTGATGTTATGTTTTTGGGCCAATTACGAGCTGCCACGTGGCCGAGGCCCGGAGGTTGGCATGACGGCCCAGGCCTAGGAGACATTGTGATATAGCAAAATTTGTTGGTGTCCATGGGTTTGAACCCGGACCTTCTCGCGATTATTAAGGCACTCGACCAACCGGAGCTACGGGTGCTTCTTAACAACTATGGGTCACAACTTGTATTTAACGTTTGCAAAGAATTTAAACGGCGGAAAAAAGGAGACCAACCCCCATACCACATGACCTTTCACTTGTATCCAAAAGCTTAAGCTGCGGCGGTTACAACAACCATTACCACGCGGTTTGGATGGGCCATGTGAGTCGGCACAGTTCCAAACATTTAATGCGTGGTTTGTGAAATAGTTAATACACGGTTTAGGAGGCGGTTAAGGTGGAGGTCCATGTGACCCGCCTACCTCCAACATTAAATTCCCACCTAAACGTCTGCCATGTTTGGAGCGCTTCCACCATTTTCGGAGGTTGGCCATTTTGTTGACTTTAATTGCATTTCTCCCCTTTAGTGGGTTTTTGGGGGACATTGAGTTAGTTTTCTTGGAGAAGCCATAGCTTCCTGTTATTGAACCAAATTGAGTGCAAAAATAGTCAATTTTGGCTATTCTTGACATTACGAGCAGTTTGGCACAATTTTTAGGTCAAACATAGGTCATATTCAATAGTTTGCTTGTGAGGAAGATGAAGGAGCCATCAGGCCATCGTGAAGAAGGTAGTGTATTGGGCTTTTATTTATTTGTTTTAGGTAAATGAATAGTCATATATGGCTAATTCATACCTTTTGAATCTGATGATATGGTTTTCAAAGGCACTTTCATAGAAACATTAGAAAGGCGAAAGCTTCGGTAGAGTTCCGGGGGCCATTAGTGCTAGCTTTTGCTAGCGACGGAGTGCGGGGCCTAGGCGGGGAGCTAGAGACCATTTTTAGCGGCCAGTGAGTCATTATTGACTTTAAACATAATTATGAATCTAATGACAGGGTTTCAAAAAGTTTGAGGACTTATAGAGGTCAAAAAACCCGGCGGAAAGTTTCTAGTGACCACACAGTACCGGGGGAGTGCCGAAAAGATGCTGGAGGCGAAACCGGAGAAACCGGGTATTTTTGATGAATGAATAGTCTATATTGACTAATTCATACATTTTGGAACAAATGAAAGTGGTTTCAAAACATTTTGAGAACTTCTAGAGCTCGAGAAGATGATACGAAATTTTGGGCAGCCTTGGGCAAACCATAGAGGATAGCCTAGTTTGGGGATGCGGTGCTCGGTTGAGAAATTTATCGATTGATATTTGGTGTCTGATGTGTGTTGGATACATAAGTAGTGGTTTCGGTGTGAAATAGAATGGGGGGATTTTTTTCCATTTAGAAGCTTAGAGTAGCTTAGGCAAGCCAGAGAAGAATCATGTCAACGGGAGCCTAAAGGCTGTTTGTAGAGTTTTGACGGCCATTGGGGATATATATGGTATTTTCAGCCCTTTGGATCATTTTAGTATTAATTGGAGTTAAGTGTGGAACTTATAAAAAAACCTTACCATAATCCAAGAGCCAAGTCATGATGACAAAGCTCAAAGGAGACGTGGCCACGAGATTCGGGTGAACTCCTAGATTAATTTTTTGGTTATGTTTGAATTTTTTATTTTCATTATATTGTTGTTATACATCTTAAATTTCAGCAAGAACAAATGAACTTAAGACACATAAACAATTTAAAAATCATACACCACTTTCAAGCATAAATTACACAATTTGTCAAGTACAAGCTAGATCATTTATTTGTTAAAAGTAAGGTGGGAGGTTCTTGAAATATATAACAAAATTTATCCATACCATTTTCAGATCAGGTTGGTTTAAAGACGGGTTTTTCTTGATTGACATATTATCTTGGTTGTATAGCTTGAAGGTGTTTAAACGTGTAAAATATTGTTGTTTTCTTGTTTGCGGGCGAGCATTGTTTGAGTTTGTTGGAGGTGAAGGGATAGCTATCTTGATTAGCTAAGTCACGGAGAGTAGAAAAGGAAGAAAGGGCTGAAGGCATATTCCTTACCCCAAAGGACCTCAAGGTCACAAAAACCCTCTTGATGATTGTTTGTTAAGAAGCTCTTGAGTTTGTTTGTTGTTTGGGCACCTTGAATAAGAGTTTGTCTCTGACCATTTTTGTTCAAAAGCTTTGTCTATCATTTTTGAAATCTTTGTGAACTTTGTTGAAGTTACTTTTGTTCATTGACATCATATTGACAACTTCTACAAGTGAGGTTTCCCTCCCTTCACAAGATTCTTCGATGAAGATATGAAGCATGACTTTATTATATTGAAGGACATGGTGCCAGTTACGTTTTGAGGATAGAAGAGAAAACTACCAAGACATGAGGGTGTTGGCCATGACCACTGAGAAGAAAAGAAATTCTTAAATATTTCATGATATGGAGATGCAACTCCATCAGCTAAAGAAGATTTGACCAAGAACATGCATGAGAAGAGGTAATTCATTCTAATTTGTTTTGATTTCCTCATTAGAAAGATGTGTTAGTTCTTTGAAAAGCTTCTGAGAGGTATAGGGTCCAAGTTAATGAATAAAATGGGTTATGAAGGCAAGGTTTAGGCAAGCATGCACAAGGCATGGTTGATCCTATTTTTTGAGGAATGACCCAAGAATCTTGGTCTTCGTTATGCGGTTTAATGGCGAAGATTCCAAAGCTATGAAGGCATGTGAGGCTATTTCAAAGATAACTTTTGTTCCAAGTTCTAATATGAAAATATGTCAAATTTGTTTCAAGATGATTTCCATTGCTTTAAGCCTTTGTTGCGGCGGGAAGATGGTAGAAATGTAGCTTATAGAAAGCATGCGAGTTCGAGAGAGTTTTCAAGAAAGAACGATGATGTTGATACGCAAATGAAAGCGGAGCCTCTAGTTCATCTCCCTCATGAAATAAAGGATGAACATGCAAAGCAACACAAGAGGTATACATCTTCCCATGATCATGATTGTGTTTACGCAAAGCATGATAATTTTGCATCTTTGAAATATAAGAAATGTTGTTGTACATATTGTGGTCGATTTAACCATGATGTTTCGAGATCTTTGGATGAGGAAGGAGGCATACAGGGAAAGTAGATGAAGCAAACACAACTTTCAAATAAAGTGCATAAGACTTGCACATATTTCCAAAAAGAGGGGACATGTTGTCTCCCATTGTTGGACTTTGCATCCAACTAGTCGTCCCAAGCACATGCGGCAAGAGGACGAGAAAGATTGGCGAAGGTGGAACCAAAGATTCCATTATTGATGTGAAAATGGAAGTTTCAAATGAAGAAAGAGTTGTAGCAGCAAAAGTCGCCATGGAAGTGGCTTGGTAAGAAGTGGATGGACTTCTTAGCACGGTAGACATACTCATTTTGTACATTTGCAAATTTCGGTTGTATGCATGTATTTTTATCTTTTGTAATGTCTCGTTTGTTTGAGCCACGGGATCATTGATCAAAGCCGGCGATGTTCGGTTTCTTCTGCCAAATTTCTCGCAATAAATTTTTGAGTGATTGCAGAAAGCGGGTTCTAGACGAGGAGGACAAGCGCATCTAGGAAGGGGAAGTGTCAATTTCTTTCTAGTTGTGGTTCAAATTCACTAGTGTTATAGCATCATTTTTCACCCTCATGTGAATAATGATTGTCTCCACAGCCCTAGGCACCCTTTCCTTCCGAAATTGAACAAATTCATAAAAAAGCGGTGTTAAAATCCCCATACGCGATTATGCACAGAATTTTCCACGTATATACGCGAATAAGTTCGTACTTTTTCCTCGTATGCCATTTAAATCATTAAAAAATAGATAAATTTCTTATTTTCGTGGCGGGGGTGATGGTTATTCCATGATGTTACCCCGCTGGCTAACTATTTCCAATTGTTGAAACTACTTTGAGGGAGTATAAAAGCCCCTCATGTGTATGGCCTAAGGAGAGAGAAAAATTATAGATATTATACTGCGGTGGATCCCTATTTCCGTCAGTGTTCCGGGTACCTCTGCACTTCCCAAGTATATTCGGGAAACCCTTGTTTCCTTGAAGATGATCATCCTCCTATATGAAATCTAGTGTGCACACATCTTGGAAGAATCCCTAGCGAGGTGAGGCTGGACGGATCCGAGAGGACGGTCCACTCGAAGAGAACGTGGAAGGATTCGAGTGATCTCTCCACTTCTCTTATTCTTGTACATGCTATTTATAATAAGAAGAACCATCTTGTTTCCGAATATTCACGTGTCTATATATGTGTGAATATTGTTAGTTAAACTTATTCGGTATTGCTTATATGATATTATACATGAATTATGCGACATCTAGGATTAATATATGTTGTAAAAATAGTGTTTCGTGCTCGTTATTTCTTGTTTTCCAAGTTACGAAGCAAGAGGAGTTGTTGGGGGTTTGAACCTGGCGGGATCTACATCAAACGTAGGACTTAGGGTAAGTTCTGCAATTGATTAAATCTAGTTTTCGACGCAGAAGATAGGTTAAGTGAGTCCTTCTTGAATGGTATGCCCACGATGCGGCGAGAGGTTGCCGACCCCGAAAACCTTTGAGAGTTATTTCCAGAAAAAACTAGCCATGCAAGGCAAAGTGTTTGGAGGCTAAAGAGAAAGAGGCTGTTGTATAAAAATATGAGATTAGTATACTCCCAGGGGTATTTTGGGGTCCAAAATATTCCCAGTAAGGAGGTGTGATCGGGGCGGATCATGGACGAGAATGATAGCTCAAAATTCAAATTGCTCGGAAGATTTCCAAACCTAAATGACCAGAAGGTCTCATTACTATGATTTTGGTGCCGCAAACGGTCGAAAATCGAGGTACGTATAAAAGTTATTGAGTTTGAAAAAGCCTAGTAAACTCCAAAAATGAGTTGACCAAGTTTGACTTTTTTTAAATTTGGAAAAATTAAAAATATATATATATATATATATATATATATTCCCTTTGGAATATTCTAGGAGGGCGTATCATATTCGACATGTGGCGGATTTTCTTATGATGAAACTTTGACGTTATGTTTAAGGCCAATTACGGTTTGCCACGTGGTAGACCCGGAGGCCGCCACGTGGCCATGGCCGAGAGAAATTGTAACATAGAAAAATTTGTTAGCGTCCATGGGTTTGAACCCATACCTTCTCACCGCGTACAAAGGCGCCGAACCCGACTAGGCTACAAGTGCTTCTTAACAGCTATGGGTTGCGGCTTGTATTTGGTTTACCAAAGAATTTAAATGGCGGAAAAAGGGGCCAGCCCCCATACCACGTGACCTTTCACATCGTCCAAAAGCTTAAGCTTCGGCGGTTATAACAACCATTACCACGCGGTTTGGACGGGCCATGTAGTAACTTTCGGTTAAAGAGCATTTTAATGTATTCGTTTGTGCCAAACTGATTATCAGCAGTTTGGAGCCGGATTCAGGCGGAAGTCCATGTGACCCACCTACCTCCTCCAACATTAAATGCCACTAAACCAGTCCACCATGTTTGGAGCGCTTCCGCTATTTTTCGGGAGGTTGGCCATTTTGTCGACTTTAACTACGGTTACTCCACATTTAGTGGGTTTTGGGGGACATTGGGCGGTTTTCTTGGAGAAGCCATAAATTCCTCATTATTGAACCAAATTGAGTGCAAAAATAGTCAATTTTGGCTATTCTCGACATTCCCAGGCAGTTTGGCATAGGTTTTAGGTCGAACGAAGTAATCTTCGGTAGTTTTTCTTGAGGAAGATGAAGGAGCCATCGAGCCATCATGGAGAAGGCAACGTATTGGGCTTTATTTATCTTTTTTAGGTAAATGAATAGTAATATATGGCTAATTCATACCTTTATGAATCTGATTATATGTATTACAGAGCTTGTAGAGGACTTTAGAGAAAATTTGAAAAGCTTCGGTAGAGTTCTAGGGGCCATTGAGTGCCGGCTTTTGCCGGCGATTAGCAGGGCCTAGCCGGGGGAGCTAAAGGGCCATTTGTGAACTAGTAGTCATTCTTGAATTCAAACATAATTATCAATCTAATGATAGAGGTTTCAAAATTTGAGGACTTCTAGATGTCGAAACCCGGCGGAGAGAAGTTTTCGGTATTTTTTAGTGCCGGGGGTGCGCAGAACGGGTGTTGGAGGCGAAAGCCGGAGCGACCGAGAGGCCATTTTTGATGAATGAATAGTCTATATTGACTAATTAAGACATTTTGGAACCAATGAAATTGGTTTCAGAACATTTTTAGAACTTCTAGAGCTCGAAAGATGATGTGAAGTTTTGGGCGACCACGGAGCAATAGTGGAGGATAGCCTAGTTTGGGGATGTAGTGCTCGATTTGAGCAATTTATCGATTGTATTTGGTGTCTAATGTGTGTTGGATATAGAAGTAGTGGTTTCAGTGACAGAAATAGAATTTTGAGGGAGTTTGTGCCATTTAGAAGCTTAGAGTAGCTTGGAAACTGCCAAACGGAAAGAATCGTGTCAACGGGAGCCTAAAGTTGTTGCGAGTTTGGACAGCCATTGGGGATATATATGGTATTTCAGCCTTTTTTGATCATTTTAGTATTCATTGGAGTTAAGTGTGGAACTTTTAAAAAAAAAACTTACCATAATCCCAAAATTTGAGTCATGATGACAAAGCTCAAAGGAAGCGTAGCCCACGAGATTCGGGTGAACTCACAGATTAATTTTGTTGTTGTGTTTGAATGTTTATTTGCTGCATTATATTGTTGTTGTACATGTTAAATTTCAGCAAGAACAAATGAACTTAAGATACATAAACATTTTAAAAATCATACACCACTTTCCAAGCATAAATTTCGCAAATTGTCAAGTACAAGCTAGATCATTTATTTGTTCGTGAGTGGGAGGTTCTTGAAATATATAACAAGTTATCCGGAAGCATTTTCATATCCCCAACATACAGAACATGATCATTCCAAGACCCTCTTGTAGATTAGTATATCATCAAAAAAATACTAGCACAAATTTTCTAAGGAATGGTTTGAAAATGGAATTCATCAACCCTTGAAATGTAGAGGGTGCATTGGTAAGGCCAAGGTATGACCAAAAATTCATAATGACCTCATGAGTTCGAAATCTTGTTTCGGAATATCTTGAGTCTTCATTCTAATTTTGATGATATCCTGAATGAAGATCCAACTTGGTAAAATAAATTGCTCCATGTAATTCATCCAATAATTCATCAATCACGGGAATGGGAAATTTATCTTTAATAGTGAGCTTATTAAAGCGCCTATAATCTGGACACATGCGCCATGATCCATCTTTCTTGTGCTGATACTAATGGAGTAGAGAAAGAACTTTGACTAGAGTTGAATTATACCGCCTCTAACATTTACGCAATCATACGTTCAATTTCGCTCTTTTGGACATAAGGATATACGTAAGGCACGATGTTTGGAGGAACACTTCACCGAATCAAATGAATAGCATGATCATGATCACGAAAAGGTGGGAGTCCTTTGGGAGTATCAAACACCTTGGAATGATTGTGCAAAGTCTTTTGGAGATACGGAGAAATAGATGATTTTGACGTTGGAATTTCTAGTGAGCATAATTGTGCAATTACGCCTGTTGTTCTTTCTTGAGAATATTTGTAATGACATTAGAGATTATTATCTTTCTTGGCTTCCTTGCGATACCCGTAATTCAATTTCCTTTCCTTTCGGAAAAATTTCAAGAAAATTTCTTGAAAATTAAAAGCTACCATCCCCAAAAGATTGTAACCATTGTATTCCTAGTGCAACATCGACACCTCCCATTAGGATGGAAATCATTGGACTATTACATTACATGTTCCCCCATGGCTAGCTTGATATTATGGCATTTTCTAGAGAAATTTATAGTTCCTCCATTTTCAACCATCATGACGATGCAGTGTGGGTATAGGAAACAATTCAATTCCTTGGCTACCTTACAATGAATAAAATTATGGGTACTACCCGAATCAAGCAACATATTACCTTTTTCTTCTTGATATGTCCTTCTATCTTGAGAGTTTGAGGAGTGGTAATTTCACCGCAATGCATTACATGATATGGTCGGACTCATTTCTTCTTCTTCACAGGGTTTCTTCTGGTGTATATCCTCTACTTTTGAAGTTTCTTCTTCATTTTCTTCTTCCTCTTCACAATCTATGTAAAATAATTTCTTCTCGATTGCACTTATGACATTTAGTGTATTTTCTATCACAAATGTAGCAAAGCCCTTTTGCTCTTTTTTCTTCCAATTTTTGTGGTGTCAACCTTGTAGGTTGTGGAAGTCTAGGAATATAAACACTTCCATCTTTATAGATGTAGGTGGTAGGCTTCCTTGTCACCATAATTTTACATTCAATTTTCTTGCCAACCTGAATGCCTTCTCCAATGAATCGGGTTCCCAAACGCGAACTTCATGTTGGATGTTATCCTTTAAAGTCCATATGAAGACATCAATCACATGTTCCTGCGGAATGTCGGTTACCCATATATTCAATTTTTGTAAGTCCTCAATGTGCTCCGCCATTGAACCCTTTGTTTGAGATTTATCAATTGGCTAAAGAAGGTGTTGCTCTTTGTATCCTCATAATGTGCTATCATTTCCTCGGTAAAAATTGGCCAAGTGAAATTTTTTTACGGGAAGCGAAAGCCATTGATACCATACAAATGTATTTTTGTTCTAAATGTAAAGTTGTGATGCGTACCTTTTGTGTTTTGCACATTATTGAGATCAAAATATTGCTCTATCTGTAGTATCCAAGTTACAAGATCCTTGTATCAAACTTCCTCATATCCATCTTTGGAATATGGTGGTTCTTCAATCCAACATTAGAGTTTATGAAATCACGATTAACATGTATTTTATTCTCATCATGAGTTTCCTCTACTATCTTTTCACGATTAGGAAACATTTCTTATATCAACTTTTCCAAATCATTCTTCATGTTTTTGATGTTGTCTTTCATTTTTTCACCGATCTTAGCTTCCATGTCATCCATCTTAGCTTCCGCCTGTCCATCTTAGCTTCCATGCCCACTTCCATGCCATCAATCTTAGCTTCCAAACCATTCATCTTAGCTTCCACGCACTTTCTTCAAACCATCCATCTTAGTTTCCCGCCTTTCTTCAAAACTTCCATTTCATTTTTGTTGCTCTTTGCGATAAGCGAAATTTGAGTGCACTTGCTTTGTAATTTGATATCTCATGTTGTGTTTCTTTGTCTTCATGAGTCATAGTAGAGCCTGCGAAGGCTTAATTGGTGTTGAATTATTTTTGGGGGCATTTTTAGAACCCAATACGTATCTATTCTTGATATGCCCCGCTTGGGAATAAATTCAAACACAATTTTTTCAAACGAGACTTATGTAATTCGAAAAAATACACACCTTTTTTCTTTCTTTTGAGGAGCTCGATATTGAGCGGGTATACTACTTGTGATTTTGAATCTTCAATATCTGAAATTTGGCCCTACGGTAGCCCTTTGAATCCTCTTTCGAATGTCACGGGTCTAACTTTGATTTGGATTCTTCGAGGCAAAGTCATGTCCAATCTCCCATAGTGACCTAATTATGGGCGGGTTATTGATCAAACTTGTACGACTTGACACGTGTGCTTTGTTTGCTCCTTTGGCTCTAAAATTTATAGACGAAACTACAGTCCATGTAATTCCCGGCCACGTTTTATGAGTCAATTCCAATGGTCGAGGAGAGGAGTTATGAAGATTTTCCCCGATCACCTCTTTGAGATGAAATTCTGGAGCTTGAAAAAGACCTAAATTCAGATCATATCTCCAAAAATATTGCGAACCAAGCTGCAGAAAGTTTGCGAAGATGTTCCTTAGGATTTTGGCTCCGCGCTCTAAAAATTTCAGCTTCTGGAACATCGTAGAAAATAAGTTATAGGGAAAATTCCACGATGACTTGTTTGGTGCATCGAAACCCTAGAATCCAAAAGCTCGATACCAAGTGTTGTGAAACCGGCTCAAAAGAGAAGAAAGAGATATCAACGCCTTAGAAATAAGCCACTTGGAGAAGCCTCCAATACATTACATGAATGAATAATTCTTGGATGATACAAATGACAAAACCTCCTTTCTATATATAGGAGTCCATCGGAGCCTGATGTAATCCTAGTGGGGCCTGATACAGTCCTAATTGAACTAACAATAATAATTTAAGGGCCTGATAATAAAAATATGGGGGTTATAGGGGTACAACGATAACAATAAGAGGGTTACACTAACAACAATAAGGGACTATACTAGTAATATAAGGACCTAACAAAGCTATCTGTTCAATTTTCTTTTGAATGTAAAGCTTTGGAAAGTTTGATAAGCTTAGGTTTAGTTTTGTTCCTATATTACACTCTTCTATATCTGATCTTACTCTTAATGGTTCCATTTTTGGTTTTCTTACAACATCGTTTGAATCAAAAATATCTTCTAATGGGGCTAATCCCTTGGGTAAAAAGTTATTCTTCAAATTTAAAAACTACTGAATCTTCATCTATTAGTTCTTCTATTTCTATTTTCTCTGTTGTCTATTTATACTTGTGTAAATTTAGTGGGTTAGGTTAAATCTAAATTATTTACATCTATTTCACTGTCTAAAGTATCATCTCCTGTACGATCTGTATCTATGTTACAATTCTGAAATTCTCCTTAGGTATTCATGAAATGATAGATTTGTTCATCTTGTGAAAATATACCTTGATATTTTAGATTGTGCGGTATTGTAGGCTATTGTTTAATTCTATTTCATATTGATGATTTGGTTAGAAAAGTGATTACGGGTACTAGAAAAAGTTGCTAAGCGTATTGCTGCACATTTTGTTTTCTAGAATTACAACAAAGTCACATTCAGGCAATTCTTTGATCAGATCTAAATGTTTATCCATATTGGCTTAATCTTGGATTATATACGGAATAATCTCCTCTAATCTGTATTACAATTAAATCAAAGTCTCCCATGATAGAAACTATTTTGCCTCCTAAATTTCTAACAATCTGTAGTCCTAAAATCGAGCCTCATACTTTCTGCCATGTTGTTGGTACATTTGAATTTTAATCTAAAGGCATGAACTTCAAAATGGTTTTGTTCCATGTTATGTATCCAAACTCCATTGCTCCTGTCCTAATTTGTTTACTAATCCATCAAAATCTAGTTGCCACATTGATTCATGAAATATGTTTCCACTATCTTGGGTATTTCTTTTTCGGTTCAATTCTGTGTTGTTCTATATACCCCGGAATCGGAATTACATAAAACGAATGAGTCCATATCAATTGGGTGTAGAATAAATAGAATTAGTTTAGAGGTCTTTCTACACTACTAACCATGTACTTAATTAATGTCTCTCTGTAAAGTTTCTTGGGTTGACCAAAAACTGATATAGTGGCTACACACTCTAGATCCTAGTGTTGACTCTCTAGAAAATAATAAAATAATAGCTAAAACCTAGGTTGATAAAAAAATGAGTTGACTCTCTAGATTTTCCGGTGTTGGTGTTCTTCTTGAAATTGGGATTTCTTATTTGAGGACCTTGTTGTTGGTTGTCCCACACCATGGCTGCCTTTCCATATTATCTAACCTATCTATCATTCTTTCAAGGTTTTTCTAAGCTATCTATTCGGATACGAGGTTGATGTTCCTCCTTTGTCTTGACTCTTCTTTCATTTCTTAATCTAGATTTCTTGGCTAACCAATTTTTCCTCTACACTTACAACATTACTTTGCATCTTCTCTAAGGTTCCAAAGATTCCTCTCTCTTAGTTGGTATGTCATATCTATATCAAATCCATCGGGGAATTTAATCGGTGCGAGTACGGGAGGAGGTTTAAGGTTGGCGGGGATTACATTATAAATAATGTTATATATTGTACAATAGTCCTAGCTATTTCATTTGGTGCTCTTTTTATGTTTTAATTCAAATAAAATTTGTAAAGGATTCTTTGCTTCTCATATAGTACAAACATCCTATAGAAAGCGGTGAAATCAATTTTATGCACTACCGATGGTAAAGCTTTGAACCACTTTTTTACATCACCAACTAAGGTTTGAGAAAAAAGTCTCATCTTCATCTATTTCATGAAGTTAAAAGTAGTCTGTCATTTTATTAACATGTTGCGGGCGGTGTCTTGAAGAGCCGATGCCATCAAATTGAAAAATCTTACTTTGGTAATATTGGGGCACATTATGTAAAGGGGCTTGTAGAGACGAAAAGGTGCATATATAGTGAAGCGTGGCTAGGATTATAACTTGGCTAGGAGGTAAGTTTGAAGTACTTGGTGAAGAGCTTGAAGTACTTGCGGTCAGTGGGAACACTTGAAGATGTAGTTGGGATGCTAGAAGAAGCTTGGAAGTGAAGTTGAAGTATTGGAAAATGCGGCGAGAAATGCTAGGGGATGAACTTGAGCTATTTGGGGATGGAAATAAAACTCTGGGTTAGGGTTGTGGGAATGAAAGGTTTTGTGGAATGAAGTGTGGTGGAAATAATAGATGAGATGGTATTAAACAAGGATGAACCTCTGATTCACAATGTATTTGGTAAAAGGCTTAAGGGTATAGGAAAATAAAGCAGGTCAATTCAACATAAAAGTATTGCCAGAAAAGTAAGCTTCATACGATTTCTTTAATCAAAGTTGCAGCTAAAACGTAATCAAGTTTATCAAAAGGTTTCATCAGCTTCTTGATCTGGAAATAAGTGGAACAATTTCCTTATTAGTTTCAATGAATGAAATAAATTCGGGGTCTATTTACCTTTCATATATAACATTTTATGATTTAGTTCTAAACAAATATTGCTCAAAATAAAATCAAATTCAATGAGTTTTGTAAACTTGATAATTTATTGGAAGAGAATTTTCTTTGATTAATGAAATTTTATTACCCAAACTTTCTATTTTTTTTGTTTTATATTTTAAGGTCTGTCGGGATTATCTACTATTACGTAGATTCTGAATCTGGATTAGACTTCAAGGTATAGTAGATTCTTACGGAAACCAAAATTTCACTTTGTATTGAAAAATTTACTCATGACTATTTAAAACAATCTTAGTGAAAATATAAGTAAAAGAATTTCCTTAAGATTTATTTTAGCGAGATTGGTTAGTTCCCAACGGAGTCACGGTATGTTATCACTCCACTTGATTTCTAAAAAATTGTGAAATTTTTTATTTTGGTTAAAAAATATTAGAGGTAACCACAAACCTACTTTTCCCAAGCTTTAGGATCTAGCCTTCCTAATGCTCGAGAGGGCTCTCTCTATATGATTTATCTTTTTTTATTTAAGTTGAATTTAGGCTAGTTATGTAGGATTACTTGGGATTTGATTTTGGATTTGGTTTGGTGGTGGAATCACTTACTTAGATGGATAGATGTAGATCTTCTTACCATTGGGATAATGGAGACAAAGTCACAGAAACAACATCTTGGATCAAGGTTCTAAAAGGAAGTATTCACTGGGGCAAGATAGTTGGGTAACTTGAGATCCTTAGGCGAGATAGTGGAAATGGTTTCAATCGGGTAAGAGAACAATTAAGGGTTCCTCAAATCTAGATAATGAATGAAAATTCGATCGAAAATAGGGAGCAATTAAGAATTCCCTAATTTGGATATCGATTGAAAACATGTAAATGATAAACGAGTTCAAGATAGAGTGTAATTAAACATATTTTGAAACCAACATTTACGATATATCATTTAGATTTAGAAAGACATACAAGTATTGGTGAAAACTTGAGAAAGAAACAATTGGACAAGTAGAAAGTACTTCTTGTAATGGCCCAACACATGAATCCTGTAATATAATCTTTTTGTGCTTTAATCTAGTCTTATAACTTGAAATTGGTACAATCACCCTTAGGTTCCGGAATAGTACACTATAGAAATGTTCACCAATTCATCTACACTCAATACTTCAAAATGGGAAGTATTTATGCAAAAAACTCTTACGGAAATAGCCTAAAACAAACTTAGGACTTATTCATGGAAAATAAACATCTTCATGCGAAGATAGTGACGACTATCTAACTAATGCTTTTTGTCCTTGTTTTTATTGATTTTGTTTAATTATTGATATTATGTTGTTGATTTGTCTACGATTGTTTTCTCAACGAGCTTATTTGGCGGTAAGTGTCTTCTATGCGGCATCTTCATCTCTTTGTTTTGACTTTTACTCTAACCTTTCAAGCGATACACTTTAAGCGTAAGCGTGCTCTTTCGGTATCTCTTTTTCACGCTATGTGTATTTCTTGTGTTTTATCTTTCTTGCTGTTTTCTTTTGCAAATTGTTTTCACATTAAATCGAGTCATCTTTTCCTAGGAGTGCACTTCGTGGCAATTTTTATCTTCACCATCCTTTTGAATATTTCATACAGCAGTATATTATGAGAATGTAGGCTTTTTGACAAATAGGTATTTTTACCTCATGTTGTTAATAAAATAGATTCTCAAAATTCTTGTAGAGAACTTTCCGTTTTATTTGGAATTCCTTGTGAAGTAGGAAGGGTGCTTTGATCTTTGGAAAATTCTCTCAATTTCTTATCATAATCATCATGCTTCATTAATTTGTCATGAATAACCGGAAGGGATTGGGAAGGCCTTTATGTCTTAGGACATCAAACTTTATCATGAACCTTGTGATGGCAAACCTCCATATCCTTGCATTTTATTTTCTAGGCTTTGTATCATCAAATTCTTTAGAAATTACCTTCCCTGAATTTCAGGATGGTTCTTTTCTATCACTAATTCCAATTTCTTCAAGTTCTTGTCTATTCTTGGAATTAAGAAATTTGATGATTTCAAGAGCTTCTTCATGTTTCTTGCCAAAATCTTCTTTGATCTTTTGGATAGCTTCTCTTGTTGTTTTGACTAAGTCTTTTTGTTCATAAATAACTAGATTGATGGCCAAATATCATTGACGATTCAATGATATTGGCCAAATATGTTCTATGGCTTGTGCCATGGGTTCTTTGATGTTAGATCTTTTTCTAACTTATTCAATTTCTCATTTAAATTTGTTGGATTTCTGTTTCTTCATTCTTATGCATTATCTTAGCAAGTTTCTTTTCATCTTCCGGACTTTTCTACTCCTCTTCAAATCTGTTAATTTCAATTGTCTGAATAGACATGTCTTGCATTGCTTTAACGAACTTGCTTGCCTCATCGGTAGGTTGTGTTGTTGTTGTTGAAGACTCTATTCTTTGAAGTTGTTGATGAAGTGGCGAGATAGTGTTGCCGCCATTGGGACCGTAGGAGCCAATGATTACGCTAGTGTAGAAGGCACATATTTGTTGTGACTCTTAGGGATGATAGTGGCGGGAATTTCTTGCTCTTTCCTTTTTCTCCTGGACCAACTCGTCCATTTCAATCTCCATTTCCTTTATCTGGGTAGTCAATTGTAGAATGATATTCATCATCTCATCTTTCTAATTTGTATCTTGTAAAACTTCCTTTGCTTGAGGATGTTCGTAGGAGGTAGCTTAAGTTGCTTCTTTAATGCAACAATGTACGCATTATTATTCTTAATCAATTCATCGAAACTTTGAAATTGTAGATTTTAGATTTCTATGGTGAGAGTTGTGAGTTTACGGGTTCGGAATCTCCACAGTGGACACAAAAATGTCCACTATGGAGATTCGAACAACTTCACAACTTTAATTGCAGGATCAAATCCTACTTCAATAACCAAATCTTCCGGTGATTTGATTCTATTATCCTTGGGTGAGAAGATGCTTTTTCTAATATGAGTTGATCTCGATGTTTGCAAGAGTGTTTTGAAGCTTTTGCACACTCATTGCTGTATTTTTCATGGTTGAGTAAAGCATTTCACAAGCTTGTTTGCGAAATTAAATCTAATCAATGGGATGAAGGTCATCTGCTGGAACTTCATATGATGATTTTTTGTAACAGTCGATGATTTAGGATGCTTTACTTTAGGCTCCAAGAAGGTCATGTTGCATTTTCCTTGTCTTATAGTCAAAAGCGAGAAAGCAATGTTTGCCTTGGTCACTAGGTGACTATTTTTAATGCGATTCCATGTATCGGTCTTCAAAGCTTCATTTCTCATCTTTATCTCTGCATTTCTGCATAATGTCCATCTCCTTATGTTGGTTTGCTGGAAGAGGACATGTCAACCTTGCATTTTTCTCTATAAGTTGAGTGTTTCAAGTTGAAAGTGATGTTCTTATTCAATCATTGTAGAAGGTGCATTGTACTTCTTTGTTGTATCTGTGTCCAATCACTTCTATTGTTTCTACTCCTTCATTGACAAGATTCAATTTAGGCTTCTTCTTGTACATCAATTTAAATTTAGTTTCGGTGGTTGTTTTGCGGTGTATGTTCCCTTCCTCTCTAATTCTCTTTGAATTCTATCTTCTTGGGCTAGAGTACGCAATGTTTGACTAGTATCACCTTGTTTCTCTACCTCTACTAAGGTGTTCTCCAGCCATTCGGGCCCATTGGAAGAATTTCTCAATATTTGGTTTCTTCTCATGTATATAAGGAGTTAATTTGCATTTTAACTCTCAATTTGCTTATTACACCTAGAGGATCATAATACCACGAATTTTTTTACTAAATTTAAACTCACACCTTAAACACTTTTAAGCCTCTAGACACCTCTCTTCTGTTACAAATGAAAGGGCCAACTTGATTCTTGATTTTGAGTTGTGTCTTTTTCTTAGCTACCAAGAAATTGATTGCATCGGAATTAATAATCACTTGTATGTACTCAAGGGAATATAACCACATGGGGAGGTATTTGGGTAGTCTATATGGTATAATATTTGACCCATATACCCTTATCTCTATATGGTTCGATATAAGTACCAATATCATTTCTGTTATGCTATGACAACTGGGGACCTTCTTAATTTCATCAACGATTAAAAAATTTTATCTGTACTTGCTCGAGAAAATTGACTATGAGATGAATGAAAGAATCAATAAACTCCATATGGGTGGATTGTGTGGAGTCTTTTCTTATTAAATGAGTCAAAATATGACTACGGTGTGGGTTTCTTTCAACATCAAGCTTTTTAAGGTCAATGTCAAATTTCTCGGACTAATAGTACATAAACATGTGGAATAAAGTGAGGAATACTTGAAAACACATGAAGGAATTTTTGACCAAGCGTTCATGAATATTATCAACGAAATTATTGGAAAAATTAAAAATGGTATGGAGAAATTTGGAAGCCTAGTGTGAAAGTAGACAAAAAAATCTGTGTACAACATCATCATGTTCATTTGTGAAATAACCGAGAATAAAAGACAACATGCTAATGACATGTTTGGTTCTTTCGAGAATTTTGCGGATGAGTAAGGAGGATTTATCTTGGTAATTTCTACGGATGAAGGCATGAAAGGTACGAGATATACGGAACCTCTTGAGGAAGTCCCAGGATCTAGGTATAGTTGAGTGAGGACCTACGTGGATAAAGAGGTTTCATACGGTAGATTAGATGGAGCATTTGATTGATTGAATCGTAGGTAATGGTAAACTAAATTTCCTTTTTTAGAGTTTAGTATGGCTTTTTGGTCATGGAAATAGAAATATTGACAAAAGTCTAATCACTTATGGGCATTGGAAAGTTTTGGGACTACATACTTTGGTAATTTGACTCCCAAATAGAAATATCATACGCGATACATGGATTTTCTTGGCTCCGGCGGTGGAGCTCAAGAGGAATTAAATTCGATGATTGTGTCATTAATCTTAAAGTATCTATCAATGAGGAATATGCTCTACATCTGTGGCAGGAGGTTGTGAAGAGAGTTGATAGATACAACTGCTGGAATCATTGTTACGTTTGATTTTACAATTAGTTACTCTTTTGACTCAAGAAAAAAACTGATTTAGGCCTTTAGGAGCACCTGCGAAAGATTATAATAGTTTACGGACTAATTCGGGATGAAACGGGGGTCTATCTTCTAATATTCAAAGGTTTAATTGATCAAATTTTTTTCAATCTACGCGTTTAAAGAAATTTCGGACCTCGAAATTTCTGTGAAAATATGTCCGGGGGTTTGCGAAAAGGGTTTGGGAACCTACGGGATTTCTTCAAGTACGAAAGATGGCTTCTAAAGGATTTAATTAATCGGAGATATTTCATACTAATGACAAAAAGAAATCTCAAGATATCAAATTTCTTTAAAGAACACCTAAGGTACGTAGGAAAGGATTGAAAGGCACAAAAGGTTTCCTTTAGTTTGTAGCTCTGTTGAATTCAATTCTTGATTAATTGAAACGGGCCTTTTTTTAGGAGGGAATACTTGGATAAAATGAGGATTACGTTTGCGAAGTGTTACGAGGTAGTAGAAGGCTTTCTAAGGCTCTGTTGGTTTTTAATAGTGCTTTTGGATGACTTCTACAATAGTTGTAACAACAAATTGGCGAATTATGTTTGAATTTGGCTTAAAAAGCAGTCGGCAACAACTTTTTCGATTGCGGAATATAGCTCTCCCATAGAAAAAATGTGAGAAATGGTAAAAAATGGTGTAATGGGTGGCTATATAAGATTTTTATCAAACAATGTTTTAACATTAATTCACGATCAATTTGAATTGATAGGGTGGATTTGCGCAATGGGCGGGGAGAAAATTGCTCGGTGGTTTTCACATAGACAAAAGGTGGTTAGCGGTATAATTCGATTGATGCGATCAAATGAAAAGGCACCACGTAGCTAGGAGCGGGAGCTCCGAAAACCATGGATAATGCAAGGTCGGGGTATGGTAACGATCGGGCAAAGGAATGTGTGATAGGTGGTAATGGTCGTCAGATCTTATCGGTTAAGATCTGATGGTTGGGAGGATGCGATGGAGTATCAGGATTTGATGGCCTGGGGCCTGGGATATTTGATGCGATTGGTTATATAAACAAAGGGTTTATGTTATATGGGTCGGGTTTTAATACAATATAGCCAATGGGGTTTGGGTAAGTGGAACTTTATGTATACGCATGGTTTAATAAGTGGGCCTGAAATATATAACATGTGAGGAAATTAAACCATAGGTTATAAATAAAACGTGGGTTGGGAAATATATATATATATATATATATATATATATATATATATAAGGAATTAATATATACAGGATAAGGTATAATGGGAGTTAAATATATATAAAGTCAAATGTTAATATGAAATATAAAATGAATGGGGGGTTAAATACACTAAGTTCTAACGTAAAACTTATGTCGGGAATGAATATTTACACAGTGGGTCCCGACATATGTATTTGAGCATTCAGACTTAGGATAAAGTATTTTTATGGGTTTTTTGATGTATTTTTAAATGAAAAAGGGAAATTAGTTAAAGGTATTTTTTCTACTTTTCCCAAGATTAAATATGTTTTAACTTAGGAAAAGGGATTTTTTGCAAGGGGAAATAAGTGAAATAAGGGGAAAGAGTAAAAATGAAGGGGATGGGGTATTTTTACAAGGGGAATTATTTTGAAAGGAAGTTAGTAAATGAAATAACCAATTTTCTGTAATCCATGTCTTGTGAAAACTGCTTTTTCCTACCCATCACTACTCTAACATTTTTTCTTCATTTACATGGATGCATTTGAGCTTGCAGACCCTTATTCATTTTTATTTTAAATAACAGACTAACTAATTCTATCCTTATTTCTTCCAATGGCTCAGATTAAACTGTTGATCTCCTTATTTATTCTCTACCTAACTACTGATCTGCCAAGATTAATTTGTTTGGTTAGATATTTATTCTCTATCTATCAGCATGAATTTTAAAGCATAAAAAGTCAAGATTAAGCAATTTGACCTTCATGGATTGTGGCATTTTAAAAAGTTGCACACAATCTTTATTTTGCAGTAAAAATTAAATAGTAGTGACATTTGAATTTGCATCACTTTCATGTTTTATTTTTATCTCTTTTTGTTTGGGGTTCATTTTTTCTATTCTTTTTGATCTTTTTCTTTTGTCTCAGTCCTTTGATTTTTCTTTTAGGAATTTAACCCTCTTTACGTTTTTTTAATTTTCTAATTATGGGAAAGCAATTTTGCAGAAAGAAAAGTATGTACATATTACAAGACTAATTAAAGTCAATTAAAAATTATGAATCCTATTATTATAGGACCCTAACCGAATCTTATCCTGCCACATGATATTTCAACAACAAATCTATCTCAGATCCTTTCTTGGGAGACAGACTAGGTCCTCCAGACCTCAGTAGTGTGTGAACTCCCCCATGCAACAATCTAGTGGACAATCCACACTTTCCACCGACCCTTCATTTGGCCAATAGACTTTGTAAATTTTCTTTAGTGTTCATTCAACCTTGGATGTTAGGAGAGATGGGTCTGATCCTCAAACCCATTATCTCCTGGATCTTATCCGCTAGGGCATTCCATACATTTTATTGTTATGTTCCTGTATTGTACCTTTTATATTCATGCATTGTATTTTTTATATAGGAGACTGTTTGGTTCCACCGCATTGTATGGACATCATTGTACTCAACGGTCCCTTTGACCTAATTTGTGGTCAATAGTTGGAAATAAATATAATTATCTTCTCATATCTTATCTCATTCTTTTGGAAGAAAGGATAAACATGCTCAATTCAATGGCTTAGGGGCTATATTTCCCCTCACCTGAGCAGAGATATTTGAGGAGCACCTTAAATAAAGGGGACCATCCCTTCGCTTAAGTATAGGATATTATTATAAGGGGTCCTCTATATAGGGTTTTGAGTGGAAGAAATAGTGGATTTTGTTAGCCCTCTTTACCTTCCACTATGTTTCTTGAGCCTTTGGGGTTTTATATGTCATCCTCTGTAGGAATCTCATATATCTCAAAAGTAATCTGCACTACCCTCCAATCTCGAGGTCCAATCTCCGAGTAGGTATTTTTAACATTTTGAAAGTTGAAACTTAAGGGTGTTGTATCCCATGTCTGTTATCATGAAGATCTATAAACTTGTCATTAGAAAATCACCAAAGTTCTTCAATGACCTCACCCAAATATTTTCTCATCAGCCACCAACAACAACTTTTGCAGGAATTCCATCCCTCATATTTTCACTTATAAATATATCGGTTGGAAACATAGGTAACTTGATCTTAGGGTACAAAAAATATCCTCTAATCTCCTCTAGAATTTCAAATATTTAGGTATATATGGCTTTTCCTCCTTTTTATATGGGAGAATCTCCCCAACTAATAACCCTATTTGCTCCACCTGTTGAGTAGCTACTTTGATGAATTTCATGCCAACTAATCTTATTTACCAACCTTTACAACTTAAGCCTGTCATGGAGAAGATTGGCACTATGATTTTATTTTTTCAAACTTTAAGGTAAGAAATCCACTAGGTCACCTCCACCTTCCCCAATTAGGTTTGCTATGAGAAAAGAAGATATAAAATCCACTAGGTCAAATCCATCTTCCCCATTTAGTCTAGCTGTGAAAAAATAAAACACAAAGATTCACCTTACCTTTTTCAAAGTAGGGCATCTCGTAGGGTCCTGCCCACTGCTTGAATTCTTTGGTCGGCTCTTTCCTGCTAATTGAACATTTCCTGTTAATTGATTCGATACTTACATCTAATGCAAGCATTTAGCAAGGCTTATAACACTAGTGGCCAAGTTCAATTGCATTTTGTAGATTTTGTCTGTTTTGAGGTTAATTTGATCATAGGTACTCACATTTCTGCTATAAAATTAAAGTTTTCTTGCATAAACAACGCAATGGTGATATATAGGGTGAAATTTGTGAAGAAAAGTTCATGCATCCAAAAATTAAGGTCGCAAGCATGCAAATATAGAAGAGGATTTATTATGGAATGGACTGAAAACTTGAACAATTTGGAATATTGCAATCACTTTACGCAACCCAACAACATTCTCACCAAGTGATTCTATGAAATGTGCACCAATTTGGAGGCAAATCTGGTATAAATTAGTACTTTGGGTCGTTTAAGACCAATTCAGCATTAGTTTGGTCGGTTCTATATCAAACTAGTCAATTTCATATATTGTCATACAGTGTAGTTAGAGACCACTAAAATCTAAATTAGAAAATTTAGAAAAAAAAATCCAATAAATTAAGTTATTTACAAGCATAATATTTAGATTTAATGTTATATTTACACTATTTAAAGAGATTCTTATCCCTTCATTTACTAACCCTAATAATTCTTAAATTCTTGAAGTTATCCATGAGGTTTATTTTAGTTGGTTTTTGTGGGGATTAGTCCCCAACATATCACTAATTCAAATTTCATGAAGAGGGGTTGAGGGTGGGAGCCACTTGTGGGGGATAAAATCCATCCCACGTCCATCTCAATCGAGCCTCACATAATCTAGTGATAGCATCCCATTGGCACTAACCCTGACCCGGACTCAACCTAGTTGGAAAAAATAAATTCTCAAAGTAAAAGGATGGAAATGAAAGATAATATTACAAATTTATTGGTAATATTAAATTCTTAAACTAAAAGTGACATTATTCTTCTTTATCTTTAATTTTCATTCTTTTACTTAAATTATTTTCTAGCCTCATTGCATTTCATTGGAGAAAGTAGAATTTTAGATCTCATTCAAAATTAAAAAGACTTACCAATTTTAAGGATTTCATGATTGCAATTTCCATTGGATTTGTCATGTATAAAGATGTGGAATTGGCACTTTATCAAGAGCACCAAGCCCTATATGTACCTCGATGTTTGGTGGCATTGTTGGTTGAACTTATCTATCATGACCCTACAAAAATTATCATGATTGAGCACGTTAAGAATTTTCTATCCTATTTTAATGCTTTGAAGGTGATATTGATGATGAAGATCCCAAATATTTTGATGATATGTAGTTATTTTTTCTAGCTTGATTTTTCTTTTAGAATTAGATGCCATTTAAAGCCTTTTTTTGTTGTATCTTGTACTGAGAGTTGGATGCATTGTGCATTTTTTTGATTATATACATCATTGTTATATACATGATAAAATTTTCATATTTGTGTATAATGGTAAATAATATTAGATATTTATTGTTATTATTAAATTCTTAACCTAAAAGTGACATTCTCATTTATCTTTCATCTTCATTCTTTTATTTAAATTCTTTTCCAACCTCATTGGATTTCATATGGAGAAAGTAGAATTTCAGACCTCATTCAAAATTAGGCAGACTTAATAGTTTTCAGGATTTCATGATTGCAATTTCCAGAAATTTTGTCACTATGTGTGAAGACGTGGAACTCGAATTTTATCAAGAGCACTAAGCCCGTTGTTCATGTCAAGATCCTGGTTAAATTTTGTTAAATTTCGACAAGCCATCCCCTTTAAAGCCCCTCTGTTTGGCCTAAAAAATCATTTTCCCACCTATCGGTCCCTCCCTATAAACTCAAAATTGCATTAAAAAGAGACAAAAACCCACATTTGAAAATATATAAGGTTTGGCACCTTTCGGCCCTAGCCCCTCAGTCTTTTTCTCCACGTAACCTGGTTGCTAGACCAAGCGTTAGCCTAGAGAGTGCTTATCGCAATCAGGGTTTCACATGTGCCCTTATCCTTTGTAAATGCAAAAGTTCCGATGCGATGGTGAACTTGTCTGTCGGCCTTTGAAATAATCTCAGCCTTCGATCTGTGTAAGATCCGATGATCGCATCGGTTTCAGCTGCACCTGCCGCCTCCTCCATTCGCCCTCCAACCTCATCATAGCCGTCCATCTAACCCGTCGATCAACGGCCGAAGCCCATTTTCCCTGAGGTCCCCACGATCCGCCTCTCAGGCAAAACCATGGTTTCTATCGCATTGCCTTTGGGCGGTAGGCGGTATTTTATTTTTCGGAGCGATTCCATACATTGTTTTCCGCATGTCCCCGCATACGGCTCAAAAACCGCCCTCCATCGCGCATTATCGTTCGACCATAGATCCCGCGCGATATTGTTATACACAGTCCGGTCTGGGGCAGGTCATCCAAGGGTAATTGCGATGCGGAGATGCATGGGTGTTAATCCAAGTCAACAGTGCCCCTGGCCCACCATTTCATCGCCCTCCAATACATTTTCCACCGTCGATCTCCTCCTGAGATCGGACGGTCTAGATTAAGCCCGCACTCCGCCATTGCCCAGCTTCCGCCACATCATCATTCCACGCGTTCTTGTGGCGTTTTTCTCTGTCTCCCTTATGCATTTCATTCAAAAGTCCAAGTGTCATGTTTTAGCATTCCTCCAACTTTCTCCATGACTATCTTCTATAGTCACGCTGCATTTTTTGCCATAACTCAACACTGTTCCGCCATTTTTCCAGGTTACATTGTCATCTCCGTTGCCACCTGCATGCACCTTCCCATGCATTATTTTCTTGACGATTTTGTGTGTTTTGCAGGTTACAGAGGCGGAAAACCGCCATGATTCATTCTCTGTTACAGTAACGGAGGACACATCAAAGGACCATTTTTCAGAGGCTGTAATTATGGATAAAGGCCTGGGAATGTATGTCGACAAGACTTCCATTAAAGAAGCAGGGTTAAAATCTGTCAAACCCTCCAGAGTCATTCAAAGGTGCAGATTTCGCAGATGAAGACATTAATGGAGCGACAGATAAATATCAGTGAATGATCGAGGAATTCAATGCTCAGAATTGAAGATTTTTAGCCGTAATTCAAGGTTTATAAGGCAGAGGGTACAATGCACAGAAAACAATACCCTCAAGGTTTCATTTCAGCAGAGTTTCTTTCAGGAAAAGACGGAATGTTTATGTGATTTTACTTCTATACCGTGTTCCTGAAGAGACTTTCACCTAATGCATTTATTTCAGAAAGAATATCACAGATTACATACAACACTATAGAGTCATCCAGCAATATGGGCGTGCACGTTTCCGCCATCTTGCCTTAATGAGGAAAATTAAATGTTCATCACCGACTCCCTTTTCGAGCTTTCTTTTTCTCCTATAAAGCTCCCAAAGAACAGATGATTTAGGGTTCCAGATTTTATCAGAAAATCATATAGTGAAAGGATTTTTGTATACAGTTTGTTGAACTCTTGTATGAAGGCTCAAAGCCCGTAGGGTCTTAGTGAGGAGGAGTTCCATCTGTTAAGAGGATTATGGTCTTTGATTTCTCACAGTGTGTAACATTCCCTTTTATGTGTTATTAATAGATAATTTCATTTCATCCATCTTTCCTGTATCATGTTTCTGGAATGCGAGTGGCTCGGTGATTTTTGGTATGGATTTATCCTAGTTGATACCCATGCTCGGATTATTCAAGCGCTTTAAATATGGCTCAGGCATGATATTATGTTTCACCATTCACTCAAACCATATTTATGCTATATTAGTTGCTTTGGGAGGGTGTTTTTTAAAACGCTATTGTCATGTATGGATTCTTAGATTGGTAAGCCCATTACATGGTAATATTTTGTATCTAGATATCAGCTCAATGACAACTAATATTCTCTCAATATTTCATTCACAGCAAACACCTTCTGATAATTGATTTCTATGACATATCACTTGAATCGGCCCTATTTACAGTAAGTTGTCTCTGAATTGTCTGTTGCTTTTATATTGGATTTTTGCACGTTGCCTCTGCATTATTTCTTTCCCTATGTCAGTTTCTGTAAGTTTTGGTCCCATCTAAATTAACCTTCTTGTTTACAAGAGATAGCATGAGAGCCTTTTTGAGATAACTCCCCATGTTTTACCATATGCTCCTTGCTAATATAAGATGTCCTAGGCACTGGTCTTTCACAACTCAAGGCTGTCTCTAGGAGCGACACATCTTATGTACCTCAATTTTTGGTGGCATTGCTGGTTGAACTTATCTATCATGACCCTAGAAATAAACTATCATGATTGAGGATGTTAAGAATTTTCTTATTTTAATGCTTAGAAGGTGATATTGATAATGAAGATCCCAAATTTTTTCATGAATTGTAGTTATTTGTTCTAGCATAATTTATTTTTTGGGAATTTAGATGTCATTTAGAGTCCCTTTTTTGTTGTATTTTTTATTCAGAGTTGGATGCATTATGCATTGTTTTGGTTATATGCACCATTTTTATATACATGATAAAATTTTCATATTTGTGTATAATGGTTTGGATACATATAGATGCACATGAACATATATTTGTTTTTCAAATTTTGAATATTTTATACATTTTGGCTAATCAATTTTTTGGTTCGAACTTTTTTTTTAGTTTCGATTTGGGGTTAACCAATCCATTCTTGATAGCACTGGAAAAAATATGATAATTTTATTAAATATTTAAACTTTTGCACCCTTTTTCCTCATATTTGTTTCTCTATTCCATTATACAAGAATTTCAGGAAAGAGGAAACCGTATCCCCTCCATAGTGTGGCATTCTACAATTTCTATAGTCAAAGTTGCATTATCTCAAGCTAAGCACTAGATTTCTTGAAGGTATAGAAAAAGAGAAGTAAGGGTTCATTTTCTAAACTTATAACAAAGCTAAAAGACTTGTAATCACATTTTATGAGACATCAAAGATTATGTTGAAGGATAATAATCCAGAACTTATTAAAATGCCCAAATTTACCATATACAAATTGAACCCTAGTATCAAATCAAGTTGGAATTGCAAAAATATTTTCTTACGAAAGAGCCTCACACATGTTAAGGAAATTCATCCCACGACATTCAATGTGATGCTACTGTTTGAGGCTAAATGGTGAGAAGCCTTTATATCCTCATATTGTGAATAAAATGATATCATATACAACAAGGCACTTGAACATTAAAGTGATTATACATCCTTCATATGCTTAAGACCTGAGTTACCATACATGTCAATACCCCTCCTCACATCATGTATTTAATGTATCAGAAATGAAACAAGTAATACACATGTTAGTGGTGTGTTTAACATATGTCTTGTCCATAGGACACATTCCCAACATGTGCCTTAATCATGTCCAGTGAAAATGCAACTTGCAACCCCTTAAAACCAATTTCCTACCTTATTCTAATGCATTTCAATCATAGATTTAGAGCTCTTGGAGGTTTTTGGGTGAAACTAAGTGAAATTCGGAAATGTTAGAAGGGATTCCAAGTGCTAAGAAGTAGATTTGTCCACTTTTTTTCAATATTTTTCCGGTAGCAGTCCATTATTTTCATATCGCAAATATCATGGCTCAATCATCAAGGACAAATAGAAAAGGACAAAGAAAAGGGAAGTATACCCCCACTAATGTTGCACCCCCACCCCCTCCATTTTCATCAAAGGGTTAGTGTTGCATCTATTGGAAGTGGGGTTGTAACAACAATTTCAAATGTTGAACAAAACATTGTTTAGCAAGACAACATTCTCAAGAACAAAAATATCCATTATGGGAGTATGTTACAAAACATCAAAGGCCTAAGAACAAGTTAAATGGAGGAGGGAATGTTCTTTGGACATGAGATGGACAATGCAAGAAGAAACATGCCCTCTTCTACAACAACTAGAAATGAGGCTCATATTTGAATTTATGAAGGGAACAAAATGAAATATAGATTTAAAACCAAAACACAAAGATATAGTGAAACTAGACTTTCAGTTAATAACTAGAAAATATTGAAAATTGTATACATGAATAATGAAAGCAAACTAGCTTGAACAATGGTAGTTTATCTTTTAGAGGAGATGTGAAGGCTACACATCTTCCTAAATTGTGTTACTATGGGGCTCATAGGCCTTTTTATCATGAAAAAACAATGAGAAACCTTAAACGTCCAAAATTCTAACCCTAGGGGATGAAGCGCTAAAGGCTTATGAGCCCTAATGGGGTAAGTTGGAACATCACATTAGAGAAATTTTGAGGTAAAAAATGGGCCTAAAAAAAAATGTACAACAAAATCAACTTTATAAGAACCAATAGGATTCAATATGATGATGTCAACCATGGGGGACGATTCTCCAATTTTGGAGTATAAAAAATAAAAAATAAAACTAATTTTTCAACTCGTATTTTCAACTTATCTCCCTATGATTTTACTCAAACTTCAAGAGGGAGTGTTCGTTGGATGCAAAATTTAATTTTGCATCCAAGACGTACCAATGTTGCATACTTTCGATGGACCCTACTACATAAAAAATGTGAAATACATGAAAAATGTGATTTCAATCACATTTTTTGTGTAGTAGGGTCCATCGAAAGTATGTAACAAGGGTAATCATTGGATGAAAAATTAAATTCTGCATCCAATGAGTGCTCCCACTCTAAATTTTAGTAAAATCATAGGGAGATAAGTTGAAAATACGAGTTGAAAAAGTAGTTTTTTCTTTTTTCCCTCCAAAAATTGATGAGGTAATCTAATACTATTTTATTATTTCTACTATTTTTTTATAATATTCCTTTGGAGGCCCATTTTAGACCTCAAAATTTCTCTAATGACTTACCAAGGTCATAACCTTAGCATATGATCTATGTTTGACATGCATAATAGCCTGTTGGAAAGGTTTATCCAAGGAGAAAAAATTTCAATCATCGACCCATTTCCCTAAAAAAATGTTGTTTAGGGCCTCAAAATGGCTCCAAAAATTTAGGACCTGAAAACTACCAAAATAGGATTTTTTTTTGTGATCTAGTGGAATAGGTGGGTACCAATATCCATTTGGATCAGACTCATTTCTAAATTTACTTCATCCTCTTTTTATGAGAGGAATTGGAGCACATATGGGAATTTATATAGTTTGAAAAATAACAGGATTTAGCATTCCAAGATGATGTGTGTGAACACCAAAATTCATCTTATTTACAGGTGGAGGGAGGAATGGTTTAATGGAAATATGGATGTAATATGTATTTCTTGATGATATTAGTTCGGAAAGAAATGTTGAGTTAGCACATGGCCTACCTGGATCTAAATGAACTAGTGCTAGAGCTAATCACTTTTGATGATGGTGATTCTCTTGAGGGCTCATGCTCCAGACCAGTAGATGAAAATATTGATTGGATATAGAGGAGGATGGAGGAGAGAGTAATGTCAATGTTGTTGATTTTGATGATGACGATATAGAAGACTACTGACAATCATGAGCTATAAGATTCTTCCATCTTGATCTAATTTTCTAGTATCCAACCCTATTTTGTATTTTTCCATTGGAATTCCCATCTCTAGTAGCGGTGACTCATTGAATCAATACCTATGCAATACTTTCTTTATTTTGATGACTTTATGAGAAAATTGTAGTTTATGGTTTTAATTTTTTGTGTTCTTGTTAATTTATCATCATTGATGTATTATTAGTTGTATGGTTGAATTTGTATCGTCATCATTGAAAAATTATTACACTATTTTTTATGGAGAAATGCACTAAATTAACAATTATAGTACTAGCTCAAACATTTCATTAAGAAAACCAATATTTATACGTGGCCATGAGAAAATGGTCGAATCAATCATTACCTACAATTTCT
Organism: Pinus albicaulis; assembly: GCA_034641835.2. Classification (NCBI taxonomy): domain Eukaryota; kingdom Viridiplantae; phylum Streptophyta; class Pinopsida; order Pinales; family Pinaceae; genus Pinus; species Pinus albicaulis. Next base: position 194,949 of record JAXQQM020083083.1, read on the forward strand.
CAACAATCTCCCCTAAAATCTCTCAACATAATCCTCTACTCAAATTAAACCTTCAAGGCATAACAAAACTTAGCAATAATTGATTCTAGAATATGAAAAGTTATTATTGTTTTAACATTCCCTTAGCTCCTGCTCCTTCACCCCCCCATAATGGTCATTTGTAAAAATTCCAAGATCATCTCTAGATTTGAAAGACTTTTCCTTTGGTAGTGCTTTGGTGAACATATCCGCAACCTGATTTTTTGCTCTGTAATACATGATCTTGATCACACCTTGTTGAACCAAGTCTCAAACAAAATGATATTTACTATCAATATGTTTCGTCTTCTTGTGAAACACCATATTCTTGGTCATTTTAATAACACTTTAATTGTCACAAATCAACTGAGTGGGTTTCTCCTGCTACTCATGTAGATCTTCCAAAAATATTCTTAATCACAACAATTCATAAGTAGATGTTGCTACTGCGTATATTCTGCTTCAACTATGAAGAGAGAAACTATAGGTTAATTTTTAATACTCCAAAGAAATTTATACTAAATCCATGCTAGATGTTCCCGATGAGGTTGGATAATTATCACACAAAGGAGGGAAGGGGGGATACCTTCAAAGAAATTAAGAGGAGGTGGCGTGGCCTGCCACCACCATGCACGCAATCATGAAAAATCATGTTAATTCAATACATGGGAGTTTATATTTTGAAGAGTTCGTTGAGCCTAATTCAGAGGATAGGTGTGTTAAAATGCCCCAGTCCCTTCCTAACTATGTAGTGGGAGAGATTTCCCTTCTCTCTATGGAAATTGGCAATTATTGGGATGCGTGTATGGTGTTTCCTTGCTATGTATGGGAGTAGATTGACTCAGAATATGAACTGGTGTAACACACTTTCTATTCTTCCTAAAATCTATAGCACTTCCATTGCATGGATTTTTTTGTGGTGGATGTGTATCCAAAGGTGTAGGCGACACCAAGTATGCGGTCAAAAAAGTGGAATTGGGGTACAATGTTGAATTGATAGGGGGCTAGAAAGGTACGTAGAATTATGGAAGCAAATTATGGTAACCAAACTAATGTGGTTTGTCTTGGTATTCCCTTTCATCATCAAGTAATTCTCCCCCTTTGGCTTTGTGATTTATGCTTTCCTGCTTCTGTTTATTCTTGAAGTGTCTTTCTTTCTAGTGTAGTGGGTCAATTCCATAATAATTTAGATACTTCCTTGGTGGTTCTTCTTTTTCTGTGTCATTGTGAACAGATCGTTTTTAATGCCTAAGTCATACATTTGTTCTATAGAAGGCCTGTGAGTAAGTTGTGGGGTAGTTTTTTGTACTGGGAGTTCTAGTTTTAAAATGGTGGTTAAAGGTGGTATTGGATAGTTGTATTCTATGTAGGTGTTCAAGGTGGTGGTGCTTCACTTAGTCTTATTGTAATTTTTTTTTTAGAGACACAAGCTTGTTTATTTGTAGTTTTTGGATTAGGGGGTGGTTATCTCTTTATCTTATTCTTGTCCTGTTGGTATCAAGAGCCAGTATGCCTCGTAAAAATATTTGAGGGTGTCATGGAGTAGGGGGTAGGTGTTAGCCCGATAGATCTCGTGTGGATGTGCAGGAATAGGAGGCAGATGTAGCATTCCATGTAGTGACTCCTCATAACACTCATGGGGATATTTGGAAGCTGGAGACTCAGTTCACTAAAGAATGCCTTACACACTCGGATTCTGAACTAGTAGAAGAGGTTTCCCATTGGCTTCCCAACCTTAGAAACACCAAGGAAAGAAGGAATCAATATGTGCAATTAATCACTCTCTATTGGAATATTAAGACACTATTGAGTCAAGTATTGTGGGAAAACCATGAGGGCAGGAACTATATCATCTCCTTGAACGATATCCAACGCAATCAGTGGAAAATGTAGGAAAATTTGGACATATTGGATTCTCAATTATCCCACATGGAAAAGCATATCCATTGTGAGTTCAATATTAATGAGCCTCCTGGTACAAAGTCAAAAGACCAAACTCCCGCGTCTTCTTTAGATTCTCAACTGTATGTCATGCAAAGGATTTTTGTGCAGTTTTTTTGGTTATTTTGTTTTCTTTGTTCAGTCGATGTTATTATTGATTTACTGCCATGTAGTCTCATAGTTTTATCCAATATTGGTCTTTGGCTCTGGCCCCCACCATGAAAAAGTGAGACTGGTACTCTATTGTTTATGTCAATCAGTTATGTAACTTGAATTTTGCAGGCAATATGATCAATTTAAAAAAACAAAATCCATGCTAGATGGATACCCTAAATTTGACTTCTTATCTCCATGCAACCCCCCCAATCTAAATTTGTATAAATGATCAACATAAAATCCTTTGTGCCTCTGTATACTAAACCATAGCCATTGTACCATGCATATATATCAAAATCCTCCCCACAAATTTCTAATGCAATTCCTTAGGTTTTGACATGAATATCCATACCAAATTTACTACAAAATATATATCTAGTTTAGTTGCAATTAGGTCCAGGATCAGACTTCTAACCAATTAACAACATAGGGTGGCATAAATTGGGGTGGAGTTGTCATTTTTATGTAACTTCAACCCAACATCCACATAACATTCAACAAGAAACACATGAAGACACCATATATAAGTGGAAATCCATAAGGGAGAAAACCTCGAATTTTTGGCCGAAAGTGATGTAAAGGCAAGATCTTACTCCCCTGATTGCATACAATTTTCTGTAGGCTCCAACCTATGAGAGGTTGCTACCTCAAGGACGCTCAAACTCACACAAATTTTTGTTCATGATACAACTTATTCTTTATCAAGATACAACTTGAAAGGAGACTGCAATCTCCCAATCACAATACAAAGTCAATTTTTCTGGTTACCTAATATCAATTTTTGACCTCAAGTATGTTTCTCATCTTCTCTACTTCACTTATTTAGTTATGTTATGTTCCTTTTCTGCTACTTTTCTCTTCTCCTCACCATAATGCTGTTCATGAACCCTCTCATACAAACTTATTAACATCAAAATGTTGGAAACAATGTTAATACTAAGAGGAGGGGTTGAATCAATATTAATGATAATTTTAAACTGTTATGCCAATTTAGTTTAACTTGTTCAAACTTTGCATCTACTAAATGAGAGAAATGAATAGCAAACCATAAAAACATCCATATGAATCAACGCAAGCATACACATCACGAGCATCATAGATATGACACAAAGGTTTTACGTGGAAACACTTTTGGGAAAAAATCGACAAAGCTTGTTGTTATTATTGATGTAAATTTTAAAATAAGAGCACCTACTCTATTACACCAATTTTTTTGTGAGACACCACTCACAGGAAGCACCAACTCCATTTGATTGTTTGTTAACACACATTAGTAGGAAGGACCAACTCCTTGCTTTTGTAGAAACTTGTTCAACTTACCAGAAGCACCATGTGAAGCACCAACTTGTAGCTCCATGGATTTGTGGAAGCACAAACTTGTAGGAGACACCAACCCCCAAGCCTTCTCAAGCACCCACTAGAGATGGAAGCACCAACTTCTTGTATGCAGGATCCAACCCACACTCAATAAGGAACCCATGTTCACTGTATATGGAAACCATCATGCATGATTTCAGCTATGTTCTCTTCAGCCCTTGGCCCACGCAACACTTTGTTGTTCTCTACTCACTCTATAACAAGCTATTGTTCTGCTCAACATGAGTATCTCATACAACCCATGCAACACTCTCTAATATCTTATCTTAAAAACCTTACATACAACTCTCAACCCCTTCTGTTTGACAAGATATCTTAGCCTCTCACACCATAGCACAAGATCTCTCAGCCTTATTCCTCTGCACTAGTACCTTTGGCTATCTGCACAACAACATTGTCTCTCTCTCGAGGTCTGTTTCTTCTTCTTAGGCACTTGCATCCTCTTCTCAGTAGAATAGACTCACTTGGCATCACACACAGCAATTCATTCACGCACAAAGCTCCCCACTTAGCTAGATCAACACAATGTTGCTTCCCCCACATTTCCCAATTGTGCTCCTCTGTTTGTTCCTTTGCAATGTACACTGGTCGATGTTGTCTATGTTGCCCGTCACTCTTCCATTCACTTTTCCTGAGTGTATCTCTGCATGGATATCCATTTTGATATTATGTCTAACTATGCGACAAAAACCTTATTAACCACTAAGAATGGGAATCTGAGCATTTATCCATACTAAGAATTAATTCTCAGTCAAACTGCACACTCCAACTAGGCACTGTCCTTTCTGTGAAAAAATCTCCTGTCCCTGAGTATATCCATGCTTATTCATGGCTCAAATATCTTGAATGTACTTTGGCATGGCTTATCTTTTCTTCATTCAATTTCTGAGGCGTGCATAAGAGATCAGAGGATGCCTTTCTTTCAACTTTGAGACAGACCTCGACACTCTTTTCTGCATATCATGGTCCTCATCGCCATTGACTTCATTGAAGCATATGTGCAATTGTGGTCCTCTCTATCAATGTCTCATTCCTAGGACAATATTCATAACCCCTGCGACCAAATCCTCTACTCTCATTTACTCTCAACTTCCGACTCATATATCCTTGAATACACCTGTGATGCACTATCAGAGCATTTCTTATCGTAACTTTTATTAAAGAGATGTTACAAAATAAAAATATTTTGAAGTGCCTTTAGCCCCCTCTTATGCTTAGCTCGTTATCATTTTTCACACCATAGGACCGCTGCCTGTGATCACCAGTATAGCAATTAGGTGCTAAGGCCTTCAGGATCATACTGGGGGCTTATCTCCTTGTGTAATTTCTCTGCGGCCTTGGTTTTCTTGGTTTCTACTACCAAACTCCAACCACATCGGAAGCTCCCACATATCGTAAATTTTTTATCCGGATTTATGCATGAACGCAATAGATTACACATATAACCATAAATACAAATATGCAACAGAAATAATCATTTCATTGTTGAGATTTCTTAAATTAAATTTGGATAAAATCTCATGAATATGACAACAATAGGATTTGTTGATAAATTGACTCCATCTAATCCTGATGTGGAGTTATTGCATCCTATTTTGTTGTGATTGAATTTATGATTCAGTTTCTACTCCCAGCTATAAAATGTAACTCTGTAGAGGAAAATGATAATGAGGGATGTGAGGTGAGAGGAAGAGAAGTGCAGATGAGAAACTTTGCTGTTGTAATTCTCTAGTTGATGAATGAGATTGTCGATGCCTCTGTTTGGTGGACGTAGCCCAGATTGGTTGGGTGAACCACATTAAATCTGTTGTCTCTCATGTTTTATGCTGTGTGTATTTGATTGTTTATTTAGTTTCCATTGTGTTTTGCTCAACAATTGGTATCGGAGCTTGTTGTATAAGCTGTTTAGCGAGGAGCGTTGGTGCAAACTCTGTGTATGCACATGAATTAATGATTGTAGAAGGCTACGTAAGATTAGCTGGCAACGTTAAGCGTTAATTGATTTGTATTTGAGTTCTATTCAAATGCTTTGTCAATTGCAACGTAGATCCGGTCTGTGCATTGCGTGAGAACAGCCCCACGGCACTACCATCCTCTAAATGTTGTTCATAGCCGTTGTGAGCTGAATTGACAAGCGACCTGTTGAATTCGAGCTGCTGCATGGTGGAGAAGTTGTGTTGCTTAGTTGCACAGTCGTGAGATGTTTGAAGCTGTCGTGCTCTGCTGTGAACAATCGAGCCGCCGTGAGCTAAAGACAGAATTTTTTTTTGTTCTGTGTGGACCGGTTTCTGCATGGACTGTGCAACGGTAAGCCGAGGACGTTGTGAGCTGGATAGCTGAGGAGCCGTTGTCTAACCAACGTTAAAATATCATTGAATCGAATTACAGCCACAGCAAAACCGTGGGCTGTTGAACGGTGGTTTGTTGAACGGTAAACACCTGTATTCATATGCCGTTTTTTTTTTAAATCGATTTATTGAAATTGCCATTTAAAAGAAAAGCCATGAGCTGGTAGAAGGTTCATAAAAAGTGAGTGGAATGCCATTAAATATTTTAATGCCATTGATATCGATTTATTTAAATAGTGACAACTATATCGATTTATTTGAAGTTTTTAAAAAAATTGATTTGAAGTTTTTTAAAAATCGATTATATTGAAAATGGTGGCATGTTTTTTAAAAATTGATTATTGTAATATGTCATGGTGGCATGTTTGAAAGAGTTGTCAATTTGCCAAAAAGGTTTTGGTTTGTAGGCGAAATTAATTGCAAGTTTGAAAAGAGAATTTTTTATCAAATTGTTAATTTGATTAAAAACGGCAATTAAGGATCCATAGAAGATAAGCATGGCAAAAACACAAAGTGCTCGATTTGAGATCGAAAAGTTTAATGGAAAAAACAACTTCGAGATCTGGAAAGTGAAGATGTATGATCTACTCGTGCAACAAGGCGTGGCGAAGGCGCTGTTGGGAAAAGCCACACAGCCTTACACCATGACGGATAACGAATGGAGTGACATGGATGAAAGAGCACTGAGCGGCATTCGATTGTGTTTGGCGGATGATGTTTTGTTTAACATCGTGTCAGAGAAAACTGTTGTTGGTTTGTGGACAAAGCTTGAAAAGCTGTACATGACAAAATCCTTAACCAATAGGATTCTTCTGAAGAGACAGTTGTACAGCTTGCGCATGAAGGAAGGTACGACGATAACTGGTCATCTGAATACCTTTAATACTCTCCTGGTGTAGTTAGAAAGTATAGAAGTAAAATTTGAATCAGAAGATAAAGCTTTAACTTTATTATTCTCATTGCCCAAGTCATGGGATCATTTTGTTACTTCTATAAGTCTTAGTTCATCAGAAACCCTTGAATTTGATGATGTTGTTGGAGCTTTGTTGTCTAAAGAAACAAGGAAAAGGTCAAATTCAGAAACCTCTACATCAGAAGCAATGATGGTCAGAGGTCGTTCTAAAGAAGGACGCTTCAGTAAGCACAATAACTCGCAGTCAAAATCGAAAGGGAAGAAAAGTAAGGTTAAGTGCTAGTTTTGTGGCAAATCAGGACATTTGAAGAAGAACTGTTGGAAGAGACAGCGAACATCCAAAGGAGACTCTTTGACAGAAAAGAAAGAAGCAAACACGACAGATACAGGTTTGGCATCCGTTTCAGGTATGAGTGATGAAGTGTTATTAGTTAGTTTGTTTAATCATGATCAACATTGGTTGTTAGATTCTGGTGTGTCAAATCACATGTGCATTCATAGAGAGTGGTTTAAAACTTATAAATCAATCAATGATGGAGTTGTTTACATGGGAAATGATGTCTCATGTAATATTGTGGGAATTGGAAGCATCCAGATTAAAATGTTTGATGGGACAAATAAAATTTTAACTGATGTAAGACACGTGCCTGAACTCAGAAAAAACCTCATTTCTCTAGGAGTGCTAGACACAAATGGATATAAAACCTTTATTCAAGGTGGAGTAATGAAATTTTATAAAGGAATTTTACTATTAATGAAAGCAAAGAAGGTTGGAAATCTTTTTCAGTTAGAAGGAAGAACAGAGTCAGATCATGCTTCTACAGTATCTGAAAACGACAGTAATTCTATTCGTTTATGGCATCAAAGGTTGGGCCATATGAGCGAAAGAGGATTAAAAATTTTATCTGATCGTAAGTTACTTCCTAGTTTAAAATCTTCTAAGTTAGATTTCTGCAAACATTGTATATTTGGGAAACAAAGCAAGCAAAAGTTTAAAACTGGAAAACATACTAGTAAGGGAATCCTTGATTATATCCATTATGATGTTTGGGGTCCATCTCCTACAACCTCATATGGAGGATCGTCATATTTTGTATCTTTTATTGATGATTTCTCTAGAAAAGTGTGGGTCTATATGTTAAAGAAAAATTCTGATGTATTCACAGTTTTCAAACAGTTTAGAGCATTAGTAGAAAACATCACTGGAAGAACCATTAAATGTTTAAGAACTGACAATGGTGGTGAGTTTACTTCAAAGGAATTTGATAATTATTGCAAGGAAGTTGGGATCGAAAGACATAAAACTACTGTATATACTCCTCAGCAAAATGGAGTTGTTGAACGCATGAACAGGACTCTCTTAGAGAGAGCAAGAAGTATGCTTAGTAACGCCAATTTGCAGAAGGAATTGTGGACAGAAGCGGTTTCTACGGCTTGTTACTTGATAAATCGATCACCATCAACTGCAATAGGATGCAAAATTCCTCAAGAGGTATGGAAAGGTCATCCTTGTGATTATTCTAAACTGAAAGTTTTTGGTTGTGATGCATATGCTCTAATTCTGAAACATCAGCATTCTAAATTAGATCCTAAATCAAAAAGATATATCTTTGTTGGATATGGTGATGGGACTAAGGGATATAGGTTGTGGGATCCTACTACTCACAAGATCATCATTAACAGAGATGTTAAATTCAATGAATATTCACTCTATAATCTAGATGTAGATGATAAATTGAAACAGGATAATGTACCTAAGTTTCAACATATTCAGTTTGAAACCAGTTGAAATACTGATGATAGTCCAGATGAACAAGTTTCAGATGTAGATCATGAACAAGTTTCAGATGCAGATCATGAACATGTTTCAGATGCAGATCATGAAGAAGTTCCTACAGATAATAATCAACAAATTGTGGAAGAACCAGAAACATCTTTAAGGAGGTCCACGAGAATCAGACGTCCTCCTAAAAGGTATGATGATTATGTTACTTCAGTTGCTTTAACCGCTAATGATGATGAACCTTTATGCTATCAGGAAGCTGTAGAAGGTTCTAACAGTAATAAGTGGAAAGAAGCTATGAAGGATGAGATGAAGGCATTAGACAAGAATGCCACATGGGATCTGGTGGAACTTCCTAAAGACAGAAAAACTGTGGGATGTAAATGGGTTTACAAATTGAAAAGGGGTGTTGATGATAAAGAAGACAGGTACAAAGCGAGGCTGGTCGCGAAAGGTTTTTCTCAGAAAGCAGGAATTGACTTTCATGAGATATTTTCACCAGTTGTAAAAATTGTTTCAATTTGGATTGTGTTAGCATTAGTTGCTTTACTTGATTTAGAATTACAGCAACTAGATGTTAAAACTGCATTTTTACATGGAGATTTAGATGAGGAGATTTACATGGAACAACCAGAAGGGTTTGTTCAAAATCGCAACAAGAAATTTGTCTGCAGGCTCAAGAAATCATTGTATGGTCTGAAGCAGTCGCCTTGACAATGGTACAAGAAATTTGATTCTTTCATGATGAGTCAAAATTATATAAGAAGTGAATATGATCATTGTGTTTACTTTAAGAAATTGAGAAATGGCATGTTCATTATCTTAGTGTTATATGTTGACGATATGATTTTAGCAAGCAAAAGCATAAGTGAGATCAACAAGTTAAATGCTCAGATGGCTAGGACTTTTGATATGAAAGATCTAGGAGCAGCAAGACAGATTTTGGGCATGGATATTTTTAGAGATAGGAGCAATGGTAAGTTGTGGCTATCACAAAAGAAGTATATTGAGAAAATACTATTGAGGTTTGGTATGAACAATGCGAAGCCTATTTCAGTCCCTTTAGCTTCCCATTTTAAGCTTTCTTCAAGTTTATGTCCTAACACAAATGAAGAAAAGGAATATATGTCTCGAATTCCATATGCCAATGTAGTAGGTTGTTTGATGTATGTGATGGTTTGTACACGACCAGATATTTCACATGCAGTTGGGGTTGTCAGTAGATATATGGAAAATCTAGGAAAAGAACATTGGTCAGCAGTGAAATGGGTGCTTCAGTATTTGAGAGGCACAAGTGATTATTGTATCACTTATAACAGAAGTAGTGAATTTGTTTGCGGATATGTTGATTCCGATTTTGCAGGTGATTTGGATAAGAGAAGGTCAACTTCAGGATATGTCTTTACTCTTGCAGGTGGAGCTATTAGCTGGATGTCAAAGCTACAAAACATTGTTGCTTTATCCACTACAGAAGCAGAATACATAGCTGCTTCACATGCTTGCAAAGAAGCAGTTTGGTTGAAAGGTTTGTTTGGTGAATTTGGTAGGTTGCAGGACAACATCAAGTTATTTTGTGATAGTCAAAGTGCAATTCATTTGGCTAAAAATCCGGCCTATCATAGTAAATCAAAGCACATACCTATCAAGTACCATTTTGTAAGACATGTTATCACTGAACGGGGAGTCTCTCTTGAAAAAGTGCATACAAAGGAAAACTGTGCAGACATGTTCACGAAACCAGTTTTATTAGAGAAGCTACGATGGTGTCTGGCTTCTCTTGGCTTGCAGAAAAGATAAAAATAATAATGGAACAGGGTATCAGGCTAATTGTTGTCAAGGTTGAGATTGTTGAGATTTGTTATATTAAATTTGGAGAAAATCTCATGAATATGACAGCAATAGGATTTGTTGCTACATTGACTGCATCTAATCCTGATGTGGAGTTATTGCATCCTATTTTGTTGTGATTGAATTTATGATTTAGTTTCTACTCCCAGCTATAAAATGTAAGCCCGTAGAGGCAAATGAGCATGAGGGATGTGAGGTGAGTGGAAGAGAAGTGCAGATGAGAAACTCTGCTGTTGTAATTCTCCTGTTGAAGAATAAGATTGTCGATGCCTTTATTTGGTGGACGTAGCCCAGATTGGTTGGGTGAACCACGTTAAATATGTTGTCTCATGTTTTATGTTGTGTATTTGTTTTTCTGCGTTGCTTTGACATTCATTAATATCGAAGAACTCAGAGTCCTTACGGACAAAATGGAAATAAGTAGCTAGGGCGCTGGTAGCTTATCTCTGAGAAGAGATGTGGTGGCTATAGGCCTCTGAACTAAGTTACAATGAGGCTCGAGGGCCTATTTATTATTTAGAAACAATGGGAAATCCTAAACATCCAAAGCCCTAACCCTAGGAGATGAAGCGCCAAAACTATGGGCCCCGTTTGGGTAAATTGGTGTTTCAACTTCCCAGGGGCGTAACTTTGGCATACGATCTCCGTTTGACGCGTACCATACCTCGTTAGAAAGATCTATCCGAGGACTACAAATTTGGAACGAGCAACATTGACCAATGGACCCATGTTGCTCCCGTTTTTCCCAAAAAGTGTCATTTAGGGCCTCAAAACGGCTCCGGAAGTTCAGGACCTGAAAAACTGCTAAAAATTAGTAAGTTCTGCCAATACTGAAAGAGACAATGGTGGGACCCCAAGTGGAATAGGCGGGTGGCCACCAATATCCACTTGGAACAATTTTCTGCAAAGAAAATTTACAAAGGAGTTCTAAAATATTTGACCTTCGATATACTTCCATATCACTTAGGTGCTAGGCCTTCTCTACACCCTTTGTTCCTTGTGTCTCCACGAGAAGGTGCCAATCAAAATCAGAGCTCCCTGTATCGTAACATTTTCAAAAAAGAGTTAGAAAAAAGTTACAATGTCTCATACCTCTGATATACGACCTCCGATATGATGTCATGTTGATCCTGATTTATGCAGGAACGCAACAAAATACACATGTAACCATAAATACAAAGATGCAGCAGAAATAACACTTCATTTCATTAATATCAAAGAACTTGATGGGTCCCTTTATCACTAGTATAGTCCCTTATTATTGTTAGTGTAACCCCCTTATTCTTATTATTGTACCCTTGTAACCACCATTTTGTTATTATTGTGCCCTTAAATTATTATTGTTAGGTCGGCTAGGATTACATTGTGGCCCACTAGGATTACATTATGGCCCCATGGACTCCTATATATAGAAAGGAGGTTTTGTAAATTGTGTCATCCAAGAATTGTTCATTTATGTAATGTATTGGAGGTTGCCCCCTCGAAGTGGCTCATTTCTAAGGCGTTTATATCTCTTTTCTTCTCTTTTGGAGCTAGTTACACAACATTTGGTATCAGAGCTTGGGATTCTAGGGTTTCGCTACTCCAAACAGGTCATCGTGGAATTTTCGCTATAAATTTTTTTCTATGAAGTTTCAGAAGCTGAAATTTTTAGGGTGCGAAGCTGAAATCCTGAGGAAGATTTTCTAAAAATTTCAGAGCTTGATTCGAAATATTTTCGGAGATATCATCTGTGGAAGTTAGGTATTTTTTCAAGCTCTTAAACAGGTCATCGTGGCATTTTCGTTATAAGTTGTTTTCTACGAAGGTTCAGAATCTAAAATTCGTATGGTGCAAAGCTGAAATCCTGAGGAATTTCTTCAAAAACTTTCAGAGCTTGGTTCGCAATATTTTTTGGAGATATAATCTGTGGAAGGTAGTGCTTTTTCAAGCTCCTAAATTTCATCTCATAGAGGTGATCGTGGGAAAAGTTCAATAACTCTCTCTCTGGGCATTGGATTTGAGTTCCGTAAAAAGTGGTTGCAAGTAAACAGACTGTAGTTTCTTGGCTATCAATTTCAGAGACAAAGGATGAAACAATGACACGTGGCAAGTCATACAATTTAGCTCTACTAAACCAGTCCAAAATTAGGTCATTGTGGGAGATTGGACACAAATTTGTCTTGGAGAATCAAAATTAGATCAGAACTATGGAATTTGAAAGAAGCTTCAGAGGGCTACTATAGGGCTAAATTTCAGATATTGAAGATTTTCAATTACAAAGATAATTCAATTTCAATATCGAGCTCCTCAAAGCAAGTAAAAGGTGTGTATTTTTTTTCCGAATTGCATAAGTCGTGTTTGAAGAATCAAGTTGAATTGATTCCAAGGGCATATTGTAGAATAGGTATCAATATTGGATTCTAAAATGGCTCCTAAAAATAATTCAAGACCCATTAAGCCTTCAGAAGGCTCTACCATGACTCATGAAGATGAAGAATTGCAACATGATCTATCAAAATTACAAGAGCAAGTGCAACAAATTTCACTCTCGCAAAAAGAAACAAAAAATGAAATGGAAGTTTTGAAGAAAGGTGTGGAAGTGAATATGGATGGTTTGAAGAAAGGCATGGAAGCTAAGATGGATGGCGTGGAAGTGAAGATGGACGGTTTGAAGAATGGCATGGAAGCTAAGATGGATGGCATGGAAGCTGGCATGGAAGCTAAGATGGATGACATGAAAGACAACATGGAAAACATGAAGAATGATCTCAAAGCAGACATCGAAGGTTTGACAAAGTTGATACAAGAAATGTTACCTAATGGTGAAAAGATAGTAGAAGAACCTCATGATGAGAACAAAATAAATGTTAATCGTGATTTCATAAACTCTAATGTTGGCGGGAAGAACCACCATATTCCAAAAATGGATATGAGGAAGTTTGATGGAAATGATCCTGTAACATGGATACTACAGATGGAGCAATATTTTGATCTCCATAATGTGCAAAACACACAAAAGGTACGCATTAAAACTTTACATTTAGAACAAAATACATTTGTATGGTATCGATGGCTTTGCTCCCGTAAAAAAATTGTCACTTGGTCCATTTTTACGGAGGAAATGATAGCACATTATGAGGATACAAAGAGCAACACCTTCTTTAGCCAATTGATAAATCTCAAACAAAAGGGTTTAGTGGGGCAACACATTGAGGAATTCCAAAAATTGAATATAAGGGTAACTGATATTCCAGAGGAACACAAGATCGATCTCTTCATAGGCACTTTAAAGGATAATATCCAACATGAAGTTCGCGTTTTGGAACTAGATTCATTGGAGAAGGCATTCAGGTTGGCAAGAAAAGTTGAATGTAAAGTAATGGCGACAAGGAAGCCTACCACTCAATTATATAAAGAAGGAAGTGTTGCTACGCCTAGATTTCCACAACCTACAAGGTTGACACCACAACAATTGGAAGAAAAAAGAGCAAAAGGGCTTTGCTACAGTTGTGATAGAAAATACACTAAAGGTCATAAGTGTGCTGAGAAGAAATTATTTTACATAGATTGTGAAGAGGAAGAAGAAAATGAACAAGAAGAGGATATACACTAGGAACCAGCCATAGAAGAGGAAGAAATGAATCCGACCATATCGTGTAATGCACTGGCAGGAATTACCACTCCTCAAACTCTCAAGATAGAAGGACAAATCAAGAAAAAAAAGGTAATAGTGTTGATTGATTCAGGTAGCACCCATAATTTTATTCATTGTAAGGTAGCCAAGGAATTAAATTGTTTCCTATACCCAGCACCAGAATGTCAAGTGATGGTTGCAAATGGAGGAACTATAAATTGCTCTGTAAAATTCCATAATATTAAGCTAACCATGAGGGAATATGTATTGACTAGTCCAATGCTTTCCATTCCTATGGGAGGTGCTGATGTTGTACTAGGAGTACAATGGTTACAATCTTTGGGGACGGTAGCTTTTAATTTTCAAGAACTTTTCTTGAAATTTTTTTCAGAAGGAAAGGAAGTTGAATTACGGGGTATTGAAGGGAAGCCGGGAAGGATAATAAGCTCTAATGGCATGACAAAGCTTCTAAAGAAAGAACAACGAGGCATAATTGCACAATTATGCTCACTAGAAGTTCCAACATCAAAATCATCTATTTCTGCAGATCTCCAAAAAGTTTTGGACAATCATTCCAAGGTTTTTGAAACTCCAAAAGGACTCCCACCTATTCGTGATCATGATCATGCTATTCATTTGATTCCAGGAAGTGTTCCTCCAAACATCAGGCCTTATAGATATCCTTACTTCAAAAAGAGCGAAATTGAACGTATGATTGCAGAAATGTTAGAGGCGGGTATAATTCAACCTAGTCAAAGTTCTTTCTCTGCTCCTGTATTATTGGTACACAAGAAGGATGGATCATGGCGAATGTGTCCGGATTATAGGGAGCTCAATAAGCTCACCATTAAAGACAAATTTCCCATTCCTGTGATTGATGAATGATTGGATGAATTACATGGAGCAATTTATTTTACCAAGTTGGATCTTCGTTCAGGATATCATCAAATTAGAATGAAGACTGAAGATATTCCAAAAACAACATTTCGAACTCATGAGGGTCATTATGAATTTTTGGTCATGCCTTTTGGCCTTACCAATGCACCTTCTACATTTCAAGGGTTGATGATTCCATTTTCAAACCCTTCCTTAGAAAATTTGTGCTAGTATTTTTTGATGATATACTAATCTATAGCAGGTCTTGGAAGGATCATGTTGAACATGACGAGG